>JAAAKG020000001.1:1622440-1676229 GCA_010014905.2 Druon quercuslanigerum | reverse complement strand
GATATATTCTTACGAGAGTAAACTATTTTTCAAGCGAATTACGCAGCTAAATTCTAAATAAATTATTTATATGAAAACACTGAAAAATTTTAAAAGTGTATAATAATAAAATTATTATTATATGTTATTATAACTTCAATTTCTATTAAATATTTTACAATTTTCCTTCATGGCTTACTATAAATAAATTCGTTTTCTTGCACCTACCCATGGAAAATTTTCACGATTATTTGATACTCCAAATTTTTTGGCAATATAATTTTTATTAATCCTACACACTGCTTTATGTTTAATTTATTTTGCATATTCCATTATTATTCACTTTGAATATTTTTCAGTGTTTTTAATATAAAGAATTTATTTAGAATTCAGCTGCCTAATTCGTTTGAAAAATAGTTTGTTCTCGTAAGAATATATCTACATTTTTATTAATATTCTAGTTGATAGAAATGTTAAGAAATAAAAAAAAACTGTTTATCATTTTTTTATTCTTTAATATGGGGATAATTATTAATTAAAATAATTGAAAGCACTTTTAAAAAAATAAATAATTTTAAAAATTAACAATAATTTAAAATAAAAATTACTGATAAGCAGAAACAAAATTATAAAATAAAATTTCAGACTAAAATTTTATCTTTAATTTAAGCTAAAGAAACTTAAAAAATCTTCATCGGTTCCCGAAGTACGATAAAAAATGTTCAATCATATCTAGGTTGCGTTTTATTCGACAATCACGGTTCTCGGCCGGTCTGCTGCTCGCCTCCTTCGTTGAGGCAGGACCGAATAGACCACGCACAGAGTTGGTGCTTGATTGGGGCTCTCTTATACTTTTGATTCTGCTTATCAGTAATTTTTATTTTAAATTATTGTACATTTTTTAAATTATTCATTGTTCTTTTAATTATTTATAATTATTTCGATTCAGAATTATTCCCATAATAAAGAATAAAAAAAATTATGATCATTTTCTTTTATTTCTTAAAATTTTTATCAGCTAGAATATTAATAAAACTGTAGATATATTCTTACGAGAGTAAACTATTTTTCAAGCGAATTACGCAGCTAAATTCTAAATAAATTATTTATATGAAAATCACTCAAAAATGTTAAAAGTGAATAATAATAAAATTATTATTATATATTATTATAACTTCAATTTCTAATAAATGGTTTACAATTTTCCTTCATGGTTTACTATATATAAAAATTCATTTTCTTGCACCTACCCATGGAAAATTTTCACGATTATTTGATACTTCAACTTTTTTTGCAATGTAATTTTTATTAAACCTACGCACTGCTTTATATTTGATTTATTTTGGAAATTCCATTATTATTCACTTTTAATATTTTTTAGTGTTTTTAATATAAATAATTTATTTAGAATTTAGCTGCCCAATTCGTTTGAACAATAGTTTACTCTCGTAAGAATATATCTACATTTTTATTAATATTCTAGTTGATAAAATGTTAAGAAATAAAAAAAAAACTGTTTATTATTTTTTATTCTTTAATATGGAGATAATTCTGAATTTTAATAATTGTCAATAATTAAAAAAACAATTAATAATTTTGAAAATTTACAATAATTTAAAATAAAAATTACTTATGAGCAGAATCAAAAGTATAAGAGAGCCCCAATCAAACACCACCTCTGTGCGTGGCATATTCGGTCCTGCATCAACGAAGGAGGCGAGCAGCAGACCGACCGACAACCGTGATCGTCGACTAAAACTCAACTAAGATATGATTGAACATTTTTAATCGTATCTCGGGAACCGGTGAAGATTTTTTAAGTTTCTTAAGCTTAAACTAAATATGAAATTTCAGACTGTATGTCGTATAATTTTTAGATTTTTGCAACAATTTTCCTAGGTCATGCTATAAGTTGAATTCAAACTACAAAGTTTCAGAAAATCTAGAATTTTTTTTTAAACTTATCATTATAGGTTTTCCAACATTTTTTTTTTTAAATGCCCTATAATTTTTTTTCACTGAGTTATCGTCGTTCAAAGCCATCAGTGATTTTTAATAGTGCTTGCGTGAATCGATCACATAATTTCGACGGTAGTGTATGCAAATTATAAATATAAGGGGGCAGTACATGTTCAAGGACCTTTTTTCAATAATTTGTGAAAAATAATTAATAATAATTGATAATAAAAATAATTTGTGTTTCAATAATGTGAAAAAATGGTCACCATGATTTCTCAAATTTGGATCATCCGAAACACAAATCCCAATTGATTATTAAAGTCTCCATAAGTGGCTACCGCATGACCCTCAATCATTAATAAATATTTATAAATAAACAAATGGTGAATGTTTAAATTTTTTAAGTTTTTTTCTCCTTCCATAGCCAAGTCTTTTCCAAACATTTAAAAAAAATTTGAATTAAATCGGCCTTGCAGATTGGCTGGAATCGTGGCGACCACCCCAAAAAAGTGCGTTTTGAGAAAAATTCGTTTAAGTTTAAAGTATGCGCTAATTGATTTTTTAAAAATTAATTATTAAGTAATTAATTAATTAATTATAAAAATTTTATTATTGATTGAATGAAATTTTTATTTCTTCATTAATAAAATGTCATTTTTTTAACATTTGAATTTGTAAATTAAGCATAAAATAGGGGAATAGATTCTTTCAATAAAGGTATTATAAATAAAAAATCCTTGCATTAAAACCCAGAGAATTTTTGTTAAGACTCTTAAATATTCATTAAAAAAACTTAATTTTCCACTAAGAAGGTAAACTTTTCTTAAATAGAAGATAAATTTTCAATCCAAAAGAGAATATTTTTAAATAAATAGTCGAATTTTTACTGAAAAAATAATTAATTTACCAAAAGAGTAGAATATTCAAACTATAAAGATATATTTTTCAGAAAAAAACAATTTCAAGCCAAAAAGGCGAGTTTTTCAAACATCTTTACATTTTTAACCCAAAAACTTAAGGTTTTAACAGAAAAATTTAATTTTAATTTTTTTCAACCAGTTAGATTAAAAGAAATGAATCTTATTTTTCACACAATAGTTGCCTCCTCTACCAAATAGATGAATTTTCAACTGATAAAAATCAATCTTAATCAAAATAATTGAATTTTGAATAAAACATATGAATTTTTCAATAAATTGAAATGAAACAGTTAATTTTCCGGATCTAAAAATTTACCTGTATTTAAAACAAACTTATTGTTTACAAAAAACTTGAATTTTAAACAAAAGGGATGAATTTGATTAAAAATTAATTTTAAAAAAAGTATTTGAACCAAATAATTCAATTCTCTACCAAAAAAGATTAATTTTTATCTATATAGTTAAGTTTGTAATTAAATCGTTGGATTCAAAAGCCAAAATGACAACTTGTTTATAAAAAATATAAATGTTCCGCCCGAAAATACGATTTTTTTCAAACATTTTTTAAAATAAACAGTTAAATTTTCATCTAAATAGTTTAATTGTTAACAAAATGAAAGATAAATTCGTGACAAAAAAGGTCATCCAAAAAGGATTTCAATTTTTAAAAAACAGTTAAATTGAACCAAAGAAGTCGAATTTTTACCAAAATATATGAACTTTTAACTAGAAAAGATTAACTTTCAACAAAAAATGAAATAATTAAATATTTTAATAGAAAAGTTTATTATAAATAAGAGATAAAATGTTTTTGAGAAATAGAAAAGAATGAACTCTTAATTCAGAATGAGATAATGAAGAATACAAATAATATATAGTATAATTTAAAAAAATGAGTTTTTAAATAAAATGATAATTCTTCAACCAGAAATTGAATTTTCAATAAAACAATTCAATATTTAACCCAAAAGAGGATGCAGAAATTTTCAACCAGAAAAAATAAATTTTGAATTAAAAGTATAAATTTTCTACCAAATATCAAATAGTTTTATATTCTTTTTCTTCAAAAATTAATTCCTAAGAAAACAAAAAAATCAACAAAATTAAAGATTCATTTCCTACCAATAAAGGCGAATTTTTCACAATATGTATATTCAACTAACAAAAATCAACTTTCAAAACTAATTTTTAACAGAGTAGTTTAGCTTTCAACAAAAAAGCTTTTGGACTAAAAAATACGATTTTTCCACAAACCATTGAATTTTCAAAGTAATAATCAAATTTTTAATTAAAGCGGCGAATGTTTAAACAAACTAGATGAATTCTGAACCAAAAATATAATCATAGAATCTTCAGCTAGAAGGAGTATAATTTTCTTCTTGGTTCTGTAAATTTAGTTCACATTTAGGCGAAAAAACGAGAAAAAGAGGAAGTTTCTTTAAAACAGGGGGAAAATATAAATTCTTTAAAAGCCTTCCCCCATCAGATTATTAACGTTTTTTATGGACGGCTCGTTAAATCGTACACGATATGTTTCTATTTATAAACAATATCTGAATCCCTTATTTTATGCGATTAAACATTAAATAATGCAGCCAAACAATAATTTTTTCTCAATTTTCAAAGCATACTTTCCAAATTTTTGAATTTAAATTTTGAAAATACAATTTTCAAATATATTCTTTCAATTCGTATAACACTTTATATTTATATCACTATGAACAATATCTTCATTCTTAACTAATTTTGACATATGAACAATTTTTTATAAATACAACACAATAACTGTTAATTATTTGCTTCTTTTTTTAGAATTTTCATTTTAAAATTAAAATTGAAAAACAAATCCACATCCTATGTTTTCATGAATCAACAATTGGCAATAAATTTTCTTATGCTATCAGTTGATATGTTATGAATAAAAGTATCTTTTTACAGGATGAACGATATGCTTTAATTGACGTATCATTTCATATAAGCGATAACAATTCTTAGGCCAGACATTATTCATTGTTTTTCACTCTTCTTCATTAATATTTTTGTCAGGAATAATTGCCTTCTTAAATCTCTAAAATTTTCTTTCGAGATATTACTTTTTTATGAGGTAAACTTATTTTTTATCCAAAAAAGTAGAATAAGTTCTCGGATCAATTGAAGAATTTTATTTCCAACAGACATTTTATGTTTGGCATCCACTCAGAGAAAAAATTGAGGAAATTTCTCTGAGTGTCTATTTCTTAATGCTCAACAAAATTACGGTTGAAAAAGCGAAAAACATAAAAGGAAAAATATCGAGGACAATTTTGGTGTTGCTCCTATTAGAATCCCTTTAAAATATATTTTTGTTCAATTCCCTTTGAAGAGTGACGGCAAGTTTTTAATTATACTGTGCAATATTCAACAGCTATAAATATATTTCTTGTAGATAAATAAATCTCTGCAGGTACTCGTGCTGTCTCGTAAAATTTTTTGAGGTCGGATTTAAATACTGAGGCCTTTTTCTATGTACACCATAAATTATCTTTTACGTAGCGAGAAAGAAGACAGTAAAAACACTCACCACAGAATACTTTATAGAATATCACAGAAGAGAAGTAGATTTGACATTATGAAAATGATACGCCAGAAGCAATGTCTTTTTACATTTTTTTATTACTCTACGTATTATATTTATCAGGAGTGCCCAGCACTGACAAAACGACTATCAGAAGAACCCAACTCATGTTCATTCTACAAAATTCAGCGCTCTCCTGAAAATTCTTCAGGATTTCTTTATATTCTCATTTTTTTGGGAATTTCTTTTTAGGATCTAAAGTTCTCTGACGAGATTTTGAAGATAGTTTCTAGGGATTTTCAAAGATTACTTTTTTTACCATTGATTTTTAGAGGTCGTTTAATTAGTTTCTGAAAGGTAGAAACACTCTTTATAAATATAACTATACGATGAAAGTGATTTGAGTAGGCCGTTCAACATCACCGATGGAATAAGTGTTTTCAGGATTGTCATGAAATGGTTTTAAATCGGAAAACCAATTACGTTTCCAATATTAGGAACAGCGTAATATTGTTTCAAAAATAGTAGGCAAACTCTTTTTCGACATATGTATTCATTTCTCACTCTCACTCGCAATTTTTGTTTGTATGATTCGGATTTCCATTAGGCGCGCCCAGTGTCTGGTATAAAAGCTACCTTAAAAATTAATGATTGCTAATGCAGCGATTAGAATTCAGTAAATTGACGAGTCAACCGTACTTGTGATCCCCATTCTAGTTTTAAATTTCCTGTCTTGAACTTGGCTAAAAAAATTAATAAAATCTTCAATTTAGAATATATGATTAAAAAAGGGATCACAGCCTCCTATTCCCTTTTTTTCTTATTATTTAAAATTCCTTTAGATTTGAGAATTTGGCTAATTTCTCACTTTTTTTAAACTACGATCTAAAAAAAGGAAAAATCGATTTTTCGGCGATTTGCGGAAAAACTAGAAAAAAGAAAATCGTAAATGATTGATTCAAATTCATTTTTAAGAACCTGATTGGCTTTTTTATTTGTTGAAGTTTTTTATATCTTACATTTGATGTTTTAAAAATTGAAGCTACAAATAAAGAAAAATTATTATAAATCTTTCGCCAATTAAGAAACAATTGTGCTTTTCAAATATTCTTTCGCAGTTAAATTCAAGCTTTCAAATTATCTAATACATTATTGAAAATATTATACATATTTTATGTATGGTAATACGCTGGAATTTATTATTTTTAAAAAAGAGACTTTTTTAGTTTTTTTCATGAGAAATTATTATTTTTAGTCAAAAATATTATCTAGATTATCATTGCAATTAAAAAGATATATTATGGTTTGACACCGAAAATTGGAACTTTTATTACAAATTTTTGATTTAAGAAATAAAAGTTTTTAAACAAGTTATTTCTCTCGGATTTATTAACGTTTTTCTAATCGAAAATTGACAATCCTAAGCAAAATGCATTACACCGATTATTATAAGCAAATATCAACAAAATTTAAGACATGAAATTATAAATAATCCAGAATTTAATTTTTTTTAACATCCAACATTCAATTTAATTATAAAGTATTTGTAAATTAAAAAAAGGATATGAATCCAAAAATTAATTATGGAGAACACACTCTGAAATGTCTTAATTTAAAATTTACAAAAAATAAGTAAAAGAGCGGAATGTAAAAGAATTTTGTTCTTACGTCTTTTATTTATTTTTTAAATCATAAATTTGCTCCTTGGATTATTTTTTCATTATAAAAAAAAATTTGCTAGTTAAAAATCATAACATGTTTCAGAATATTTAAAATTTTGAACAATTTTCTGCTATGTTATGTTTATGTCTTTCGTAAGAAATTATTGGTAGTTATAATACAAAGATATTAAGTTTAAAAAATTTATTTTAAACTTTCAACTTTAGGTTATTTTGGTGTGTTTCACCTGAAGCTTGCATTTTTGAACGAAAATCCTTAGATTTAAATCCAATTATTTATTTTGTTTAAAATAATAAATATTTACAAGATTGATAATTTTTTAAATCTTTTTAGTATTTTTTGTGGGAACTTTATATTTGCGTTCAAAAATCATTAAATTCTAAAGAAGATGAATAATTTATTCTTAAAAAAAAGTTTGGTCAGTTTGTTGTTTTACATTTAAAGTTGGTATTTGAATATTTGAACAATTACGGATTGTTTAAGTCGAAAAATGGCATTTTTATAAAAAGATTATTAAATTATTAAATCCAAGGATTATTTTGATTAAAATGATAAAAGTTACAAACTTTTAAAAAATTCGAATTTTCTTAGTATTTTTGTCGAAAATTGAAATTTCTAATTAACAAAGTAATATGTTTTAAATATTTTATGAAACATTGACAACTTTTAAATAATTTCAGGTCATATATATTTTTAGCACTCGTAAACGGTATTTATAGTAAATAATTAGTCGAATTAAAAAAAATTTGTATTTAAATTTTTTTTAAATCATAAGATTTTTCAGATTATAATTATTCTTCAGATTATTTTTCAGGGTCATTAAATTTACAATTTTTGTTTTGTTTATCGTTTTTCACCGAAAATAGATTCTTTTAATAAAAAATAATTGGTTTTCAAATAAGATTATAATTTTAAACTAAATTCCGGTTATGCTAATATTTTTCACGGTAACTCGATTATTTCAAACAAAAACGATTTCTATTGATAAAGTAAATTCATAATTTTTTAAAAGCTTTAGATTATGCTAGTGTTTTTCGACGGAAATTAGTATTTTTAATTAACAAACTAATTATATTTAAAAGAATATTCACATTTTTTAAATAATTTTAGATGTGTTATCATTTTTCACTGCAAATTGGTAGTTTTTGTTATAAAACATTATATTTTAAAGAAGGTACATTTTTTTAGAATAGTATGTTATAAAAGGTTTTTTTCTTCTGAAATCGAAATAGATTTAACTGAATATTTCTAATTTAGGAACAATTTTTCGTTATGTAAGTGTTTTTTATCGAAAAGTTGCTATTTTTTATTATTAAAAATGATTAAATTTCATAACAGATTAACACTTTCTGTACAACTTTAATAAATAGATTTCAAAGAAAATTTAATTTTTTTGAACCATATGAGTAGAGAAATCGATCCAGACTTTGAAAAAGATTTAGAATTTGTTAAGACTTTTAAGTTATGACAAATTTTTTTACGGAAACTTGGTGATATAAATCGTTAAACTTAAAAAAGAAATTTTAATTTGAACTTGAGATATCAATTTTCATCAAATCTAAAAAAAATATGATTCAAAACTTACCTGAGATAAAAAAAAAATGGCACGTGGTTCTTTCCTAGTTTAATAAAAAGCGATGGTTTCTTATAAAAGTTGTATTAATTAATTTTTGTTAATTTCGATTGTGTCAAATTTCCATGTTTGCTCTCCAATTTTTAACTACTAACAGACTGTGATCCCTCTTAAAATATAAAAATAGACAATTAAAAGCCCTTTTATGGAAAATTATTTGACTTTGAATTGAAATTTTAAATCTTAAGCTCAAGTATATTCTAATTAGCTTTCACGTCAGCATCATACAAGAACCTAAGGAGGCCGTTGATGAAACGATCCTAGAATAGAACACAAATGGTCGGAATCGAGACCGAGGATCAATAACTGTCAGAGGTTCCTATGCTTAATATTACGAACGCAATTAAACCGCTAATTAGAGGATTGTTATTCAATCTTTTCAAATTGCGGATATTCACAGTCAAATTCAAAATTCTCGGCATGATTATCATTAAGTAATAGATGTCACTCAATGAGAGTTCCCTCGTCGTAGAAATTCTTGATACGCTTTATAAAGACTTAAAAAATAATCCGAGGGGGTCGTAGTGGGACAAGAAGGGCTTTTTTAAACAAGGTTGAGTCAGGACATCTTTGTCCTACAAGAAAATTTTTTTCGGGTACTTTCACATTGATTATAATCAGTCCTCTTTGATAGCTTTAGTTATTTTTAGTAGTTCCTCTTTTGCGTTGTTTTCTCTTTTCAAGAATCATTTTCTTGATTTCCTTTCTTCTATCATCATTCCTTTATTTTCTTTAGTCGTTTTTTCCTTTTGTGGTAAATCCGGAGCCGGAATTATAGGGAAGCCTTTCAATCATTTCTTGACGAAAATGAAGGGGTGTTCTCACTTCCGGCTCGGTCGAACCCTCACGAGGTCAGTGAAGGACTTTTGCGATTTCTTTCCAGCTGCGAGGGCTTAAGACCGTCCAGAGAAAAGTTGGTACTGGAACAAAAAATTATTATATAAAAAATCCAATGAAATTAGAGAAGCTTTAAAAAAAGGGTACAAAATTTTAACACAATGAAATTATCTTTTAAAGTCTTCGTTTCTGATAGTTCCTGTGGAAAATTAGATTCTCGATTTTTGAATCTATTTTTGTTTGAGAAAGTTTTAAAAATACGAGAATTACATTTCTCAACAAAAAAGATCAAAAGTGACTGAAAAACATTAAATTTTAATAAGTGCTGTCCTTGAATAGATTTATCAATCAGAAAAAAAGCAGAGGCATCACTCCTGAAGCAGTGCTGCCTTCGAAAGCGTTCATGCAAAAGTCATCAGTTGCACTTGAAAACTGAACAAATCCAAGTTCAATGCTTTCTGAAATTAATGATAGTAAAATGATATTTGGTATTAGATAAAGAAAGCAGCAAATTCTAAATATTGTTCAGAAATTGAAAATTTAGACAGAGACAGTGAAGGGAAATCCAAATTACAGAAATGAGAACTTTATACTTTCACTGAACAGAAAAAAATGCAACACTTTTGATGGCACTAAATACAGGAAATTAAACAATGATTTTTATTAAAATTTCTAATAAAAATTGTATTTTATTAAAAATTTCAATAAAAAAGTATAACGATTTATTATAATTGATCTGATGGCAATTAAACTAAAGAAAAGATGTAATCTAATCTAGTTTTATGGAGTGATAGGGTACAAGGGACAATGGAGATCTCTTCTGTACAATAATTTCTCTCTAGAATTTCCGAATTAAATTTACTTTCCTTTTACTTCGAATTAATGTGCAATGTTATATATAATATTTTATATAAAAATATATATAATGTTTAATATTATATATAAAGTAATATTTAAAACAAAGCCACCAGCCTTGGCCTAAATTTTGAGTAAATAAAGTCTAGCTGAAAATTTGAGTAAATTTTGATCAACGATTACTGCAATACAATCATTTAGCCCTGTAATTTAAAATTTTGATCTTATAAGAAAAACCTGATTTTCTGTAATATTTTTGTAAAATTATTAAATAATTACAGAAAATTGTAACTAGTCTGTTAGGAGGAGAGTAAAATGGTTGATACGTTGATATTTTTGATGAATTGTTAATTTAATGACATGATTTGATACAACAACAATTTGAAAACACAGAAATATTCTGGAAATAATTCCATGACACTGGGATCCTTTTATTTGAAGCCCTTATTATTTTTTTTTAATTGTAGAATTTTTATTTTATATGATAGGGTTATTTATGAATAAGTGTTTTAATTACTATTGATCAATAGTTGTTCCTTATTTGATAAGTTTAATTAAGATTTTATACAAATCTAATATTTCTATATCTCCATGTTAAAAAATATTATCAAGAATTATTTTCTTATCATTTATATTTCCTTGAATTTTTTAATGTCCTCAAATTCTGTGAATTCTTTAAATTCCATAAAATCCCTGAATTTCGTTAATTCTCTTAATTTCCTTAATTGCCTTATGTCCCTGAATTTAAGGATTTTATAGACTACAAGGAACCACAAACGTTGCAAAATAAAGCTAGGAAATGAGGGTATTTAAAACAATTTTTTTTACATTCTGTTAACTCTATTAAAAGCTTTTGAATTCTCTGAAGTCGCTTAATAACCTCGATTTTCCTAATTTCTTGAAATTGCTGAATTCAAGGATTTCAAGAAATCCCATAACATGAACATAAGGCAAGGAATTAAGGAACTTTAGAAGATTTCAAAATAATTCAAAGGTATTGCAGAACAAAACTCTTTGAAATTTGTCATCTTCCATAAAACTTTCTGAATTATGTGAATTCTCATATTTTCTGAGTCATTTGAATTCTGTGAATTTCATGAATTCCGTAATTTCCTTGAATGCTGTGAATTTCTTAAATTCCTTAAAGTCTACTTTTTCCTTGAAATCTCCTAATTTTGTGAATCCTCTTTGTTCTGCGAATTCTGTAAATCCTATTTATTCTGTTTATTAGATGAATTCTGCAAATGTCCTGAAATCCGGCAATTCCTTGGATTCTGATCATTATGTGAATTCTCCTAACTCCATGAATCCGACTAATTCTGTGGATTCTCATAATTTCGTGAAGTACCCTAATTCTGTAAATTACCCTAATTCTGTGAATTATCCTAATTCTGTGATTTCTCCTAATACTGTGTATTCTGCGAAACCACTTTATTCTGTTAACCTTCTTAATTTTCTAAATTCTCTGAAAGCTGGATTCCTTGATTTCCGCGAATTCACTGAAATTCTCTAATTTTTCTAAAGTCCTTGAGTTCTGCAAATTTCTTAAATTCCTTGAATCCTCTTACAATTAGTTATGTGAATTATGTAAATCCTGAATTCCCTGAAAACTGTAAGTTTCATTTCTAATTCTGTGAATTCTCCTAACTCTGTGAATCCTCCTAATTCTATTATTTCTCATAATTGTGTGAGATATGCCAATACTGAAAATTCTCATAATTCTATTATCTGTATTAATTCTGTAAATTCTCCGAATTTTGTGAATTCTACTCATTCTGTAAATTCTCCGAATTTTGTGAATTATTCTAATTCTGTGAATTATCTAAATTCTGCGATTTCTCTTCATTCTGTAAATTCTACGAATCTACTTTATTGTTTAAATCTTAATTTTATAGATTCTCTGAAAACCGAATTTCTTGGTTTCTGTGAATTCACTGAATTCTCAGAAAATCTCTAATTTTTTTAAGTCCCTGAATTTCTTAAATTCCTTGAAATCTTGATTCTGTGAATTTTCGTAACTCTAAGAATCATCTTACAATTAGTTTTGTGAATTCTGTAAATCCTACTGATTCTATTTATTCCCCAAATTTTATGAATTTCTTGAAAACTATAAGTTCCTTGAATTCTTTTCATTGTGTGAATCCTCCTAATTCTATTAATTCTCCTAAGTGTGTAAGATATCTCAATTCTGGGAATTCTCATAACTCTGTAAATTCTTCTCATTATGTGAATTCTCCTAATTATGGTAATCCTCCTAATTCTATTATTTTTCCTAATTGTGTGAATTCTCATAATTCTGTGAATTCTACTCATTGTGTAAATTCGCCGAATTTTGTGAATTATTCTAATTTTATGAAATATCCCAATTCTGTGAATTATTCTAATTCTGTGAATTATCCCTATTCTGCGATTTCTGCTCATTCTGTAAATTCTACGAATTTCTTTATTCTTTAAATCTTAAATTTACAGATTCTCTGAAAACGGAATTCCTTGATTTTTGTGAATTCACTGAATTCCCTGAAAATCTCTAAATTTTTTTAAGTCCTCGAATTCTGTGAATTTCTTAAATTCCTTGAAATTTTGATTCTGCGAATTTTTGTAATTCTTAGAATCATCTTAAAATTAGTTCTGTGAATTCTGTAAATCCTACTTAATCTATTAATTCCTCAAATGCTATGAATTCCTTGAAAACTGTAAGTTCCTTGAATTCTTTTCATTGTGTGAATCCTCCTAATTCTATTAATTCTCCTAAGTGTGTGAATTCTCATAATTCTGTGAATTCTACTCATGCTGTAAATTCGCCGAATTTTGTGAATTATTCTAATTCTGTGAATTATCTTAATCCTCCTCATTCTATTCTTTTTTGTATTGTGTGAATTTTCATAATTCTGTGAATTCTACTCATTCTGTAAATTCGCCGAATTTTGTGAATTATTCTAATTTTGTGAAATATCCCCATTCTACGATTTCTCCTCATTCTGTAAATTCTGCGAATCCACTTTATTCTTTAAATTGTAATATAATAGATTTTGTGAAAACGGAATTACTTGATTTCTGTGAATTTCTTAAATTCCTTGAAATCTTGATTCTGTGAATTTTCTTAATTCTGAGAATCATCTTAAAATTAGTTCTGTGAATCCAGTAAATCCTACTTATTCTATTAATTCGCCAAATTATATGAATTCTTTGAAAACTGTAAGTTCCTTGAATTCTTTTCATTATGCGAATTTTCTTAATTCTGTGAATTTTCCTAACTCTGTAAATCCTCCTAATTCTATTATTTATCCTAATTGTGTGAGATATCCCAATGCTGTGAATTCTCATAAGTTTATGAATTCTAGTAATCCTGTTAATTCTCCGAATTTTGTGAATTATTATAATTCTATGAATTATCCCAATTCTGCGATTTCCCCTCATTCTGTAAATTCTACAATTCCACTTTATTCTGTAAATCTTAATTTTATAGATTCTCTGAAAACGGAATTCCTTGATTTCTGTAAATTCACTGAATTCCCTGAAAATCTCTGTTTTTTTAAGTCCTTGAATTCTGTGAATTTCTGAAGATCTTTCAAATCATGATTCTGTGAATTTCCGTAATTCTGAGAATCATCTTACAATTAGTTCTGTGAATTCTGTAAATCCTCCTTATTTTATTAATTCCCCCAATTCCACAACTTCTTTAAAACAGTAAATTCCTTGAATTCTTTTCAATACTTCAATAATTCAATTGATTTCTCATAATTCTGTGAATTCTAATAATTCTGTAAATTCTTCGAATTTTGTGAATTATTCTAATTCTGTGAATGATCTCAATTCTGCGATTTCTCCTCATTCTGTAAATTTTTTTAGATTCTCAGAAAATAAAATTCCCTAATTTCCGTGAATTCACTGAATTCCCTGTAAATCTCTATTTTTTAAGTCCTGTAATTCTGTGAATTTCTTAAATTCCTTTAAATATGATTCTGGAAATTTTCGTAATTCTGAGAATAATATGACAATTTGTTCTGCGAGTTCTGTAAATCCTCCTTATTTTATTAATTCCCCAAATTCTATTATTTCCTTAAAACTGTAAATTCCTTGAATTCTTTTTATTGTCTGAATTTTTCTAATTTTTTGAATTCTGCTAATTCTGTGAATCCTCCTAATTCTATTAATTCTTTTAATTGTGTAAGATATCCAAATACTGGGAATTCTCATAATTCTATGAATTCTTCTCATTCTGTGAATTCTCCTAATTATATTAATCCTCCTAATCTCCTAATCTCCTCATTCTGTAAATTCTACGAATCCACTTTATTCTTTGAATCTCAATTTTATAGATTCTCTGAAAACGGAATTTCTTGATTTCTGTAAATTTACTGAATTTTCTGAAAATCTCTATTTTTTAAGCCCTTGAATTCTGTGAATTCTCCAAACTCTGTGAATTCTCCAAAGTCTGTGAATCCTCCTAATTCTATTAATTCTTCTAAGTGTGTAAGATATCCCAATACTGGGAATTCTCATAATTCTGTGCATTCATCTAATTCTGAGTATTTTCATAACTCTATGACTCCGCATAATTCTTTGAATTCTACTCATACTGGGAATTCTCATAATTCTTTGAATTCTTCTCATTCTGTGAATTTTCTTAATTCTATTAATTCTCCTAATTGTGTAAGAAATCACAATACTGGGACTTCTCATAATTCTATAAATTTCTCTCATTGTGTGAATTCTCCTAATTCTGTGAATTCTCTTAATTCTGTGTATTCACCTAATTCTGTGTATTCTCCTAACTCTGTGACTCCGCATAATTCTTTGAATTCTACTCATACTGGGAATTCTTCGAATTCTGTAAATTCTGCTAATCCATTTTATTCTTTAAATCTTCTTTATACTTTATTCGCTGAATTTTCATAATTATCTGAATTCCAGGAATTCAAGGCTTCCAAAGACTTCAACGATCCCAAGAACTTGAAGGAATCCCAAGGTCTTTGAAATAATGTAATTAATTAAAGAAATTAAGGAATTTTCCAAGGAATTCAATATTAATACAGACTAAAACTCTTTTAAGTTTTTTTTTCCATTCTTAAAATCTTCTGAATTATGTGAATTCTCAGATTCCCTGAATTCTCTTAATTCTGAAAATTCCCTACATTCTAATAGTTCTATAAATTCTATAAATTGCCTAAATCGCATGTATTCCCTGAATTCTGTAAAATATCTGATTTTTTTGAATGCCTCGAATTCGGTAAATTCTGCTAGTTCTGCTAGTTCTGTAAATTGTCCTAATTCTGTCAGTTTTCCTGATTCTGTAAATTCTTCTAATTTTGGGAGTTTCTTTAACTTATAGCATTCTGTAAATTCATAGAATTCTCGAAGTTACTTGAACTCTCCCAATTCTCTGAATTTCCTTATTTCGCTGAGTTCTGAATTCTGAAAATTCTGCAAATTTACTGAATTCTATAAATCTAGTGTTTTCTCCCAAATTTAAAAATTCATTAAATTCTCTTAATTCCTTGATTTCTGTACATTCTTTAAACTCTCTACATTCCTTGAATACTATAAATTCCCTGAGTTCTTTAAATTATCCTTATTTCCTCCATTCGTTTAATTAATTGACATTTTGGAATTCAAGAATTCGAAAACTTCAAGGAAATCAAGAACTTTAATATAATGCAAGAAATCCAGAGAAATTCAAGGAATTTAGAAGAATCCAAACGAATTCAATGTGAGTTCTGAATCATTCAAATTATTATAATATACCCGATGGTATTAATTACTAAACCTAAATAGCGTTTACTGTCTGTACCATCTAAAAATTTTAAGAGGTCAGTTTAGACGACCAATACCAGAGTGGTCCATTTAGATATTTACTCTACAAAAAGTTCTTTCAACATGGAGGTATCGAGTTTGCAAGACAACAACCAAACGAAAGTCTCTTAAAATTGTAGTTAGTTTTTTGAATTTTTTAGTATTTAAGAATAATACAAAACAAAATAATCAATATTTATGAAAGGTCTGATTAAATAAATCATTGGAGTTAAAATCCTTCTATTAGAATAAGATTTTGAAAAACACAAGACTGAAATAAAAACTTTGTTCCAGTTCTTCACTATAAATGAAAAAGTACTAGATTTTTATACAAAGAACGGCATGGAACATTTATATTATTGGATAAAATGAATACCCAAAAAATAAAAAGTGTGTTGATTCGTAAAATCCCAGTGTTATGTTATTGTACTTCCAGAAGAGTTTTTGCAACAAGTCTTCAGCTTAACACTCGGTGCATCATCTTAGATGGAACGAAGCTTTTGACCTCCTCGTACATCTTTCGATAGCAAATATATGTATGTTATATAGTTACGTGCTTATTGATTTTAATCAGAAGCAGATGCAAACTGCGAGAAGGCAAGAAAGCTGAAACAGAATACAGAGGCAGAGACAGAGAGCAGTGTTTATCGCAGAGTACGTATAAGACATCATCGTACTCGAGAGAATTGGTTGGCAAAGGAACAGAGAGATCCTTACACTGTAACCAAGGGTCAGTGGGAAGGCTGTCCCGATGGCTGGAGTGATGGAGAGAGTGTTGGTTGTGGTGGTCCATTCAGGTTCAGGCAGATGGGGGGTAGTTGTCTTACCATGCCACTAATGGATTGCTGGAGAATTCCTTGCTGTGATGCATTTGATGAAACTGAGGGTCGCCGAGACCCACGAATACTGTTCATACTCGAGCTCAGAAGGTAAGGAACGCTGCTACTTGTGATCGGCATTCCACCCTGGGAAGCATCGATGGGATGCACAATTGCACAAAATTTATAGATTCCAATCATCATTTAAGGTTCATATTTCATTCAGCTCATATCAACTACAAAATAGTCAAAGTAGGCATCGCGCGCCTATCATAAAGGGTTTTGTAGTCTATTAAGACATTCATTAAGTCGTTCAAATCTCCCCTCCTGACCATTTTTATCCCCCACTCCTCAACCTTCCCTCTAGTTTCCTTCCTCACCCGTAATTTAATTCCTCTCAATTTTCCTGTGATCAATTTCACTTCTTCCTATCCCTTCCTCTACTTCTCCCACCTCCTACTTCCCATCCCTTCCTCTATTTCTCCTACCTCCTACTTCCCATTCGTCCACTTCACCTGCTTCCCCACCTCGTACTTTACCTCAATTCTCATAACTTCCCCTACCTGACAAAAAGTACGACAAACAGATATCCCATTGAAAACTATAAAGGTTTTTTGACGGGGCTACGGAAGCCTTAAAACCTAAGTCTAATGATAGAAAACTGAGTCTAATATCCCAGTGGCCACAAAACTATGAAAATCCCAAGAACGTCATTGGGACGTTCCCAGGCCGTCCTATGTCAATCCAATAAACTTCTCTAAGACGTCCAATGTCCTACAGATGTTCTAAAGACGTCTTAAAGACATAGACGTTCTTGGGACAGCTTTCGGACTGTCATTAGACGTCATAAGAGCATCCGTAGGGTGTCCAAAAGACATGTTATAAAAGACGTCTTAGGGATGTTATAAAAGACGTCTTATGTTCAAATATTACGGTCCACAACAATCCTTCCCCCTTCCCCTTAACCGTTAAGTGGATACTTCCTTGCAACACCCTTGTCTCTCCCTCTTCACTTACCCCCTCACCACTTGCCTCCTCCTGTCCCTATTCACACCTTCTCTCGCCAGCTTCCTATCTCCTCGTGCCCCTTCTTCTTTTTCCTATCCCACCTACACACACAAACACGCGCGCGTACACACACACACACATTGTCCCAATATCGTTACCCCTTCCTCATTTTCCTATCCCCAATCCTCTCTTTGATATTAATAACCCATGGCAACCGTGACTAGGGAATTGGTATTCTCGTTGCATCAATATTTGCGGTAGCAAATCGTCGCACGGTGCGGCAAATAAGTTTCTTTAGACAAATCCATTTTTAGCGCACACTGTTCATTCGATTTAGACGTTCTTTTTATTAAAAGACTGTTCTTAAATTTTGAAAATATTTGTGTTTCGATTTTTGATCAAAGATTTGATCAAAGACTTTGCTGATTTTTCATTTAGCAGCAAAATTGTATTTCTTTCAACTTTTTATTATTAGCTTTATTTATAGATTTTCAGATTTATTGAACAAAATCTTATACACGTGTTAAGACTAATTAGTGGGTATATAATTTACAGTAGGTGTGAATAATTTAAACAAATGTTTATTAAATTATAAACAATGTAATAAATAAGAGTTCTTTTTAATGGCGATTCATTGAAACTAGATGCTATTGGGCAATTTTTAAAATAATTTTAAACAAATTTAGATTTTGGATATTTTTCAACTAATAGGCTCAACTTTTTCTACGGAATCAACTAAGAAGGTTTTGTGATTTTCGTGATTCTTTGTTATAATATATATTAAAATGAGAATAATTAATAATTATTGAACAAATATTTATGAAAAATTCAGAGTTTGGCTATTTTTAAACTAATAGGTTAAATTTTTGTTTACGGAATCGACTAAGAATATCTTTCCGATTACTCTTTGATATTATATTTTCTAAATGGACAACAATTATTCATTATTTAAATAATTATTAAAAACAACAAAAGTATATAATTGCAAAGACTATTTGGAAAGACATTATTAGTTAATTCCTTAAACAGAAATAAAACTTTTTGTTAAAAAATAGCCAAACTCTGAATTTGTTTATGAAAATCGTTTAAATAATTATTAGTACTTGTAAATTGGTGCAGTATCAAAACAAAGACTTATCGAACAGAAATTCTTTAGATTGCAAAAAAAATTTAACACAATCATTAAAAAATAACCAAACCCTGAATTTGTTTATGTACGTTGCGTGAACAATTATTAATTTTTTTAAATTTCTGAAGTATAATAGCACCAAGTCATCAAAAACGTGTTCTTACTTAATTCCGTAAAAAAATTAAGCCTATTTGTTAAAAAATATTCAAACTGCGAATTTTTGGTAAAAAATGTTTAAACAATTTCAAAATATAATTTATTTTTAATTAATCGTGATCAAACATTGATTTATATCACATTTCATACATAAACATTGATTTTGAATGAGCTAAGCATTGTCAATCCCTAAAAATAACTTTCGTTCATTAATTTGTTCATAACGTAATAAACAATTTTTAATAATTCTTATCAAATGAAAATTATTTCTACATAGTTTTAGCACAGATATCAGACCATGTTTAGAAAATGAGAAAATCTTTTCAAAACATTTATACTTATTAAAATAAATAAAATGGTCAATGTTGCTATTAAATAAAAAATTACCAAATTTTTATTAAAAAATTTAAAAACACAAATTTAAACAAATTTTTACAGGAAAGTAAACATTTCTACAGCGGCAATTGTTCGTCAAAACTGCTACAAAAAGGTACGAGATTTAATTTAAAAAATAAAACTGAATAGAAATAGAAAAAACTACCGTATTCAAAATTCACTCTTAATTTTATTTAAATTATTGTCAAAAATTAACAACCCTTACAGCAAAAAACAGGATTTTTTAAAAGTTTGAATATTGAAAAACTGTAGTAATAATGGCCTTACAAATTCTTGCAGTTAACTGAAGAAATGTACAAATTAAAAATGAAAGGTTGCATATTTTCCAGAAACTGTTGGTATTATAATAAATCATAAACAAAGTAGATATGTTAGTTATGCAATATTCTTATATAATAATGTTACCTAGATATCCAATATCTATAAAACGTAATTTTATAGCATAGAAAAACATTTTTAGAAAAAAGTATGCATACAATAAAACTATTTTTTACTGGAACTTACCAGTAAATAAAACAAATTACAAAAGAGTTACAGGAAAGTACAACCTGGTTCTATCATTTGGAAGAAATTTGTTCTTTTTTGTATATTGTATTATTCTGTAGTAGTTTTACTTTCCTTTGAATAATTTACAGAAAAGTACAGCTACAAGAATCTACAAGAATTTACAGTTTCTGCCAAAAATATGCTATATTTTGACCTAGACAACTATTAAGAATAGTGCAATTAGATTTTTTTTATTACAAAAAAATTTACAAACTTTAAATTAATGGTAGAGTATTATAAGCTTAAGTTTTGCTTTTGGGTTGAATAACAAATATTGTCTTTTATTATTCTACCATTCTATTGTAGTATAAACAACAAAAGCTTTATTATAATAGTAATTATTAAGACATTTTAATTTTAGATTATTTTATTCCAATAATTTAATTATTGTCATTTTAGTTCTAAAAAAAACTATTTGTGTAAATTCTTTCAGAAAAGTAAAACTACCATCAAATAAAGCAATATAGAAAAAAATACAAAGTTGTCGAAATAATGGACAAAATTTATCATTGCCTGCATTTTTTTTGTAATGTATTACATTTCTTTGTTTTGATAAACAGTTTTATCTTTTTCCACGTTGCTGTATAAATTTTTTCGCCAGGTTAGGTTTTTAGAATTTATAATATTATCATCACTTTAGAAAATTGTATATATTGTAGCAAATAAAATTGAATTTAATAATAACAGTGTATACGCTAGGGTGGTAAAAAAATTTTGGTTCCGAATTTTTATGCATATTGCTGCCAAAGTTTTTTTAGGACACAAAAAAAAGTCTTGTTTATTCAATAATATCTAGAGTTTCTGCAAGCACAATAAGGTTCGACTCACATTTCCTATAAGAAGAAAACACTTTTTTTTACATTTTATTTAGAATAGTCAATAATAGGTGAATCGAGGTGACACTCAATATTTTTCCTTAAAATTAGCGATAGAAGACAAATTATGAATTATTATTATAATTATTTCATTATTATTATATTATTAATCATGTACATATATTAAGATATTTAAATGCATTTTTTCACAGTTTTTTAAAATTTTTCGACATATTTTTAACTTTTCAGTTATATTAAGAAAGTAATTAATTGAACCGAAATAAATACTTTTTACATCAATTATTTATTATTTAGGTGTAGTTGCAGCTTTCTCTAAATTTTCCACTTTTTCTCAACTTGTCACTTAGACTGTGATAATAATTATTTAAATTCAAAAAACATAATTTCTTTATCATATTATTTATTTAATTATATAAATTATTATTGGGTTTCCTAAAATTTTTAAATTTTCTTGAATTTTTAGTCAGGAACAAATAATAGATTTTAACTTTAATTTTTAAACAAGGCTCTTAGTAACTATTTAGAGCAAAATTCACATTTAGTATTATCCATATAGAAAACAAGCAAAGTTGAAAATTTCAGAAAAAACCGCAAATGTTCAAATAATTGTTTTTTTTAAACTGAAATTATTTATTATTACCTCATTTTAATTCACAAATGAAAAATATTTTATCAAAAACCTTAAGTTTCTAGCATTATTCTGAAAGAATAATATTATAAATAATAATAAATTGTATAAATAATGATTTTTGTTTAATATTATTAACTATTGTCTCGCTCTAACTGAAAAGTTGAAAATTAGTTCAAGAATTTAAGAAAAACCAGGACTTTTTAACTCTGATCTAAAAGAAAATTGCTAACAACAATCATAAATTTTTTAAACAATATGATAAAATCTAAATGTCAGTAAAAAACAGTATTTTATGTAAAGGGAACAATTTGTATTTAAAAAACTGCTAAAAACCATAATTAGCGTCAGAAACTCGCAAAAACCAATTTTTCACGCATGTGGTTTCTTTTTGGGATCCTATAAAACATAATTATGTGGTTGATATTAAGAATGAAATTTATTTGTATTTTATGGCTAACTGTAAAGAGAAATTTTAAGTTTTAACCCAATTCATCTGATATTGACGATTCTAAATCAAATTTACGATCACGTCTTTTTTTATGGGAAATACGTGTTAAACTTCATGGGGCTTGGGAAAGCTCTGAGTATAATTTTGTTTAAACACATTTTTTTGTGAATTGCAAAAAATTTTGTGGCAATATGCAAAAAAAAGCGAGAAAAAAAATGCTAATGTCTACACATTCTATAAAATCTGATTATTGATACCGAATTTTGGCCAATTTTTCATTTCCGGTATCGTTTGAAACTGATTATAACTAGTCTTAACTTTTATATTTAATCTTATTTTGAGTTACTTATAATAATTTTTATCTTTTGTAAAAAAAAGTAGTGAAATTCTATTAAAAACATCCGAGTCAGAAACTTAACCAAGTAAAATGAAAAAATAATAATTAATATTGATTGATTACGAAAACGAAAAAGAACATTTTTTGGTCGAATTCAAATTTGAGAAGAAAATTTAGCTCATAATAAATGAAGAATATTATTAGCAAAAAAATATCTTGATTAAATTCCGCCAAGTTCTATTTTCAAAAACTTGTTTATAATTTTTTTTTCTAAATTTCCTTCTCAAATTTAAATTCTGCATTAAAAATGTATTTTTAAATACTCTCGTAATCAACTAATGTTCATTACTATCTGATAATTTTATTAGCCAACTGTAATGTTAAAACTTAATTTAATTTTACTTGTTCCATTTTTTTCAGCATAGATGTTTTTGGTATTAAGAAACGAATTTTGGGGTTTTAAATATCTTCCCTTGAATGCTGGGCGACCCTATAAATCCTTTCAAACTAAATACGAGTTTAGATGTTATAAGCGGTAGAAAATCGACCGCAGGAATAAAGGCTTCTGATTGGGATTGCGAAAACCCCATAAAATAATATTAGATTAAATTTACTTGAAAGAGCCTTACCGTGGGTGGTGAAAGATTGATGTTCGAACCTCGTCGTTCTTGAGGACCGGTGCTAGAATGCCGTCGAATTGGCAATCCTCCACCAGGGGTACCTCCTGGAGAACTCGCACATGATGGTGCTATGCGAATTTTTGGCGTCATCAGGGTATTGTCGGAAAGACGACGACATGTGAAGGTATTTGCCACCCTCAGGAAGTTATTGTCGTTCGTGGATGAGGTTGAACCGAACCACCAGCTTCCAAACATTCCTAGAATTAAAAAAAGAAGTGTTTTGATCAGTTTTTAACAAAATTGTAGTTTTAAACATTTTTGGCAGCCAACATTTTATCATTATGAAATTAAAAATCTAAATATTGTTTCAAGTCTAAGAATGTTGTCACAAACCTGCACAATTTAAATTTACAATTACAGGAACTCTGTTGTATTTAGCAATTCTAGTTTTTGATCACCCAATTCAACCTACATAAGGTTTATTTCAAAATTTTCATTTTGTCAGAGAAAAATATTTATCTTACTCATATTATTAATCTTCCAGCACTTATAAAACTCATAAAAAGTAAAAAAAAAGTACTGATAACTTGGGGCACTACAAATTTTTGGCCCGGCACTGGTCGTTTCTCACAAGCGGTAAGAATTTTGCTGGCTTGTATATAAGGACCATATCGACTGATATACAAAGCGTGCGTCTTTTTTATTTGGTTTAGAACCCTTCATAGTTTCGCAGACTGTATTGAAAATTATGTTCGCTGCCTCTTCACTTTTTCCCAGACTGTCTTAGACATTTTAGAGTCTCCTAAATGTGTTTGCTTTATCCAAATTTTCTAGAGAGTTCAGGACTGAGTTCGACACTTTCTATCTAACAAATGTTTTCCGTGTATTTAGCATTCGGTTTGTTCATTGACTGACAATTTCTTTCATTTTGATTCCATTCCCAGAAATTAGAAAACGCCTTCTGCAACTCGTTTGCATTCCCATTCACCTGAAGTTTTTTTTAGTTTTTTATGTCTGGTCTAAGACAGATCTGAAGTTAATTAGAAAAAGTTGACTTTAATTGGATAACTTAAAAGTTTTAAAGTTGAAGATTATTTTTTGTACAAGAAACGGTTATATAAAAGGCATTTCTCAGATAGAAGTTTCCCTAAAATTTTAATTGCGAGATTCACTTATGGTGTGTACGAAATTTTCAGTTAGATTTAGTTTAAAATTTGCGAAAAAACATTTTATAGAGGGGAAAATGGATTGAACTAAATTTTTTGCTGAGATCCGTAGAAATCCCTGAAATTAATTAAAATAATAATTTTAAAAATAACCTAAAAAATAGGCAATTTAATAATTTCTTTTGAAATCATATGAATCGCTAACATTCTATAAATCCCTTAAAAAATATATAATATTTTTTCAAATTTCTTGATTTTTTTAAAAAATACACTAAAGGTTTTGAAATCCCTTGTGACCTTTGAAATCCACTAAAACCTATTAAAACTCCTTAAATTCCGTTAAAATCCCATGAAATTCCTGGAAAACTCAAATTTCTCTCGACAGCTATGAAAATTCGTTACAATCTTATGGAATCTTTTAATTTCTTTTAAAATTCTATGAATCTCTCAAGTATTGTAAAGTTCTTTCAAATCATCGGAATATTTTAAATTATCTAAAAGCTTACGAAACGCTTTAAAAAAATCTTTTAAAATGCACGATATTCTTAAAAATCCCTTGCAATTAGCTGAATCCTGTAAATCTTGTGAGATCCTTATAGATATATTTTTAAATCCCGTGAAATATCTTAAAATATTAAATTTCTTTTAAATTTTCTTTAAAAATGTTTTCGTCTTTGAAATCCTCTGATACCCCATAAAATCTAGTGAAAGATAATAATATCTTTCAAATCATTTAAAATTTATTGAAAATCTTTAAAAATCTTAAAATCTCGTGAAATATCTTAGAATTTGTAATATCTCTAAAAATTTCTTTACAAATTTGGAAAACTTTGACATTTAGAAATAAATATATTTTATTGTAAAAAGTGCCGAGGAATTTAACGAGACTTTAAAGAGTTTTGTAGGATTATCGAGGAGGCCGCTGGTCGAAAAATGACAGTATTTATTTTCTGAACAGGAATTTTAAAAAAATTCAGAAGTAAAATGTAAAAGTAAAATTATTTAGAATCAAATGATGTAATGCAATGAAAAAATAATTTGATTTTAACTTCTTTTAATTATAATATTAATTGTTAACATTTTCAATGATGAAATCATTCAGTTTACAATAGGTAATTATCAAATATTATACAATATAAATTTTTAATTTTATGTCTTTATTTTTCAAGCTTTCATTTTAAAATGAAAGAATTTTAAAATGCAGTTATATAAATCTAAATAACTGAAAATAAACGCTTTTAAAATATACAAGATTCTTTATTGAAAACGTTCAAAATTAAATTATTTTAATTTTGAAAGCGTAAGGAGTTAAACAATGTTCAATGTTCGACTAAAACTTTATATACTATTTTAAGTTTTTAAATAAGATTCATAAGTGAAAACTCTTGACTTTCGATTTACAAAATCATCAGAACTCAAAAATTGTTATTTATAGATCTTTCACAATTAAAGGGTTTTCAATTGTTATAATCGAAGAATTTTATATCTTAATTCCTAAAAATTGAACTATTGAAACAAAATTTACTAAATTACATACCTTTAAAATATAATTCTTGAAAATTGAATAGCTTATCATTGCAAATTTTTATCATTCAAATATTGTGCTAATATTCAGCCAATAAACACAAGATATGAAGAGGAAATCAATATAGAACCCATAAAGGCAAGAAATATGAATGGCTTAGTCAATGAAGGAAAGTCATGAGAAGGATGTTTTCAAGACACGCTCTTTTTGATCCCCCCTCCCCCTCGAAAAATAAAACAAAGAACAAAATAATACAAAATGGGTGTTAGCGCGCACAGCGCGCAGGTGTGATAACCCCATTAGTACTTTTATAATCATAAGAACAATAACTTGAGACCTCTGCTATCATTTTTGTGCGAGTCATTTTGTGTTCACAAAGGACGGGCGATTTGTTTCTGAGTACATATTCCCGTTACAGCGGGCCAGTGTGGTACACTTGTTTTGGCTGTTATTTTGCTTCTTTTAATTGGCGATTGCTTTCTGCGTACACATTCACGATTCTACGAGGCAGATTGCTACATGAGTGATAACTTCATAAATGAGTTAGTAGAGTGTGTATACTAAAGCAATTCCTAATTGAGTACGTGCATTCTATAATTGTAAATCTTTAATAACAATGGCATTTAGAAATCTCTTACGGTGTTACGTTTGTGATGGACGATTTGCTCCTTGTCTCATGATTCGAATCGACGAAGATGGGAATGCTGGCAAAAGGGAAATCGCTATTTACAGACCAGATGAATTGCGAAGACGTAAGATCATGTCTGCATCATTTCAATGATGAAGATTTAATTCTGCAGCCACTTTTACAGGACTTACGTTTCATTAACAGGCCATACGTAATTAGAGGCCTACTGCTGCAAGTATTTTTGCAAGGACTTCGTAACGTGGCTTTAAGTTAGACTAGACTTTTTGATGAAAATAGCCGGTCTGACACTGTATTTGAATGTCTTTGTCCTGTAACCAAAGAACAGTTTGGAGAATTGTTCACTTTTTGTGATAGAGTGGCCCGTGAAGGTGGTTACAATTATGAGAAAAAGAGAGATTTGCTGATGTTTTTATGTAAACTGCGTCAAGGTCTATCAAATGCTTTTCTCAAGGTCATGTTTCAATATCCAAGTAGACAGTCAGTTAGTAAAGCCACTGCCATGTTTAGACAAACCTTAATGCAACTTTTCGTATCTAACAACATCGGATTTGACGCAATTGTAAGAGTTATTGCGTATATTGATGACTCATACTTTTACACTCATAAGAGCAGCAACTTCAGTGCTCTGTGGCAGTCATATTGTGTTCACAAAGGACGGCACTTAGTGATACCTGCATTAATAGTTGCACCTGATGGTTACTTTCTCGACTTTCAAGGATCGTACTTTTCTGACAGCCGTAATAATGATGCTGCTATATTACAACATGAATTCGCAATAGACGCTGATAGAATGAGAAAGTGGTTCCAAAGAGACGATATTATCATTGTTGATAAGGGATACCCAGATGCCACTAATCTTTTGGCGCGTTTGGGTATTATCTGTAAATGCCAGCTCTTCTTCCACGACATGAGCATCAACTTACAACAGAAGATGCTAACGAATCGCGTCTAGTGACAAAGTCTAGACGGATCGTCGAAGTTAGGAACGAACACATCAAATCAATCTTCAATTCTTTCAGCAAGTAGTACAGATACAACACGTTCCTAACCTAGGCGATTTATGTCGGATAGCTGAAGCTATAATTAACAGATACCATCCATTAATTTGCATGGAGGGAACTGATCCCGAAATTGCCAATAAATTACTTGAAAAATCTAAGGAACCGAATGTCGTGCAAGCGCTGGTTGAGGCAGAAAACCTTAAGACAAAGAACGCTCAACGATGAGTTCAATTAGACGCGGGCCAAATATTAGATTTCCCAGTCCTGACACTTGAATTCTTAAAAGAACTCACAGTTGGGGTTTATCAAGTTAAACTTGCACCTTCTCATGCGCAAGACAAACTGCAAAGAGTCAATGACGAAGAATTCCACATTGAGATGCTACAAGGGGATAATCGAGTACCATAGACAGGATTGATAAGAATCAGAATTTTTTCTCGATTTCGAAACGCGTCTAAGCATCAACTCTGAATTCCTTATAGTCCAAACGGTGATAATGACATGGACGATGGTATGGCTGACGATGAGGAACTTACTCCTATAGGAGAGTATTATTGTACATGCGAGTCAGCTACCTTGATTTCCTCTTCATATCTTGTCTTTATTGGCTGAATATTAGCAATAAATGACAAGTTCGCACTGAATGACCTTGAAAAATTAACTGTGTCTTAAAACCATAACTTTCTTTGCATTTCCCTGTTAGAGCCCAAGAACTTTCATAGGGAACATTTTTTTCGCAGAGCTGCAGTTTTCAAGATACTTGGTAATGTATCTTAGAAGGGTTGGATTTTTAACCCTCTATAACTCGAAAACTGTCCATTTCCGGACTTTGTGCCCCATAACACTTTTGATCGAGACATTGCGAACTACAATTTTATGAAGTTTAATCAAAATCGACCAAAACCCATTTAATGTACATTTGCTGCGGGGTCCTTTATTTTTAGTATCAATCCATTTGTGTTTCTTTCTAGTACTATTATAAATCTCATGAATGAATTCAGTAAAGATAACCGTTACTTCTGTAACTGTGTCGCGAATTCTAATTCATTTTTTTTTAAATTAAATATTCTTCAATTTTGTAAAATTTTTAATTCAAAGCCTTGCAATTTTGAAATGTGAAAATGGATAATTCTTGAATGTTAAAAATTTGTAATGATAAGCTATACAATTTTCAAGAATTATATTTTAAAGGTATGTAATTTGGAAAATTTTGTTTGAATAGTTTAATTTTTAAGAATTAAGATATAAAATTCTTCGATTTCAACAATTCAAAACCTTTTAATTTTGAAAGATCTATAAATAACAATTTTTGAGTTCTGATGATTTTAAAAATCGAAAGTCAAGAGTTTTCACTTATGAATCTTATTTCAAAACTTAAAATAGTATATAAAGTTTCAGTCGAACATTAAACATTGTTTAACTCCTTATGCTTTAGAAAGTAAAATAATTTAATTTTGAATGTTTTTAATAAAAAATTTTGTATATTTTAAAAGCGTTTATTTTCAGTTATTTAGATGTATATAACTGAATTTTAAAATTCTTTCAATTTAAAATAAAAGCTTAAAAATAAAGAAATAAAATAAAAAATTTATATTCTAAAATATTTAGTAATTACCTATTGTAAACTAAATGATTTCATCATTTAAACTGTTAACAATTAATCTTATGATTAAAAGAAGTTAAAATCGAATTATTTTTAATTGCGTTACATGATTTGATTCCAAATAATTAATACATTTTACTTCTGAATTTTTTAAAAATCCCTGTTCAAAAAATAAATACTGTCATTTTCCAACCAGCGGCCTCCTCGATAATCCTACAAAATTCTTTGAAGTCTCGTTAAATTCCTCGGTTCTTTTTACAATACTTGTACGAGATTTTATAGGGTATCAGAGGATTTCAAAGACGTAAACATTTTTAAAGAAAATTTAAAAGACATTTAATATTTTAAGATGTTTCACGGGATTTAAAAATATATCTAGAAGGATCTTAAAAGATTTACAGGATTTAGCAAATTTCAAGGAATTTCTAAAAATATCGTGTATTTTTAAAGATTTTTTTAAAGAGTTTCGTAAGCTTTTAGATAACTTAAAAAATTTCGATGATTTGAAAGAACTTTAAAATACTTGAGAGATTCATAGAATTTTAAATGAAATTAAAAGATTCCATAAGATTGTAAGGAATTTTCATAGATGTCAAGGGATGTTAAAAATTTGAGTTATTCAGGGATTTCATGGGATTTCAACGGAATTCAAGGGGTTTTAACAGGTTTTAGTGGATTTCAAAGGTCACAAGGAATTTCAAAACCTTTAGTGTATTTTAAAAAAAATAATAAAATTTCAAAAAGTATTAAAGATTTTTTAAGGGATTTATAGAATGTTAGCGATTCATATGATTTCAAAAGAAATGATTAAAATACCTATTTTTCAGATTTTTTTAAAAATTATTATTTTAATTAATTTCAGGGATTTTTACAGATCTCAGCAGAAAATTTAGTTGGATCCATTTTCCCCTCTATAAAATGTTTCTTCTCAAATTTTAAAGTAAATCGACCTGAAAATTTCGTAAACACCATGTGTGAAAAATTATTAATAAATTCACTTTTTTCATTTTTCTCGCAATTAAAATTTTAGGGGCACCTCTATCTGAGAAATTTCTTTCATATAACCGTTTCTTTTGCAAAAAAATATCTTCAACTTTTAAACTTTTAAGTTATCCAATTAAAGTCAACTTTTTCTAATTAACTTCAGATCTGTCTTAAACCAGAAATAAAAAACTAAAAAAAACTTCAGGTGAATGGGAATGCAAATGAGTTGCAGAAGTCGTTTTCTAATTTCTGGGAATGGAAACAAAATGAAAGAAATTGTCAGTTAATGAACAAACCGAATGCTAAATACACGGAAAAATTTTGTTGGATAGAAAGTGTAGAACTCAGTCCTGAACTATCTAGAAAATTTGGATAAGGCAAACACATTTTGGAGACTCTAAAATGTCCAAAACAGTCTGAGAAAAAGTAAAGAGACATCGTAAATAATTTTTAATACAGTCTGCGAAAATATGAAGGGTTCTGAACCAAATAAAAAAGACGCACGCTGGGTACATCAGTCAAAATGGTCCTTATATACTTACCAGCAAAATTCTCACCGCTTGTGAGAAACGACCAGTGCCGGGCCAAAAATTGGTGGTGCCCCAAGTTATATTTCATTTTCTTACATCAACGTCGAATATTTTTTTCACATTTTTCATTTAAATGTTATATTATAACTATCTCATTTTATTATTTTTGATGTTAAGAATATTTAATTTGATGTGAATTTACTTTAAATGCATTACTGTATATTTGGGTCGAAAGTTCAGTAAAAATTTACTTTTTGTGAGATTTGTAAGTGCTGGTTGATTAATAATAGAAGTAAGATAAATATTTTTCTCTAAAATAAATTGAAACGTATATAACAATGAATTGTAATTGGAGCCCAAAAAATCCATTTTGTTAGTTTTAAAAGAAGATATTGCATTCATTATTGCCTTTCTCATACTCTTTATATTTGAAACTCAAAAAGTGTAATATTTTTTAAAACATTTAACTTTTGCTTTTGAGCACTTTATTTGTCTTGCAATATATTTTTTGGTTACATTTATATATTTTATGTTAATTATAGTTTTAAAAAAATAAAAATAACCTTTCTTGTTAAAAAATCATATTTTTGAGTTAAAGATTCCACATTTTTGTACAAAATTTATATTTTCGGTTGAAAATTAACTGTTTTGTTAAAATATCATATATTTAGGCTATAAAATTAAACCTTTCTGTAGATGATTAATCTTATTGGCTTCAAAATTCAACAATTTTGTTGAAAATTAATGTATTTTCTTTAAAATTCGTCTTTTTTGCAGAATATTAATTTTTTTCGTAAAAATTTTCTTTTTTGGTTGAAAGGTTAAACATTTAATTATAAGTTGAAATAATATGTTAAAAATTAAACAAAATTTAGATTGACCTGTTTGTTTGAAAATTTAACCCTTTTGTTGAAAATTCGTTTTCTATGCCTTTAAATTGGAACCCAAAAAATCCATTTTTTTTAGTTAGAAAGGAAGATATTACATTTATTTTCGTCGTTTGTTTACTCCTAAAAATTTACGAAATAATAAACGTTTTAGGACTTTACTCGGCCTGTATTGTTAGTAATTTTTAATAAGATTGGTCGATGAATATTTTTCATCAATTTAAAGAAAGTTTTTTTAAATCAAAGAATCTTTTTTCTGAGTGTATTTAAATCATTACTAGAAGAAGAAGAAAAGTTCGTACTGAGTAATTTCTTTAATTTAAAAATTGTGAATTTGAGTTACTGGAAAGACTGGAAAGATTTTTTTAATAGAAAGAAGAGAAAATCAAGTTTCAATCATCTTCATTTTGGAATGCCTGGCTAGGACTTCCTGTAATGCCAGGACGCTATTTTTCACTTTGGGAACTTCTAAAAATTCATTCGAACCAAATTAAAAATATTCAAAACTTTTCTACAGTTCATCGTGGACTGAATTTGGCTTCAAACTTAAATTTTTACAGGACATATTTTTTCCGTGTAGGAACTGACTTCTATTTAATTACTTTACAAAATGAGATTGAAAGTCTAAGCAACTTTGAAGTTTTATTTAAAATTTAAACAATTTCTCAAATTCAATAAGTTAACTTTTAGGAGTTCTATTTTAACGTTAATACTTAGCTAAATTAAAATTAATTATGAAAAAAGATTCATCTCCTTCGCTCCGCTGGGAATCGAACTTAGATCTACGGTTCTCTGGTCGGGTGCTCTTACCACTAAGCTACTGGAGAAATGAAGGTACAAATCACATTACGTAAAAATAAAAATCTACGCTATCGATCTAAAATACCCCTCAAATTCAGAATTTTACGTTTTCATAAATTATAAAAATCGAGTTTTATCTGTGAAAAAAGATCCCTCTCCTTGAATCTGCTGGGAATCAAACCCAGGTCTATCAATTGTCAGTAGGATGCTCTTCTTCTTTAGATCTTTCCAGTAGCTTAGATAAAAATCTGAATCGGTGATTACCATTCCCGATGAAAATACAGGTTTCTTAAATTAAATTAAATTTTTTTAATAGTAATTTTGCAATCCTAATCAAATTACGTACCAGCCATGGAATTCTTCCTTGCCATATTTTCAGCAGAAGCGGTCATCGAAATTGAACCTACAGATAATCAAGAAAACTCTATTAGATGACTGCTTAATAAGATTTTCAAAACCCTAAAAATACTTTTTTAAATGTAATAAATATTATTTTTCTTTTCTTTGGTTTCAGATTACCGATTGAATTTTTCCTGGCCATGTCTTCTGCTGAAGATGTCTTCCTCTGCTCAATACGAAGATTAGGAATATTGAAAGGTGGAACATGCATGTTGTCTGTACTGCACTGGTGTCTTAAAGGTCGTCGCATATCTGCATCCAACTGTAATTTGTTTCTTTGGTTTCTGAAATTAATGATAATAACAATAACAATAATTAATTTTTATTCTATTTTTAAATTTCTAACCCCTACCCTTTATCGTCATGTAAGCTTGAAAGCCCCAGGTTGACGTCACAAAGACGAACGCCCCCTTACCATTTTAAGTGAAATTGTTTTGTCGATTTCTTTTAATAAAAATTATATTTTTAATATTTTATGACTTTTTTGCGAAAATAGGAGAACAATAGGGCATAAGTACCATATCGAATTCAATTTGGCACCTTCAAAATTTTCATTAGAAAAATATTACATTTTCAATAAAATAGTTGAATTTTCAATTTGAAATACATTAATTTTGTACCAAAAGAATTGAGGTTTTAAGCTAAATGTTAAATTTTTTAGAAGGCAGTCGACATTCAAGTCCGAAAAAATAAATTTTCAACAAAATTTACAACAAAAAAACCTAAAATTTTAAACCGTTTAAAATAAATTTTCAACGAACTAATCAAGTTCTTAAACAACAAAATTAAACTTATATCAAAAACAGTTGCGTTTTGACCTAAATAGTTGGATTTTCAAGCTGTCAACATTTTTTTTAGAAGACAGTTAAGTTTCAACCTTGAACTTTTCTACAAAAAAAGATACATGTTCAATCCAAAGAACGAATTTACTATCCAAGAAGACCAAACTTTACAAAAGCAGTTGATTGTTCAAAACAAAACATGAATTTTTAATATACTTAATTCTCAGCAAAACAAGATGAGGTTTCAATCAAATAGTTGAATTTTTATAAGAAAAAAGTGAAAAACAAAACAGTTGCATTTAAAACAAAACATTTAAACTTTTAAGCGAAAGGGACAAATTTCCAAAAAAATATTTTAATTTTTTATCCACACAGTTAAGTTTTCATCCAAAAAATATTACTTTTCAACAAAATAGTTGCATTTTCGACATAATAATAAAATTTTCAATTAAAAAATGAATGATAAAATATCAAAGTTGATACGTCAAACCAAAAAAAAATTTCGTTTGAATTAGAAAACAGTTGAATTTAACCATAAAAGATGAATTCTTTTCGAAAAATGTAATATTTCAGAATTTAAGCAAAACAAGTTTCAATTTTAAATCAAAAACAGTTTAAAGCGACTAAAAAAGGTAACTTTTCAATTAAATGTTGATTTGCAGTTCAAAAACTTAAATTCCAACCAGCGAAATGCATTTTCAACGAAAGTATTAAATTTTTAACTAAACAAAAACCTGCAACTGATGAGTATCACAAAGTTCAACTTTTTTCAGAACACGTTTTATTAGCTAAAAAATTCTATAAAATATTTCCGCACATTGCGATAAGAAAAATTTTTATTTTTTAATACATCAAAGATTAAAATTTTTGTTTAATATTTCGAAATACGGAGAAATGAATTCCGTACCATGTAATTGTTTATTTATACTACGTCACTAATTTAGCTCATAAAAATGGCAAAATGAATAGACTTTGTATAATTTTTCACATATTTGACAATAAAATAATTTTGTTGAAAATTTTGAAAAATGGAAAAAATGTGTACTTTATTACTTTTGAGCACTTTATTTGTCTTGCAATATATTTTTGGGGTTACATTTATATATTTTATGTTAATTATAGTTTAAAAAAAATTATATCAAACAAAATTTCTTATGGTACTCACATTGATATAAACATTGATTTAAACATTGATATAAACATTGATATAAACATTGATATAAACACACAAATTTACAACAAACCAAATAAATTAAAAAAAATAGTTGCAATTTCATCTAAAAGCTAACAATTTTTTCAACAAAGTAGTTCAATTGTAAACCAATAAAATTATTTTATACCACGCAAGTTTAAATTTCAAGCAAGTAATTCAATTTTCAACCAAAAAAGATAAATTTTCAAAAAAAAATATAATAGTTGAATATCAAACTAAAAAGGATCCATTTTCAGCAAAAATGGATAATTTAAATGTTCTGTTAACAAAATTAATTTACAACTACAAGAAACCAATTTCTTGCAAAATTATCAAATATTTAACTGAATAGAATTTTTAATTAAAAGAAATGAATTGTGGTCCAAAAATATAATAGTAAACTTTTCAATTTATAAAGAATAAACTTTCAACAAAAATATTTAAATGTTCTTATTTCTCATTTCAAAACACCATTAACTATTAAGGTTTTTTTTAATCTTCTATTTTAAATATTCTATTACCTTTCTATTTGATTGAGCATTTCCTGAAGAACATCCAGAAGCAGATTGAAGTTTTCTAATTTCAGGGCAGGGTTCACTGTTTGCGGCAGTAACGATGGCATGACTCTTGTCGCCATAAGATTCACCGAGAGACCATATTTTTTGTCACTCAACATGAGCCTGTAAATACCTAGCAAATAAAAACACTGTTATTTCAATTGCATAGAAATTTAGAAAAATTATATGGAAATGAGTTTTTGGAGAAATTCACTTACTTACTACCCGAACGACAATTTCCGGTTCTTGCAGCTTCACATTCCACAAAAGTGGCATTACCTCGTCAATAATTTGGTGTTTTTCAAGTCGATCAAGAATACTCGCCAAAGCTTTCATCAGAATCCTCAGATCCGTCGAGTTCTTTTCAAAAGCTATTTTTATTTTTGGCAAAATTGTTCTTCGTATCACCAGGTCGTCCAGGAAATGTGTCACATTTGCCACTGCCACAAACGCTGCACTCTGAGATGCAAGTTTTGAATTTCAAATTAGTTTGAATTTAAATTTCTTGCAGGATTTTATTCTCAGTATGATGATGAAAATAAAAAAGTTGACAAAGAAAATTTAAGAAATTAAAATGAGATTAAAATCAAATTTAAATTAAATTAAAAGGAAGTGTGTCACATTTGCCACTGCCGCAAAGACTGCACTCCAATATGCAAGGTTTAAATTTCAAATTAGTTTAAATTTGAATTTCTTGAAGGATTTTAATCTCAGGATAATAATGAAAATAAAATAATTTACAAAGAAAATTTAAGAAATTAACATAAAATTTAAATTAAATTAAAAGGAAATGTGTCACATTTGCCACTGCTACAAAGGCTTCACTCTGCGATGCAAGTTTTAAATTTCAAATTAGTTTAAATTTAAATTTCATAAAGAATTCTAATCTCAGCATACTGATAAAAATAAAAAAGTTGACAAAGAAAATTGAAGAAATTAAAATGAGATTAAAATCAAATTTATATTAAATTAAAATGAAATGTGTCACATTTGCCACTGCCACAAAGGCTGCACTCTGAGATGCAACTTTTAAATTTCAAATTAGTTTAAATATAAATTTCTTAAAGGATTTTAATCTCAGCATGATGATGGAAATAAAATAGTGAACAAAGAAAATTTAAGAAATTAAAATGAGATTAAAATAAAATTTAAAATCTTTTTGAACGTTCAATAATCCATGTAATATGCAGAATTCCTAAAAATAAAACCAAGCCTCCAACGACTAACTTTGAATAGTGGTATTACCGACACCTTAAGAAAAATTTTGTAGAAATAGGAGAATATTAATTGATATGGTTATTGGTTGATAACGAAGATGAATTCATCTGAAAGGGCAGATTTTTTCCGTTTCCAAACAGTTCCCAGTAATATAATTTTTCTTTGCCACACTAATGTTATATTTGTTTTGAAATAAATTATTCAAGTGCAGTGAACGATACCACATTTCCAGTGAACAACACTCTACATTTAGTGAACGACACCGGTACTGATTTTGAATTTAAACGAATTTAGAAAGTTATTTGTAAAAAATATTATGTAATTTAGTTGCTTTAGACAATAAAGAACATAATTTTGTACAAGTATGGGTGTTTAAAAAAAAAGACGAAAATTTGGTTGAAAAGATATACCTTCGATATTGTGTGGTTGTGCTCATCTGATCAGTTCGCCAATTTTTATCTTATCATTCTGGGTTGTCGGTGATTAATTTTTGAGGTTTAGAAATACAAAATCGATTAAAGATATTTAAAATTAAAGATTCTTAGAAGGCGATGTTTTAGGAATAAAGAAGACAAATATCAATCATAGCAACATGGATATCAACAAAAAAATGCTTATTATTCCCTAAAAACTTTCTTCTTTTGGGTGTCGTTCACTGGATTTAAAGGTACGATAAAAATATTTCAAATATATTAAATCTACTGAAATATGAAACTAATATTTATTTAATTATATTTTAAAACTATAGCTATTCAAAGCTATATTTCAGAGAAGTTTCAAATTAACGACGTGGCTAATTTTTGTAGTGTCAATATGTTTTTCTGTAGGTGGCAACAAAAATGTTATTTAATAAATATAAATTCTGTTGTTTCGTGCTGAATAAATATTAAAATACAAATTACGTTGATAATAGAATATTTATACATGTACAAGTATCTATTTTATATATCTAGAATTTTATTATAGGCATTTGCATTGCACAGTGTCGTTTACTAGAGGTGCCGGCAATACCCCTATTTATCCTATTGCAGTTTGAAAAAAGATAAAAATTTTCCTAAAAAATTAAAGAATTTTGTTTTAAATAAACAATAGGAAAGAAAAATAAGAGACCAACCAACCAAATCCCCGTTCTTCTCTCACTTCTTTCTTTGATTTTTTCAATTTAACTGAGAATCAAGACTCAGGTATCAGGGAGAAAGCATCGTGGTTTCGTTGCCGTTCCAACCTCTTTACATTTTTCTTGCCTTGATAAGGGTTCTGTATGAGTGCCGAAATGTTGGTGATTATTTTTTACAAATATTTTTTAAATATTTTTTGATAATAATGAAAATAAAGAACTCGAAAGAAATAAAAAAGTGAAGAAAGGGGATTTGGTTGGTAGCCTTCTCATTTTTCTTTCATCTTTGTTATTTTTGTCCAAAAAATGCTTTCTTTTCTTTTTCAGAAAAATTTGTATTTTTTTTCAAATTTCAAAAGGAAGATTTTATGTTGGTTGCTTAAATAATCTCGTAGGATTTTTGGTTTTATCTTAAAGAATTCTGCACATAAAGTTTATAACATTAAGGCCCTGCAATATTGCTTCCTCGTAGATACACGTTTGTAATGAACTAAATTGTTTTGTTTTGGGTTAAGAAATTTAAAAAATGTCTTAATGTTTATATAAAAAAATTATTTTGTTATTTGAAATAGAAAGATACTTCAAGTTTCAAAGAAGTGATTCATTCTTTGTTTATATAAACGAAACTTATATCATATTAGAATTGCTATAGCACTATATCTGATACATTTGTTTGCGCCTTCGAGATGCGTCGAATGACCGCTTGAAAAACTTCCTAAATCCTCTTATGATCCAGTAATACTTATATATAATTTTTCAAAATATATTGGTGATATTGTATGTCAAAAAAAACTTTTTTGATATTTGAAATACAAAGATGCTACACTACCGTCGAAAATTATGAGATCGATTGACGCAAGCACTATTAAAAATGACTGCTGGATTTGAACCACGATAACTCAGCGAAAAAAAATGATAGGGAATTTAAAAAAAAAAACATTTAAAAAGCCTATGGAATTTAACGCATAGTAATGTCAAACAGATTTTTTTTGTCTGCTGAAGAGAATACAGCACATGATGAGTTTAAAAAAAAATTCTAGATTTTCTAAAATTTTGTACCTCAACTTCAACTTTTAGCAGGACCTAGGAAAACTGTTTCAAAAATCTAAAAATTATACGACATAGAGCCTAAAATTTTATCTTTAATTTAAGCCAAAGAAACTTAAAAAATCTTAATCGGTTCTCGAGATACGATTAAAAATGTTGAATCGTATCTGAGTTGAGTTTTAGTCGACAATCACGGTTCTCAGCCGGTCTGCTGCTCGCCTCCTTCGTTGAGGCGGGACCGAATAAGCCACACACAGAGGTGGTGCTTGATTGGGGCTCTCTTATACTTTTGATTCTGCTCATCAGTAATTTTTATTTTAAATGATTGTAAATTTTAAAAATTATTTATTGTGTTTTTCAATTATTTATAATTATTTCAATTCAGAATTATCCTTATATTAAAGTATAAAAAATTGATAAACAGTTTTTTTTTTCTTAACTTTTTTATCAACTAGAATATCAATAAAAATGTAGATATATTATTACGAGATTGAACTATTTTTCAAACAAATTAAGCAGCTAAATTCTAAATAAATTATTTATATGAAAAAAACTTAAAAATATTAAAAGTGCGTAATAATGGAATTTTCAAAATAAATTAAATATAAAACAGTGCGTAGCTTTCATAAAAATGATATTGCCGAAAAAGTTCGAGTATCAAATAATCGTGAAAATTTACGATGGATAGGTGCATGAAAACGAATATATATATAGTAAACCATGAAGGAAAATTGTAAACCATTTGATTGAAATTGAAGTTATAAGAATATACAATATTAATTCCATTATTATGCACTTTTAATATTTTTTAAGTGTTTTTCATATAAATAATTTATTCAGAATTTAGATGCCTTATTCTTTTGAAAAATATTGTTCTGTCGTAACAATATATCTACATTTTTATTAATAATCCAGTTGATAATAATTATAAGAAATAAAAAAACTGTTTTTCATTTTTTTATCCTTTAATATTTCATTCTGAATTAAAATAATTGTAAATAATTAAAAAAACAATAAATAAATTTTAAAATTTACAATAATTTGAAATAAAAATGACTTATGAGCAGCATCAAAAGTATAAGAGAGCCCCAATCAAGCACCACCTCTGTGCGTGGCCTATCCGCTCCTGCCGCAACGAAGGAGGCGAGCAGCAGACCGGCCGATAACTGTGATCGTCGACTAAAACTTTTTTTTAAATGCCCTATCATTTTTTTTCGCTGAGTTATCGTGGTTCAAAGCCAGCAGTGATTTTTAATAGTGCTTGCGTCAATCGATCTCATAATTTCCGATGGTAGTGTATATTAAATGCTTTATTGATTCCTAAAAGTAGCAACATTTTCAGCTTAACAGGTGAAAAAATAGTTTAAACAAATGAAAATATATTACCCTTAACATTCCTTAATCAGATTATTAATTTCTAAAAATAATTATTTTTCAATTGAAAAATAATTTAAATACACTTAAAGCAACGCGTTTTATTAATTATATTGTAAATTAACAATAGAAAATCTTAGTTCATTGATATACTACTGTAAAAGCAGTTTGATTATAAAAAAGGTTTCATGTTGTTCTGAAATACTTTTCAAATAAAAAAAAACAATGTAATCGAACAATTTCAACTTTTTAATTTTCAACCACATATTCTTTTCAAAGACGTACCTCAATTTGGATTGTTGGACTGTCGAAGGAGGTGAAAAGCAGCGGCAAAACTTCGTCTCTGACTACGTCGAGTGGAGTTTTCTCCAAAATGATATGCAAGTTCTCCAAAAGAATTACTGAACCTTGAGTCGACTTGGGAGTATTGAAAAGAGGTCTGGAAAAAGTTTCCAATATGTTAACTTATTTACATTTTGGGGACAACTAGAAAATCTCGAAGAATAAAATTCCCGCAAAAGAAAATATTCGAAGTAGAAAATTTCCAAAATTATAAAGTTGCATTCCTTGTATAAGTTTCCTCTTCCTAAATAGTTTTAGTGTTTCGTAGCCCAAAGCTCAAAACCTTATAATGTTCGTCAAGTTTTCGTCTGCCCGTCCGTCCGCCCTACATTTTCCAAGGAGGGAAAGTGAGGACAAATTAGGAAAAATGGCGAATGCGAAAGTTTTTGAAATTAGGAGAGGGGAAGTAGAAACAGTTAGGGATAGTAACTTAGGGGAAGTGAAGTGAAGAAAATATAGCGACAGTTAGGAAAAGTGTAGTTATGAGTTAGGAGGAGCAGTAAGATAAGTGGGACGAGGTAAAGGCAGCGAAAATAGGAGAAGCGATGGAAAACAATATTAGGATGAGTGGAGGTAATGAGGGCAGGTGAAGTAGGGAAAGTGAGGGGTGATGAGAGAAGAGGATCAGGCGCAGTGAGATGATAAGTGTAGGAGGTGTAGGGAAAGTGAGAAGGAGGGAGGTGGTGTAGAAAAATGAAGGAAAATAAGGAGAGGGGGCCAGATCAATAGTAGAGAAATAAGGTGGAATTGGAAGGAAGTACATGATGAAATGAGGGAGAGTAGGGAAAGTAAGGAGGATAAGGGGGATAAGGAGAGGGACATAGTTGAACTGGATGAAGTCAGGGTTTTGAGGGCATGGGAATTGGAGTGAAGAAAACGTAGCGACAGTCAGGAAAAGTTAGCAGGAGTAGTAGTTAGGAGTTAGGAAGAGCAGTAGGAGAAGTGGGACGAGATAGAGGAGTGGAGTAGGCGAAGCGATAGGTAATAAGATTAAAATAAGTGGAGGTAATGAGAGAAGTGGAATTAGGGAAAGTGAGGAGTGATGAGAGAAGAGAATTAGGCGAAGTGAGATGATAAGTGTAGGAGGTGTAGGGAAAGTGAGAATCAGGGAGGGGGTGCAGAAAAATGAAGGAAAATGAGAAGAGGGGGCCAGATCAATAATAGAGAAATGAGGTGAAATTGGAAGTGGGTATATGGTGAAATGAGGGAGAGTAGAGAACGTAAGGAGGATAAGGGGGATAAGGAGAGGGACATAGGGGAACTGGATGAAGTAAGGGTTTTGAGGGAATGGGAATTGGAGGAAGGAAAGAAATTAAAAAGGGAATGAAGGAGAAGGAAGTGTAAGTAAGGAGAAGTAGGAGGAATGTTTTATAATGAGGGTGAGTAAGGGAGGAGAAGTGAAAAAGGGGTGTGTCGGCTGGGAAAGAGAGGAGAGGGAGGAATAAGTTGGGAAGAAGTTCTCCTGGAGGAGGAAGTTGGGAACGAGGGCGACGTGTAGAGTATGGGGAAGGGAAGTAGGCTAATATAAAGAGTAGGGAGAGTAGGGTAGTTTTGAATGAATTGAATAGCGCCTTAATAGGCTCCAAAAGTTGGTTAGAATCCTAGAAATATTTTATATTTTATTTATAATATATTATAACGTTTCGGTAAATTTTAATTTCGGTCATTTGAAATTATGTGGCAACTTCATAATTTCGGTGATTTTAACTGCGAATATTAGCTTTTCCATTAAAAATTAATGAGATAAATTGAAGATTCTTAAATTTGAAATTAATTATATTTTATGTCTTCCTAATGCCTAATAGCTAGATTAATTTCGAAACTTCTAGTGTTCGATCATAATTAGAATATAACTGGAAGGATCCTCCTTGATTAAAGGATCTTCTATCTAGAAACCCTCAAAATCCGCTCATGAACCCATTTGAATACATATCATATTTCAAGTTTACCAACTACCTTTGATGAAAATTATTTTCAAATTTTTATTAAAATGCACTTTATTAAATAAAATTGATTTTCTGCACAGAATACATATTAATTATCTAAATGAATAATAAAATTATTAGAAATAGTCAGATGATTGTAAAATTCTGAAAAATAAAATTTCCGATACTGTGAAATTCCTGAATTGGAAAATTCCCAAATAATGAAATTCCCGAAATTTTATACTTTAAACGGACGATTCTTCTCTTCATCACCGAAAAATTTTTAAAGCACGAGCGTCTCTAACGGAAAAAAATTCTCCCTTAACTTTCTTTGAACTTGGTAACGTTTTCCAGACAAACTTTGCTGGAATTATTTTAACACTGATTTATCATGAAACTTGTTTCATTATATGTTTTTAGAATTTAAAAAATCGATTTTTGAGCATATTGTAAATAGAGCTTTAAATTACTTTTAAAGATTTCGAAGGATTCTAAAGGTTTTGAAATATTTGAGCGTATTTTAAAAGATTTAAAGGAATTTTTAGGAAAACTGAAAAAATATCCAGGAATTTCCATAGATTTAAATAATTTTAGTGAAATTTCTAACTGATTTTGTTAAATTTTGCAAACTTTAAAGATTTTTGGCCATTTTGAAAATTTCCAAGGAATTTTAAATTACTTTAAAAAATGAAATGTATTTCAAAATATTTTATAGAATTTGAAATATTTCAGGAAATTTAAAAAAATTACAAGAATTTCGTAATTAGTGTCTGATTTCCAAGGATTTTAATATTTTCGAGGGATTTCAATAGAATTGAATTGAATTAGTAATTTGATATGAAGGGATTTTAAAAGATCTTACGGTATTTTATTAAATTAATTTTGTCAGGAAATATCATGAGATTTTATAGAATTCCACATGATTTTATCATATTTTAATACATTTTAAAGAATTTACTTATGGAAAGCAAGGGATTTTTTGCAAGCTCTACTCAATTTAATGGATTTTCTTAGAATGGTTTTCAGTTTATTGTTTGTCCTAAAATCTTATAAACTCACTTTAAACTCTAAAGCATTTCCTCAAATTCTTTTAAAGTCTCTTGAAATTTTCTAAACTTATGTCAAACATACTAAATTTAATCAATTTTTTAGCGTTTTTTAATGTTTTTTCTATTTACTTTATTTTTTAAATTCATTTTCATTTTTTATGAACTTACCTTTTTATATATTTTTTATTTTTTTCTAATAATTTTAGTTCTTTGAAATTTAAATTAAATACTTTTGATGCCTTATAAATCAAATTAGTTTGAGTTCTATACAATTGAAAAGCAAAATAGTCACATTACTAATGCACTTTAGTCACACTTTTGGTTAGAAATTAGTCACTTTTTGCCAGTAAATGAGAAAGTGGCAGTCAGGATAATAAAAAATTAAAAATTTATAAATTTAAAATTTTATTAGAGTGAACTCTCACTTTTTCCAAGGCGCACTTATTTCAAGGCATCCACACCCGGTTATTCCAAGTGTAGAAACTCTTTCTCCTCCCACCACTGTCCCTGTACGGTCTCGACCGTGACAGTGGCTGGCAAATTAAAAAGAGGCCCGAAGAGCATGAAGCGGGGCAGTACATGAATGTCGATAAAATCGGCCCTTGGAATAAATTAGAGTTCACTGTATGGGATTTGTTTACTATTTGATCAAAAAAATATTTCAAAATAAAAATTTTGGTTTTCCAGTGGTAAGTAGTAGGGAAAAATGAAGTCTAACTTCCACTCTAGAGATATTGAAAAGTTGGAACCGGAAGTAACTAAGCTACTCTCTAAATCAGCATTAGTAAAATTTAACTAAAAAGCAATTTAATTTCCTTGATTACACAACATTTTATTTAAATTACACGTAAAATATTAATTTAAATTGAATGTGTAAGTGAATTTACCTGAAACTGGGAAGAATTATTTTTTCGTACTCTTCTGAGGTACTGTTTTGAATAATGTAAAGCATCGGTTGAAGAACAGCAGCAAAAACTTCCTGTGATCTCGTCTCCTCTTGTAAGTAAGGCCAAATGTGTTGGTACCAAAGTTTCTATAACAAATTATTCACATAATTTTAAATAATTTTTTCTTACAAAATATGATTTCTGGGAAAACTTTTACTGACTTTGATTTTTTTAAATTAATTTAAAAATAATATTTTAAAGCGTTTTAAAAGATTTCCAAAATTTTCCAAAAAGTATCTGGAAGACTTTAAAACATTTTTTTCAATCCAAGTAAATTTTTAATCTTAGGAAAACATCAATCTTTTTTTATAATTGTTAGAAAACTTAGAAACTTTTGCAAACATTTAAAAAATTTTTTTAATAATTTTAAATTTAAAAATATTCCAAAAAATTTTTAACAAAATTTAAATGTTTCAAGTTATTATTTTGTGAAATTTTTCGAAATTTTAGGAATAATTTAAATTTTTTTAAAAGATGTTCGAGAATTTTTCTTTTGGTAGAAACTTCACCTATTCGGTCTAAAATATAATTATATATTTGAAAATTAATCTATTTTGAATGAGATTTCTAGTAATTGGTTGAAAATTTTGAAATTGCAACTGACCGAAAAATAATCTTGTTTGGTTGAAAATTTAATTATTTTTGTGAAAAATCTTCTTTTTCAAAAATAATTCGAAATCAAAAATTTTAAAAAATCCAAAGGAAGATGTTTTTTTGCACCTGGTGCACTTGGAGGTTATTTAATAGTGATGGATCATGAAAAAATTGGGTTAGAAAAATAAACAAATAATTCGTTTTTTGTTCGAGGATTTCAAAAAAAATAAACTTTAGATGTTTTTCATTTCTTTGTTAGCAGTGAATAATTAATTCATGAATAATGATTAAATTGTTATTACAATAAGCCATGCATATAATTATTTATTTTAATACTAAGTTGATTTCACATTAATTATTAATGATGTTTGTTTTAATCAAACAAATTATTTCACCATTTACACAATACATTACAAAAATTTCATTTTGTTTAAATATAATAAGATATCATTACATAAAATTACACATTCACTCATAAACATGTTTGTTTAAATCAAGCGAACATTTGTTTCACCCTGCAGGAAAGATAGAATTTATTTGATTCAAATAAAATTTTTTGGACTTGAAAATCGGCGTGTTTATATGAAATAAAGTTCGTTTAAGTAAATAAAGTTGGACGCTATATTAAAGAAAAAATTTGTTTTGATCAAAAATTTTTCTGAAGCTAATAAAACCCTATATTAAATTCGTTTGATCCGTGCTTCTACTAACAGAAAATTTGATATTTTCAACCGACAAAATCCAGGAATTTTGTGGGGCAAAATTAGCAGACACCCCGAAAATATTTGTTTTCGATATGAAATATTATTTAAAATTGATCTTACTCTTGGGATGTAGGGAAGAGCTTCCTTGAGTGTGGTTCTATAGAAATGGGCTTTCTGTGTAGGGTCCTTCATATTGATGACGTCCAAAAATTGCAAGGCATATACGGATGGGTCGCTGTAAATTTAAAATAGAAAAATAGATTTTAAAAAATAGAATAAATAATAAAACTGCAAAGTGTTCTTAAATATAATAGCACCTGAAATATTTGATAAGGGTGAGAAGTTGAGCCGTTGGTCGTTGCCTTGGTTCTTTATTCAAAAGCCTTGAGACAGCTTCTTGTAATGGTACCGGTACTCTTGGCAAAATATTGTGTACTTGGTCCTCCAGCTAAACAAAAAATAGTCACTGCTCTTGAAAAAAGGGTTTCGTAGCCAATTAAAACGTAGACAATTTGTTGAAATCTCCCCTCCCATACTTTCCCTCTCCTACACTACCGTCGGAAATTATGAGATCGATTGACGCAAGAACTATTAAAAAGCACTGCTGGCTTTTAATTTTAAAAAAACAGTTGAAAAGCCTATGAAATTCCACGTCTAGTAATGTAAAACAGATTTTTTTGATATGCTGAAGAGAATACAGCACGTGATAAGTTTAAAAAAAATTCTAGATTTTTTAAAATGTTGTATCTTGACTTCAACTTTTAGCATGACCTAGGAAAATTGTTGCAAACATCTGAAAATTATACGACATACAGCCTGAAGTTTTATCTTTAATTTAAGCCAGAGCAACTTAAAAAATCTTCATCCGTTCCCGAGATAGGATTAAAAATGTTCAATCGTATCTGAGTTGAGTTTTAGTCGACGATCAAGGTTCTCGGCCTGTCTGCTGCTCGCCTTCTTCGTTGAGGCAGGACCGAATAGGCCACGCAAAGAGGTGGTGCTTGATTGGGGCTCTCTTATATTTTTGATTCTGCTCATCAGTAATTTTTATTTTAAATTATTGTAAATTTTCAAAATTATTAATTGTTTTTTTAAATTATTGACAATTATTAAAATTCAGAAATATCTCCATATTAAAGAATAAAAAAATAATTAACAGTTTTTTTTTTATTTCTTAACATTTTTATCAACTAGAATATTAATAAAAATTTAGATATATTGTTACGAGAGTAAACTATTTTTCAAACGAATTAGGCAGCTAAATTCTAAATAAATTATTGATATGAAAAAAACTCATAAATATTAAAAGTGAATAATAATGGAAATTCGAAAATAAATTAAATATAAAGCAGTGCGTAGGTTTAATGAAAATTATATTGCCAAAAAAGTTGTAGCATCAAATAATAATAATTTATATGGAGCAAACCATAAAGGAAAATTGTAAACCATTTAATAGAAATTGAAGTTATAATAATATATAATAATAAGTTCCATTATTATTCAATTTTATTATTTTAGTAAGTAATTGTTAATAATTATACATTTTTTAAATGATTTATTGTTTCTTTTTAATTATTTACAATTATTTGAATTCAGAATAATCCCCATATTAAAGAACAAAAAGTTATGAACAGTTTTTTTTTAATTCTTGATTTTTTTTTTTAAACTAGAATATTAATAAAAATGTAGACATATTGTTACGAGACTGAACCTGAACTGAATTATTTTGAGTAAACACTCAGAAATATTAAAAGTAAATAATAATGGAACTTATTATTATATATTATTATAACTTCAATTTCTATTGAATGGTATCTGAGTTGAGTTTTAGTCGACGATCACGGTTCGCGGCCGGTCTGCTGCTCGACTCCTTCGTTGAGGCAGCACCGAGTAGGCCACGCACAGAGGTGGTGCTTCATTTGGGCTCTCTTATACTTTTGATTCTGTTCATCAGTAATTTTTATTTTAAATTATTGTAAATTTTTAAATTTATTTATTGTTTTTTTGTTAATTATTTACAATTATTTAAATTCAGAATTATCCCCATATTAAAGAATAATAAAAAGATAAACAGTTTTTTTTATTTCTTAAAATTTTTATTAACTGGAGTATTAATAAAAATGTAGATATATTGTTACGAGAGTAAACTGTTTTTTCAAACAAATTAATTATTAAGAATAATAATGGAATTAATATTGTATGTTATTATAACTTTAATTTCTAATAAAAGGTTTACAATTTTCCTTCATGGTTTACTATATACAAATTTTTAGTAATATTTATATTTTTTAGTATTTTTTATATCAATAATTTATTTAGAATTTAGCTGCTTAATTCGTTTAAACAATAGTTTACTCTCGTAACAATATATCTACATTTTTATTAATATTCTAGTTGATAAAAATTTTAAGAAATAAAAAAAACTGTTCATGATTTTTTTATTCTTTAATATAGTGATAATTCTGAAACTGAATAATTGTAAATAATTAAAAAGCAATGAATAGTTAAAAAAATTTACAATAATTTGAAATGAGAATTACTGTTGAGCAGAATCAAAAGTATAAGAGAGCCCCAATCAAGCACCACCTCTGTGCGTGGCCTATTTGATCCTGCCTCAACGAAGGAGGCGAGCAGCAGACCGGCTCTATGTTGTATAATTTTCAGATTTTTGCAACAATTTTCCTAGGACATGCTGCAAGTTGAAGTCCAGGTACAAAATTTTAGAAAATCTAGAATTTTTTTAAAAACTTATCACGTGCTGTATTCTCTTCAGCAGATAAAAAAAAACTGTTTGACATTGCTAGACGTAGAATTTCATAGGCTTTCCAACTGTTTTTTTTAATGCCCTATAATTTTTTTACTGAGTTATCGTGGTTCAAAGCCAGCAATTATTTTTAATAGTGCTTGCGTCCATCGATCTCATAATTTCCGACCTTAGTGTCGGGAGCTGTTAGTTGGGAATGGGCAGTGGAGAGTTAGAAGTTATCAGTTATAAGTTGTCAGTTAGGATAGGGGAGTTGGGAGTTCTGAGTTGTGACTTGTGAGTTGTGAGTCGAGAGTGGTCAGTTGGGTTTTGTCAGTTTGGAATTGTCAGTTGAGAGTTGGGATTCATCAATTAGGAGTTTTGAGTTTGGAGACGGGAGTTGTCATTCGTCAGTTGTAAATTATGAGTCGGGAGTTGCCAGTTGGGAGCTATTAGTAAGAATTGTCAGTTGAGAGTTGGGAGTTATTAGTTAGAAGTTTTCAGTTGTCAGGCTGGTGTTCTGAGTTATGAGTCGGGAGTTGTCAGTTGGGAATTGTCAGTGGAGAGTTAGAAGTTATCAGATAGGAGTTGTCAGTTAGGAGACAGGAGTTGGGCGTTGTGAGCTGTGAGTTGTTGTGAGTTGTGAGTTGTGAATCTTGAATTTTTAGTTTTGAGATAGTACCAAAAAATTAATTTAATAATCATACCATATCCAGTTGTCTAACATAATCTGAGCAATTGTGATTCGCTTGAATCAGGGGACGACCATAATTGAAGATAGAACAAATGACCATTCCAAAACTGTACATATCACTGAGTATACTTCCTCTTTTGCTCAGCTGCACCTCCGGAGCTGCTCATTCCATAGAGAAGAGCATTAACAATTTTTTTAATATTATAAAATATTTAACATTCCAAAATAAAGATATATTTTAAATTTTCAATCGTCATACCCAAATAGTCCAGACATGGTTGAGCCATTTTTGAGATTCTGTTGGTCCATTGAGGAAGTGGTATTAGCTCTGAAGCATCTTTTTCGTTCAATACTCCCTCTATCAGATTTTTAAAATATTAATTATAAAATATTTATTGAAAGTATATATAATGAAAATTCAAAAAAGCTGAGAAATAATTACCTATAAATTCAAAACCGAACAATTTCCACGTTCCTTTTTTAGTAATCATTATACTACTTGGACAAATATTTCTGTGGAGGACCTGCCGACTATAATGGAGAAAAGATAGCGCTTCTGTTATCTGAAAAGAATAATTTTGTTCTTATTGTTATTGTTGAGATATCAATGATCCATTAAACAAAAATTAAATTTTTAACCAGACAATATGAATTTGCAATGCGAAATACGATAGTTGATATTTAAATTTTTTTAAATTAAATTTTAATTAAAGAAAAATTAAATTCATCTTTAAAAAAATCAAATTCCCAACAAAATAGGAGAATTCTTAACTAAAATTGATTAAATAATTTTTAATCAAATATATAAATTTCGAATTACTATTTATTATTTAAGTTAGTGTGTTTTTAAGTTAATATAAATTTAATGTTTTTAGGTTTCTTAAGAAGATTTAAAGAGATTTTCGAAAATTTCAGATTTGTCGACAAATTATGCAGAAAGTTCTGAAAAAATTGCTTTAATTTTGAGTGTTTTACAAAATTTTAGAAAAGGATCGAATCACCTTAAAAGATGGGGGGGGGGAGCTTCTAAAATTTTTATTTAAAATTTTGAAAAATCAACATTTTGTTTAAACTTGTTTGAAATATTTTTAAGTAAAAATTTTTTTTTTGAATATTCAATATTTTTATTTTCTAATCTTGTAAAACAATATAATTCCGCGTTAAGATTATCTACCTTTTTCGAAATTTCAGAAAATTATTTAAAATGTTTTGAAATCGTTTTTAATTTTCTATTGAAATTCATTTCTCAAAACGAACAATCATTTTCAGTTTCTCTAGGAACATTAAAAAATATTACTATTATCTTAAAACATTTCAAAATTGTTGAAAAGCTTTTTTTTCAAAATCTTTTAAAATTTGCGTTTTGCTTAAATTTAATTTAAATATTTTTAATAATTAAATTCAAACCCAATTTTGGGTGCCTATTCGTTTTTGAAGAAAATACACAAACCTAGAAAAATATCTATACGACCAACGAGAGTGCACAGTAAATAATCCAGATACATTTTTGCTTGCGCCGTCTCACCCCCCCCCCCAGTCCCATTTTTTATTTAGTGTAAATATGATTGTGGGAATTTTGTATGAATGTTTAAAAAATGTTCAATTTTTCATTTTGTTTATTCTATTTATTATTTATTTAGCTTTAATTAAATAATTTAAACTTTTAAAATAATAGATTTTTAGATTTAGAAACGATTTGTGTATTTGGATTTTTGTTTAAAACTTTTGTTAATTTTATTATCTAACAACAAAAATGACTATTTTTTATGATAAAACTTTCTAGATAATAATTACAGTAGGTGATGAATATTTAAAAAATTCATCATTACATTATAAACAAAATAGTGAACGAAAGGTTTTTTTCAGGATTGGCAATGTTTATGTAATTCAAATCAATATTTTTAACGAATATTTTTCAAAAAATAGGCTCTCTTTTTTAGAATTAACTGAGAATGTCTGAAAATCTATGAAAATGTATGAAAATGTCTGAAAATTATTAATTATATGAACAATATTAAAAACAAAATTTAGGATTTGGCTATTTTTAAATAATTAAAATAGGGATTTGGCTTAATTGTATAATAATAATATTAATAATGATAGGCTCACTTTTTTACGGAATCAACTAAGAATATTTCTTAGATAACTGTTTGCTACCACGCCTTCCAAATTTAGAAGAATTAATTATAATTTAAACAATTTTCATAAATAAATTCAGAGTTTGGCTATTTTTCAACAATACAATCAATCCTTGTTTCGGAATTTTTTTTTCTTCATTTCGGAAAATTTCGGAAAATATTTTATTTGTTTGGAAAAAAATTTCAAATCACTCATAATTATTGATAATTTTAAACTGACCAAAGAAAAAAATCATCAGAAAGATATTATTAGTAAAATCCGTCCACAAAATTTGATTGTATATGCTGATTAAAAGGCTATTTCTGAATTTGTTTTATGAATACTATTTTTTTAATAATTGATAAGTGTTGTTAATTTGAAAAAAGTCATAGCCAAGAATCTTTGAAAAGACGTTTTCGCGCGTTTTTATAAATAAAAATTGAGCGATTTCTTTAAAACATAGCCAAACCCTGAATTTGTTTATGAAAATTGTTTTAAAAATTAATAGTACTTCTAAATTTGAAAATTATTATGGAAATGATTCGTTGTTAATACCTTTTTAGTTGATTTCACAATAAAAATTGAACTTAGATTCGTTCAAAAATATCCAAACTAGCAATTTGTTTATATAAGTTGCTACAATAGCCAAATATCGTCTATTCTAAAATAATCGTAATGGAACAATTATTTCTTTCACATTTTGTATTAAAGCTCTGGATTTGAATGAACTAAAAATTTCGAGTCCCGAAAAATAGTTTTTCTTAATTAATTCGTTTGTTTTCTTATTAAAAATTATAAAAAAATGATACTACTTAAAAGGTGAAAAAAGTCAATTGTGCTGTTAAACAAAAAATTACTTATATTTTTTATTTAAAAAAAAAACATTTTCTATTAAACAAAAAACTTCTAAATCGAATGAATAGTGTTGATCTCTGCAACCTTACGCAATCTCGTGCAATCCTTTTTAATTCCATACAATTTTTAAAATCTATAGTGATCCGCTCTTACGAATAAGTAATATAGGAAATTAAGAGTAGGTCTATAATTACCTTCCTATAATTAATTTCTAAATATTTTTTTTTTGCGATTCCAGAAAAATCATCATTATTATTAAATCATTATAAGAAAATCAGTATGGAGATAAAGAATGTTAAAATTTTTAAAGAAATGAAGCAAAAAAAGAAAGTTGAATTATTTGAATTATTTACTTATGCATTTATCGTATAGGGTTGCAACGAATTTCAAGGAATTTCAAGGAATTCCACAAAATTTTAAAAATTCTATTCCAGATTTTAAGGTTTTTGAAATAATGGCATGGTTTTTTTTTAACAATTTCAAGGGATTGCAAAGAATTTTGAAGGTTTTCCAAAGATATCAAAGTATTTTAAAGCATTTTGAGAAATCTTACAAGATTTAAAGGATTTTAATAAATCTTTAATAAATCTTCAAGAATTTTAAGAGTGAAAGATTTCTAATGATTAAAATATTATTTTTATATAAATATAATAAACAAGGTTAATTAAATTTATATTTTAAGGATTATTAATCCTTTATAGCTGCTTTTCTAAATTGACTTTTACGTTTTATATTCTGAAGGGATACTAAAGAATTGTATTTTTAAAGATTTAAAGATACTTGTACTCAACTGTGAAAAATAAATGAAATGAGATTAATTTTGAAGCGATTTCTAAAGAATCCTAAATCGTCTTTTCACATAACTTTAATGAAAAATGTTACTTTAATTTATATTGTATGAATTTTTAATTATTTATAGCTTTTTTTTTAATGAATATTTACACTTTCCAAAAGTTTCAAAAGATTAAGGTTTTCAGAGAACAATAATGAATGGTTAAATGATTAATACCTAATGTTTAGGATTTCTTAATAAATGAAAAAAAAATCATGGGATTTTAATAAATTTAAATAATTTGAAATTAATTTATATTCAACAGGTTTCAAATGATTTCAAATTTACGGAATAAACAAAATTTTATTTCAAGGGATGTAATGTTCTTCAACAATTTTCATGTTTATAAAGGATTTAGAAAATTTTCAAAGGATTTGAAATATATAATGTTATTGGAAAAATTTCGAAAATGTCAAACGATATAAAAACTTGCAAGAAATGTCAACAGATTGGTGGTATTTTCAATAATTTTAAAAAATTTCTGAGAATTCCACAAGATGTAAGAAATTGTATAGGACTTCCAACTACATCAAAAAATTTAGGGTATTTTACAAATTTTAAGAGATTTCAACAGATTCAAATGATTTTAATGGATTAAAAAATATTTTCCGTGGAATCTTGCAATCTTGCAATCTAGATTACACCAGAAATACTAATTATCACCTAAGTGATCACTACTGTCATTTGGAACGAAAAGTCAAAAATATTTCTAAAAGAGGTCATTTGATGAGGAATTTAATATGCTTTCTAAATCTTTCATCTTTAAGTGTCTGACTTTCTTTCCGATCGAGTTGTTTTGGAAAATCATCACTGATTTTTAGTGACGCTCGCACTAGCTATATGTATATATAATTTCTGATGCAAGCACTATTAAAAATCACTGCTAGCTTTAAAACAACAATAACTCAGAATGACCTGAAATTTTATTTTTAATTCAAGCTGAAGAAACTTGAAAAATCTTAATCGGTTCCCGAGATACGATTAAAAATGTTCAATCGTATCTGAGTTGAGTTTTAGTC
>JAAAKG020000001.1:1575608-1606958 GCA_010014905.2 Druon quercuslanigerum | reverse complement strand
CACCCCCCCCACGTAAAGTTAAAAAAACCCCCCCCCCCCCCCATATTCTTCTGCAATTTGACACCACTGGTGGAAATATATTTTCACAGTAACATTCAATAATGTAAAATTGTAATTTTCACATAATTCGCAATTGTAAGATATTGTACAATTTTGTGAAACTATCTGAATTCCAAGAAAAAATTGTAGTCTTTATTAGAATTATTTTTGCAATATTTCATTGTTTTAAAAACAAAATCGTTGAAAGTTTCGCATATTATTGAACTTTATTAATATATATTTTGTTGTGAAACTACATTTCCAGAAGGAACTCTCTGGTAGGCTTTATCAGTATTTTCCCTACCATTCTTTGGTTTTCTTGTAATGATTCTAGAACGGGGAAAATACGGAAAGGTAACAGGCTTGCCTAAAGGGCACGTCATCGGAGAGAACCCTGTATATATACAAATATTTGCATATATAATACAGATATAGATATATACATACATAACATAACGTCGCAGGAATATCTCATGGATCGCAATAATTCATTAAACTACAGCTGCTTTTTCCAAATGCATTATATAGCTAGCTGATTTTACTCGTGTACGCATAGCGAATATTATCGATAATCCTCTATTACTTGAAAATTCAGATTTCAGAGCTCCAAAGTCGCGCCATTCACGCCAAGAATTAACCAATTCGCATCTACACTGTGTTCTCTATTTGATACTTCTATGATCGCAATGGCAAAGTGAAAGTATGATCGATAAATACCTAGACTGCGAAGTTTAAAAAACAAAAATATAAAAATTCTTCTTAAACCTACTGTCTTGCATCGTGATTCGCGCAGGCATTACATCCTCGAAACATCCTCTCTCACGTCCCTCAGATCGGCTTAAGCTTATGATTAAGTGATTCGCTACATTAATGACTTTATCTCGAAACAGAACCCAACGAATGTTCCCTGATACCGCCGGTTTCAATTCTGTTTCCTGTGATGCAAACTCTTTCGTACGGAACGATACGATACGATATCACTGGTATTAGCGAACTCCGCTCTTCGAGTGTGCTATGAGCCACTGCAGCGTTATGTCGATATTGTCTTTCTCCTTGCAGGAAATACTGTAGCAACAGATTTCACGATCTTGAATGGCAGAGAGGTTCCTGAAAACACGCATTCTGTAGCACTAAATATTAATTCAACTTGCGGGAGACCAGAGTAACACTGACAAATAGTTGTGATTCTGTATTCACTCTCATTTTCAGGGTTACTACAGGTCAGGGAATTCTGAAGTCAGGGAATCTCACGGAAAAGCCGAAAGAGTCAGGGAATTTTTGATAAATTCAAGTTCAAGTTTATACAATTCTGTGTGACCTTTGGCTTAATAAAGATCCTCTTTTTTTCGCTTGACTGAAAAATAAACTAATAGAAGATATTAAAAAATGCACTACCTTCTTAAAAGTTTCAATATAATCAGCAAAAGTATTAATTAAGATGACTGATGCATTTGACACTTGATAGAGCGAGAAATGTTTTCAAAACATCTTTAGTACCTTTGATTCAACTTGTGGCATCACCTAGGAAAATGGTATCAAAGATCTCAAATTCACAACAAACAGCCTTTAAAGTCTCATTTTTAATTCAAGCTAATACAACTTACATAATCTGTATAAGTTCTCGAGATACGTCTAAAAATGTCCAAGTCTCAAATGTCAAGTTTTAGTCAGCGATTACTGCTGTCAACCGCAAGAGCGATCATCACCGAGAATTTTTCAGATTTTGTTTTTTCAGTTTAACTCGTGCTGTAACTTAGTAAACTTATGAGAAAAAACTGAAATGTACAGTCCAGACTCGCTGCTAAAGCGATTGAAATTCGGCACAGACGCGTTTGGATGTATTTATTCGTATCTCAAGACCCCGTAAAGATTTTCAAAGTTTTATTAGCTTGAATTAAAGGTAAGACTGTAAAGACTGTGGTATGGATTTCAGACTTTTGCCACAACTTTCCAATGCCATTTCATAGGTTTATCGCTCCTTTTCAGAACGAGTAATGACGTTTCAAAATCACCAGTGATTATTACAACTATTTTTGGTTAAAAATGTAATTATTTTGTTAAAAATTTAACTATTTTCTTAAACAGCCATCTTTCTTAGTCGATACTTTAACCACTTGATTGAACGTATAACTAGTTTGTTAAAAAAATCATTTTATTGATTGAAGATTCAGTTATTTTGTTGAAAAGTCGTTTATTAGTTCATCTAAAAAATAGTTTTATTCACTGAAAATTGAACCATTCCATTATTGGATCAAAATTTACAGTTTTCAGTTAAAAATTCAACTATTACATTTTCGGTTAAAAATGGATCGTTTTTAGTTGAAAATTGATTTAGTAAATTTTGCATTAAGAATTCATTTTGCGGGTTGAAGACTTAATTATTTTGTTAAAAATTTGACATTTTTGATTGAAATTTAATTTTTCAAATTGAAAACTTAATTAATCTGCTTTGGTTGAGTATTCCATTATTTAGTAAAGAATCGTTAATTTTATTTCAATTCAACTATTTTTAATTAAAAATTAAAACCTTTTTTTGTGAAGAATTCACCGTTTTTATTGAAAATTCCAGTACTTGGTTCAAAATCAGCTCTCTTCTTAAATTTTTTTTGTCTTGAAGATTCATAATTTTAGATGGAAATGCACCTCTAAGGTTGCAATTTTAAATAAATTGTTAAAAGCTCTTTTTTGTCAAAAACAAAAATTTTACCTTAAACTTTAATTATTCCATTTTTAGTTCAAAATGTATTTTATTTATTAAAAAATTGAGCTTTTTTAGTTAAAAATACAAGTATGTAGGTTGAAAATTTAATTACTTTATCAGAGTCACCTTTTTTCGATGGAAAACTAACTGTTTTGTTAAACTTTCATCCTTTTGAATGTTACATTTTACAAAATGTGGTATTTTTGAGTTGAAAATTCAAATATTTTATTGATATTGGAAATTTTGTTAGTTTCAGTTTTATTATTATTACTTTTTTTTTGGAAAATTCATCTGTAGAGGATAAAAATTCAACTGTTTTGTTAAAAAGTTATCCTTTTGAATTAAAAATTCAGCTTTTTGTTTAAAAATTCAACTTTCTTATCGAAAGTTTAACGGTTTAGTTAAGAAATTCAATTATTGGTTAAAAATGTAAGTGTTTTCAGTTTATGTTTCATCTTTTTTGATTGAAAATTTGACCATTTGGTTGAAAATTCATATTTTCGGGTTTAACAATCAAACAGTTTTCTAAAACATTCGTTTTTTAGCTTGTAAACTCAACTCTTTCGTTAAAAATTAATATCGGTTGGTAGAAAACTAATCTTTTTTGCTGTAAACTTCGACTACTTCATTTGAAATGTAATATATTTCTAATTGAAATCTTAATCGTTTCATATTGAACTCAATTAATTAGTTTTATTTCAAGAAATTTATTCCCCCATTTTCGTCAAAAACTACACCCTTTTTTTGTTTCAAAACCATTTTGGGATGTCAAGTCTGACTCTTGTCACTAAAATGGTTTGAGATAAATTTAGATAAATTTCCTTGCATTGACATTATTGATTTCCTAGTTGTAACGATGACTTATACCTAGAAAAAAAATGTATATCGATCAGGGAAAGTCAGAGAATTTTGAAATTGGGATTTTGTAGCAAACCTGATTTTAAAACCTCATTGGTATTTACAAAAACACTTTATATTTTAAGTACCAAGAAGTAAAATTCCCAAAAACATTCAGGGTAATTTAAAAAATGTTCTTTTGTATATTTAATATTAGATAACTTACATTCTTTCTATGAGGCCGTTTTCATCTAAAGCGTGTGGCAAATCTCTTTTGTTGCCAAGAACTAGCACTGGTATTCCGGACAATTGTGGTTTGTCCAAAAGGTTGTGCAATTCATTTCTGCTGGCTTCGATTTTCTCGGAGTCAGCTGCATCTACCATGTAAACTATAGCATTTACTCCCCTGCAATATCGCTCCCACATGGATCTGAATCTCGGCTGTCCTCCAATGTCCCACACTTTGATTGTTACGTTACCCTTTGTTATTTTGCGCATGTTGAAACCCACGGTAGGTATCATATCTTCACTAAACTGACCCGACTGAAATAGATAAGGAATCACAATGAAAAAACAATTCAGATGTTATTACAAGTAGTGCGACAATAGAGAGTTTTGATTTTAAAACTCTGCTTAATTTTAACTTAAAGTAAGACAAGAGCCTCATATTCATATATTAAGATAGGTCTTTAGATATAGCACACTAATTAAGAAAAGTTTCATTTTTTTCATAAACAAATAGCAATTTTCGTAAGCCTTGAATTTCTCAACGATTTGCTTCTATTCTGCGAACAATATTGGAATCAATATTCTTAATTCTAAAAGAAGAACCTATTCAATAAGATGATTTAAAATAATATTTTCAAAACTAAATAGGCACACTAGCCTAAGTTGTACCTTTTTAGTAAAAAAAAGTCCCAAATAAAAAATGCAGAATCTTACTATATGCTTACTATATGTGCTTACTTACTTACTATATGTAAATTAAGTATTTTCTGATATTTAAAAATTGTATATTATTATCGTTATTATAATTCGAAATTATTATAAAACAGTATCAACAAAAAGCGAGTGGGTTTAGATTTGACATTATTTATTTGTTGTAAATAAAACAAAAATCAACTCCCGAGCTCAAGTCTTGTTGGACTGAGGCCACCAAAAAGTTTGATTAGAAAAATGTATCTATTTTCGAGGAGGCGCGGTTGCGGTTTACGATAAGAAATGTATTCTTTAGCGTAAACAAGAAAAAGAAACTTATTTATGAGATATTGAATTCATTTTAAAACCTATTGGAACTAAGAAAGTTGGGCAGTTCTGAAAATCGCTTTTCGGTAGCGATTAAAAATAGAATTAATTTTTTACAACAATAATAGATGATTTTTTGAGAAAAGACCTATAAAAAGATATATCACATTCAAGAAATATCGATGCTACAGTGATGTACAAAACTATTGCTACAATAAAATTTCAACTACAATTTAAATTAAAAGATGTATTACTATAATAAAAAATTAGAATTAGATGAAAGCCATTTTTCAACAGTTTTTTTTAGACAATACACTCATTTTCGAAAAAATGTTGATTATTTAGTCACATGCTGTCACTCTTTAAAATTAAGAAATGCAAGGAAAACTGACTCCTTTGTGATATAATACTACAAGAATATGCAATTCTGAAGAAATCTTCTACTGTTTAAAAAATAGGAATTATGCTTAATAAGACATTTAGACATGTGACATGTTGACATTGCACGTCTGCCACTTCCGAGATTCTAATTTAAAACAGCGTTTGAGAGAACTTTTGAAATATTGATTATTGAATGGAAAATATATAAGCCGACACTTTGTATCCGCAGTCCTCATAAATAATTTTGCGTAAATATTGTATTTTTAATTTTACGAAAGAAAAAAAGTTAATATTTTTGCAGCATCAAACATGACATTGCTTCATCATCCATGGGTTTTATCAGCACATAATCTGCAGTGAATAATAATACCAATCGTTTAAAAATAAAAGAGAATCCTGAATAAACATTTAAAAAATGAACAATGATGAAATATGAATGCATGAAATATACTTTGTATATTAGCTATTGAACTAAGTTTGAGCTCAGTAATGCGAATGAGATAATTCTAAAACCTATGAGAGCATGGAAAAATTTAAAAATGAAACAAGTGAGCAAAAAAAATCCCAAAAATCGATAATTTGCAGTTTAATAGCCATTAATTACTCAGACTTTCAACAAATTCCAAATTTGAATTTCAGATTTTTATCTAAGATTCAAATCAAAAGGAATGCACAAAAGAACCAAATTATAAAATGATAAAAGAGTACAATAAATGATTGTGTAAATGTAAAATGCTTCGTAAAATGAACAGAAATAGAGCAGACACCCTGTTTTTGGCAGGTCCACTATCTTTTGCAAAATATAAATATAAAACAAAAAGGAATCTTTTTGGTGCAACAATATTGGAATAAATTGACATGACTGCATTCCGGATAATTGGGGGAGGGGCCGCAAAGTATGTAACCTAACCAAGTAAGTACAAAAGTGCAAACTGACGTGTCAATGTGCAACACGTAATATACCTGTCAAAAGGCCGTTTGTTTTGCAAATGTCTACGTCAGAGAGATAAAAGAAAATAATTGGGACTGAAAGAATATTCTGTGCGGAGGATATTCGTACCGCTATAACATTAACGAAAGTGGTCTTCCCGCTGTACTGAAGGCCGACCAGAGTGAGTTCCATTTCTTCCTTCCAGAAGAGGGACTTAAACCAGTCCAAGATGCGATTGATTAAGGCCAACATTTTGTACTCCTCAGAGGAGATTCAGTCGAGAATATAGGAAATCAGCGTACTTGGCAGTATTGGCTGATTATCGTTTTTGACATATAGGCAGACACAGTCGCACGCACTGAAAGACGTTCACTCCGTTTTTCACCACACTTTGTTGATTGTTCAAGTTGAACTGCGTTCACGTCACGACTCACGACATGCGTCACGCTTCTGTTGCACCGACCGTGCAATTCTTTCTTTCTCGTTTCTGTCGTCACTCCCGCATGCGCAATCCTACATTTCTTGCCAGTTGATTCAAAAAATTGTATTTTTAAAAATAACCAAAAAGTTATTGACTCATAAAGTGAAGTTACTGGCAGTTACTTATTCTAATCGAATTTATTAACTATTGATCACTTCATCTGCGAGGTTAAGCCGGTTAGACTTGTTTCTTATTGGTTATTGCTTATAAAACTACGAATGAGTGCCGGCCAGTTTGACGCATGCGCAATCTTAAAGTGAAAAACTTTTGAATTCGAAATCTTCATGTTGAAAGTACTTCGTTGTTGATTGACAGTTCCTGCAAATTGAGTTGTCTAGAATATATTTAAAAAATTTCAATTGTCATTTTTAGGCACAGTTTCCACCCTTAATAGATAGTAGGGAGTTTTTGCATAGCGTTTTGTAGAATATGGCGAACTTCGGATAGCGGAAAATGGGAAACACTAAAATCACAAAGCATGCGCAGAACGTCATCGCGTGACTCTAGTCTTTTAATTCCCGACAACAAATTTTTGCCCTTGCGCTATAGTTGACCGCTTAGATTTACGGAAAATCCGTAATACTAGTCAGTGCCGAAAATTCTACAGTCTTTAAATATTCGAACGATTATTCAATTCTTTTACCTACAATTTACTTTTTAAACATATTTTATGGTGTTTTTAAAATGTTTTTTTATGATGCCTGTTATGCTACAGGACAAGGGAACAGGGTTTAAGAAATTTTATGTAACATTTTTTAGATGTAATGATTTTTTTTTAAAGGGTAATATAATGTAAAACGGTAGGGAGGTGTACAACAAATTATTTTTAAACCCGTGATTTAAAAATAATTACCTATAACTTTGAACTACCACAGAGAAGTTGTAAGTTTTTAAAGTTTGAAAAATTAATAATTTTTTATGGTTTTAAGAATTATGCGAATTTCTTATGTGGGTCTGCCGTTTTCTATGGAAAATAATAATATCAAATCATATTTTACAAAAAATAATTTTGGATCAAGTTTTAATTGTTTGAAATACATACACTGAAAAAAAAGGATTACTTGTACCAAGTGAATGTTACTTGGCTGAAGTAAGTGTAAGTCCTCTTTATTTTCAAAGGAATATGTATTTGAGGTAAATAAATGTATGTACTTTGAATTAAAAAAATACTTATTTCAGCCAGACAAATGTTATTAGGATTAGGTTAAGATTGTTTTATTCAGAAATACGACCTATTGGTTAAAAGGAAATATTTATCTGAATCAAAGAAGTAATAATTAAAGACAAAAATATACATTTTAAATTAAATGAATGACTCATTTTTTCAAATGAATGTACCATGAATGGGAATAAATATTTCTTGGAAATAAGGAAATGTGCATTGATAGCAAGAAATATATTTTAGAGTAAAGCAAATATGTCATAGGCTGACAAAATTATTGCCCGACATCAAAATTTTGAATATTTGAAGCAAAAAAATATCCCACTGATTCAAAAAAATGTTTCTATGGCCTAGACCATTTGCGAGTGCATTAAAGTAGTTCGTACTTCAATTTCGTAAATGAGCAAGTGGAAATTATAATTAATATTGTTACTATTATACATATTTAATTTAAACAATTCACATAATTTAAAACCAAAAGATGCATAAATGTTTGATTTAAAAAATTTTTGACTTTGTTGGAATACATTTTTATTTGTTATGAATAGTTCAATTCTAGTAATAAAATGAAATATTTTCTTCAACTAAAGAAATAAATATTTATGTTTTTTGACACTCTTTGTGACAAATAAATATATTTTTAATTTAATTAATATTATGTTAAATTAAATCATGATTTTTTTACTTAAATATACTTAATTTTTTCATTCATGTATGGACAAATTAATTGATTCAAATGCGTGCGAATCAATTCAAAGAATCGAGCTCATTAAATCAGATAAATATTTCTTTGAATGACTGATCAGAGGTCAACCAAGTTAGACCTTTAGAATCAAGGAAATCATTTTCTTCAATGTAAGAAATATTTATTGTAATAAAAAAATACACCCAAAGAATTTACTTCTTTAGATCAAAAAAAGATATCTGTCTTTTTTAAATCAAAATTACCACTGCTGAGCAATATTTTCTTGATGCTAAGAAATAGGATTCAAGTAAATGCATTTACTTTACATAAACTATTGTTTATAAAATTAATTCTGGATGAACGAAAGTTGCTCTTTTTTCGTTCGACATAAGCGTTCCATTTAAAAATTTCAAAAAATTTTAATGTATTTTTTGATGTTCCCAAAAATTTTAACATGATTGAAAATTATTCTTTCTAAAATTTGATATTATTAGTATCCTAATGGGCACAAAAGTCCTAACGTTGTCGTATGAACGTCTTTTCACGAACGGCTTGAGGACGTCCTGAGGATCTTTGAAAGACATGAAAAGATCCAAAGGATGTCCTATAGACGTTATAAAATTTGGCAATAATTTTGCACACGTAGAAAATGTTGTATTTATGGTGAAAATATCTCCCTCAGGATCGCCTTTTTAATTGAAGAAAAAATTTCCCTGTCATTTCTCAGTTCTTTTCCTGTTAGCAAATATTTATCAAGGGTCCTTGAAATTTAAATTATCAAACTCTTAAAGATAAATTTCTTTTCATTTGAAGCAATAAAAACTGAACTCAAAATGTATCTCTTTTTAATGCAAAGCTTTTAAAATTAAAAATTAAAAAAGGTTTTTGTTCAAAAATGTTCATGCGTATAAATTGAAAGATTTTAATACTTTCAATTGGGGGTTTAATTTATATTTTATTTATTTTTAAATTAAATTTCGTCCAACAGCAAAATAAAAATGTTTAAACTTTTCTAAATTGTGCAGTTCAAAGATCATGTCAGTGCTATAAATTGCGTAATAAATCAATAAACTTGTAAGTTTAAAAAATATACCTTTTTTGAATTTTTTTTTGAATTTTTTTTTAATATTCCTTTGAAAATATTTAAAAATCTTCTTTTTCAAAATCTTCAGAAATTTACATTTTGTTTAAAATTTCTTGAAATATTTTCAACATTTTGAATTATCTCTACATTCTTTTTCGAAATTTAAGCAGATAATTTGAAATGTTTTTAAATATTTTTCAATTTTCCCAAGACTCGTGAGAAAATATTTTTATCGTTTTGAAACCTTTCAAAATTTTCAATTTAAAAACTACTTAAACATCTTTTTGTCCGACCCTCCTTGAAAACGCGCCATTGCATGCACGTGAAGCAGCCGTAATGTGGCCGCTTACAGCCCATGCGATCTTCGAACATGCGCTTTCCGCCGCCAGACCGACATGAAACTTTACGCCCGCTACTTGAAAGTTTACGCCTGATAGAGAAAATTATATTTATCTTTTTAAAAAAGTACATCGCTGTACCTCACAGTCCCCCTTTCGCTAAATACGCCATTTTCTTCCTTTTACTTATAATTTAAGATTGTCAAGAACACCAAATATCCTTTAACTGCTTCAGATGCTTGTTTTCAAGGAGGTTGGGACAAAAAGTATAGTGTGCAGCAAGGGCGTACGACTATTTTGCCTTGTGTCAGTGCCACTCCTCCTTTGCTAAGGGTGTAAAATTCACGCTCGTCAAAATAAGCGTCTTTACGTCCTTGATTCACAATACACTATTTAAAATGACTCGAATTTTTCCTAAGAATGTTTGAAAAATTACTTCTGACTTCTAGCGACCCTCAGCACTAATACAAGTTTTCTGTTTTGTGGCTTTGGGGTCCGTAACTGATGAAGACGATTTAAATTTCTATCAGACGCTTCAGTCCCCCCTCTTCCTTTCTTGAGCATCTGACGCAGGAAGATGACAAATTATAAATGGGGAAACCTGTAGAAAACGGAACAATAACTACGAAATTATAAATTTGAAGACCTGAGATACGGAAGGCAGATAATTAAAATTTACAATTTGTATTTGAATTTTGTCTAAAATACTTATAGTTTTTGTATTCTCGGCTTCCCTTTCCCTTTTTTTAAATAATACGATAAAAGCTAAAAAATTACAAATTTGGAACTTGAGAGATACATGAAAATTTAGAATTAACCTGAGAAACGGGAGGCAGATAATTATAACAGTAAATCTGTTTTTGAGTTTTTTGCCCCTTAACTATTTAATGTTTTTATAATCCCCCGTTGAGCATCAGATTAAAAAGGAAAAATTACAGATTATAAATTTGGAAACCTGGCACACCGAAGGGCAAATAGGAATATTTAATTTGAATGTCCTTGTGTTAAGGAAGGCAGATATTTTGCATGAATTTAACAGTTTTTTAAAAATAAAATGTTATGCCTAGATTACTAAAGTTGTTTTGTAATTTTATGGAGTCTCATATTTTTGTTTGAGTGCAATTTTTTGGGGTATTGGCGTATTTCGTTTTGTGGAGTAACCGAAGATAGAATTCCGACAGATTTCCTACGGTCACCCACACATGAACGCTGTCCGTTGTGACCATATGTGAAATTTCCAAAAATAATAGTTTTTTGTATTTTTGGGTACTATCTGGAATTATTAGAGTTTCAAAATTGAAAACATGATCGTGGTGCCATAAATGTCTTATTAAAGCTGTTTCCTTTTCTTGCGGTTTGAGAAGGTCCTTTTTGTGATCGCAAATAATAGTTTTTTGGTGCCTTTTTATTTGTCCGATGTAGCACGATGCGCATCTCCCTCATGGAATGAAATAAAGTACATTTGATAGTAAGTCTTCACTCAACTTGTGATTAGTTAGTGAATTTTTGAATTGCGAATTAGTGAATGGCGTTTTTATATTGTACGGTTTATGTATTGTTGAACTATTTTTTGTGGCTCATTTTCCGATGGCGGGGGGGGGGGGGCTTAGTGTCATATGATGGCTGCGTCCCCTCGTCATTTCTGCTTTGAAGAGTCTATAATCTGTTTTTAATAGCGATATCTAAATAATATCTCGGATAACTATTTGATATTAAGACTTCTCTAACTTTCTTGGACCCCAAAGCCACAATACAGAAAACAATTAATGTTTTTCAAATCCCGAAAAAAAGCTTTAAAATATTTCAGATTCTTCTTTGATAATTTTTTTAATCTTTTCAATATTTGAATATAAAATTAAACATTTTATGAATATTTGATTGATGATTTATCATTTGAAATGAACAGTGAAAATTAAAAACTGTTCTTTTTTAATAAGAACATTTAAAACTGGATGGATTAAAAATGAAATATTTTACACTGATACAATATTTGAAATTTAAGGAAAGCACTTATTTATGAATCTATTAATTTTAATTGCTTTAAATTTGAAAATAGTTTTAAAAGTGTCAATCGAATGTTTACATTTGTTTAACCACTTTCTAATTGATACAGTTATATTTAAGTCTTTAAGACTTAAATAAAATATTTTAGAAATACGTATTGTGAATTAAATAATTTCATAGTTTCCTGGTCCAGCAGCCATCTTATAGATTACTGAAAGCTGAAAATTACATAACAATATGAAAAAGTTTGAAACATGGATTTTCACCTACTTTTTAATCGAACAGGATCATAATCTTCTACGAAAACATAAGTTAGTAGTTAGGTCAAAATAAATAGTTTATTTGTCAGTAAAATGCATTAACGAAATTTGGCACTGGCACCCGTATAACCCGGGACACTTCATAACAAATTCTGCCATTTTTTATTCAATTTTTAAGTTTATTTTTTTTGCCTTGAAAGGAAAGAAAGTCTCATTTTTAATCGTAGATTGTATCTCATCACGTTTAAAAATCACGAAGCTACAGTACATTTTTTAAATAAATTTTCTGCTTTTTTCCCGATTTTTTGAACCTAATGACATTTTTTGAAATCCATTAACTGTTTCCATTAACTGTGTGTCTACTATTTGATCATTGAATAATATAGGGTTAAAACGGCTTGTTTTTCTACTTTCAAACGAAATAAAAAAAAATTGGAATTCGAAAAAAAACTGGTGGAATATCACATTTTGGAGGTGTATGAGAAATTTCACATATGCCGACCCCTGTGTTGTTTGAGAATGTAATAAATCCGTTTCCACTGATTTCCCTATTTGTTCTGTTTGTCTACGTTTTCCCCCTATTTTTCCTATTTTGTATTGTTTCAACAATACTTTTGATTTTTTAAGCCAAAAATATCGTTTATTGAAAAAGTATAGTTTTTAAAATACTTTTTACTCTTGAATGAAGCGCTATACGTGTAATTAAAGAGAATATTTCCAAAATAATAACAATGAATTTATTTGTTGAAAAATTTATCACACCTTGTCGTGCGAAGACGTTTTACATTTATTGATATCGCATCTCTAGCAAACAATTTTAGTTAATCCTAGGGAGCCTTGAGGAGCTCTCTTTCCTTTGTTTGTTGCTAATTAAAATTAATTACACTACTAATTCTAATTTCAATAACTCTAGCATGTATATTGTCTGACCACTTCCGAATTTGCAATTTACAATATTTTTAAATACATTTTTGCAGTGTGATATTTATTTTCTTGTGATATATTCAAAAGTTCTTATTACATGCTTCGGCGTAATTCATTGTTTCAACGTATGATATAGTATTATGCATAGGAAGGCCAATACGAAATTAAATTTAAAGGTGTTACAAAGAATCGAAAATGCAATAAAAATTAAAAAACTATATTTTTTATTTTTTCATGCATTTTCGATTTTTTGGAACTTCTTTAAACTTGCACTGGCCCTCGTATATTAATGTACAATTCTTAAGCTAGTATGGCGATCTACTATTACCTTCTCTCTATTTGACATTTCAATTTTTAGTGAACACATACAAATGCAAATTGGATACAATATTAAGTAATCACATATAACTTAGGCTTCCTAGGGGTGACAAGCGAGTTGATAAGTGTGTTCATAATTTAAAAAACTGGCATCTTGAAACCTAATGTCTTTATGACTGTGGTTAGTCGTCCAGATTTTTAGGAAAAATATAGAAAATCTTAAAAATTTGATTGGCTAGGGCTAGTCATCGTAAAAGCTGGACAAATTCACAACGCTTATTTTTCAACAGATTTTCAGATTTTGCTTCCAATTCTCTACAAGAAGATGAAATCCAAAGAGTACTAAAAATAGAATAAAAATTTACCATCGAAAGGAATTTTTATAGGTTATTATTAGTCTTTAAGTACACAGGTTTCCAAAAGTTGATATGACATTCTACTGTATTTACTCAGCTATATGCTTATCAAAATATCAATGGTATCTTCTTCATATCCTTGTGTCGTTACATGATCCTCGAATCTTTATACCATTTTTTATTTTTCCTTCCACAGCGAGATCCTTGCAACAAAATAACCTCAAGTTCTGCCGTTGGTAGGATTTTATTAGTTAAAATAATGTTCGCTTGTTCATCAAACGTGTGATTATCCTTTAAAAACTCTATACAAAAATACTTCTAACATCTCATCGCCGCATGGAGTAGAACGAATCAAAATTGATTAATAATCCGAAATTAATTCCTTTCAACTATCTGCAATGATTCGATAACAGCTTCTGTAAAATTTCGAAATTTCCGTTAATTCTAATCGTATTCTCTTAGTGATCCAAATAATCATTCCAAGCAGAAAAAATATCCTTATAAGTATCGGTTGCTTTGAAAAATGTTTGAGAGTTATAGCCTTGATTTTTTTTGCAAAGGCTACCATTAAAGAAATGATAGATTTGCCAACTCTGAATCATATGCAGGTATATTATAAGATGCGGTTAAATAAATAATTAAAAAGTTAAATATTTATACTTGCGTTAAGACCGTTACAGTTTTTCTGAAGCGGTCGTCGATAACGCAAAAAGTATCAATAATTATGCCTTCAGAAATGAATTAAAGTGTTCTTTCAATTAACCAGAAATTTAATATCGTGCTATGATAAAATTCATTTTAAAAGAAAGGCACGAAGTCTTCTCTTATTCGCATTGCGATAGTATAAAACTAACCTATCTTTCTCTCTATGTACAAAATGTCTGACCTAAACAGGGCAAGACGATGGTGAGCGTGCTATCTCCCATATTGAGCCGCTAATCGCAGAGTCCAGAAGAAGGGAAGAAAGAAAATAAAAGAAAAGTGAAATGCAGATGAGGGAAAATTAGTGGAAAATAAGAGGGTCAGCAAAAGAATACTGGGCTATGATCTTTCAACAATTGGAAAGATTTGTGTAATTCATGTGGCCGTAGAACACGATCTGGTGATGGATCTCAAAAACGAAACTCCGAGCACATGAGGTAAAGTGTCCTCAGTCCACGTTGGCAATCACGAGTCTAGGTTCTTCTCTTCCATTTCTTTCATAGCGATTTTGGACAATGATCCTACAAATTATTCGATGGCACGATCGTAAACGAGTTCGGACCTTGAGCTGATGATTAGAGGCGAGGATACTATAAACCGATGATTCGCGGCCGCAACTCGGATGCTGGGATTTATCCGGTCTCCTAGATAAGTGAAGAGATCATTCAATTGAAGCGTAGGGTTTTCGTAGGCTTAACTCGGTCGCGGCGATAGTGTCACCCTTCACGTAGTAGTCGGCAGCCTCTTTTCTCCTAACTCCATTCTCACTGATGCCGTTGGAAATTTTGCCATTGGCAGCTCCATTACTCGAAGCTTGTCTTGCAGCAGCAGCGATTTTCGCATCTCTGAGAATCTTCTTTTGTGCGTAGCTTTGTTGGTAGAATTCGTTGAAGAGGAAGAGGAACATCACAGCGTGGAGGCCAATCCACCAAACGAAGGCCTTGGGATAGTTGCAGTCTATAAACAGGAGCTGAAAAGCGTGGATCATGATGAATACGAATTGGAGCATCTGGAATGCAGTCAGGTACTTCTTCCACCAAAGATAAGGTTGTACTCTGGGACCCAAAGCGGCCATGAGATAGTAGGTGTACATGATGATATGGACGAACGTGTTCAAGAGACCGAAGAAAGTTGAGTGACCACCTGGGTGAAAAAAGCATACTCACAAGTTTATCAAAACCTGGAAGTGAAGAAATCTAAGTACTTAATGGCAGTTTTGTCATTAGGACAACTCCAGTAGAGTTATTTAAAATTTAATACAGATTATTCACAGTACTTTAGATTTACTTCCTTTTGCATGAAATGAAATGTCTTTAAATTATTTCGAATATTAATTATTTTATAAATTATAATTTTAATATACCTGGAGTGAATTTGACTCCAAACCACACAGACATTGGCATACATCCGTGGTGAATAACATGGAGGGTAGACACATGACTGTTCTTCTTTCTCAGCACGAAGAATATCTGAAATTGGTTTGATTAATTAATATCGTCCTCAATATATTTAAAAAATGGCATTCCAATCAATTACAAATCTAGTGAACAACCTGCTGAAAAAGTATAGACAATTATAGAATTCGCTAGACTCTATCCGGCAAGAAAATTTATATCCAAAGGTTTAATAGAAATTGATTGCCTTTTTATAGCGGGACATCGTGGGAAACTCCTGACAAAGACGATTATTCATTTTGATAGAAATGTAATAGAAATTCTTAATCTCACGGATATAGAAAACGGACAGAAAACTATTATATTTTTTGTATAAAATCTGATCAAATTTTTTTCAGCAGGGAATTCCTTAGTTCATTGTACTACATACAATCAATGTTCAATATTCTATATGCTACCCTCTGTCTCAAAATTAAAATAATTCATGGTAGTTTGCTATTCAATGTGCTACTGAGACCAAAAGTATGAAACTAAAATTATTTCTTGTCACTAAGAAGTAAATATTGCACTATATTTATAGATACTGAGCATTAAACAATCAATTGTTACGCCGATATCCGGTGCGTGTTTGGCGTTGCACGTGAATCGCATTTTTGTTGGCCATCAGCGACTTGAGGCAATTAATGTTTTTTAATGCTGCGACAGGAATGAAAATATATTAAAAACTTTTCTACAATCTACAGCTATTATTCATCAGCGCATTATAAGGTGAAAATGGGTTTGATGATGACTGGATTGTTTTATCTTTCTCGATATTTAAGTCTAAGTTAACGAGATGTGCCACCCGTCCCTCTTATCGAAATCCCTGAAATAATGTTCAGCACTTATTAAATTGAAATGTTTATTCTGAAGACTGCTTCAAGTTTAAACTTCTTTCAATTAAATAAGAAAATTAAAATGATAATTAGCTAATAGCATATGGAATAAACAATAATAAAAATAAAAAGTAAAGAGTAGTATTTAAACGTATGTAGATAACTAAATACGTGAATCCTTGTTAAAGATAAGTTTCTGAAGAGGGTCAATAGAATATAAACTTTTTCCTTACCCCCCCCCCCCCCCCAAGAACTGGTGACTAGAAGATCACTTTCCAATTACAAATATCATATTTTTTAGTCCTATGCTGATATAATTTTTAAGCTATTTCTCATTGAAAGAATTTAAGCGGGAATCTTTAATTTATATTCCTACCGACTTAAATTTATCAAATTCTGCATCTACTCACCGTGTCCATAAATTCAGTAAATTTAGAGAAGTAATACCACCAGCAGGCGTGGACCATCTAGAGTGGGCAAACTAATTATTAATATTGTGAAATGGGGTCTAACTTTAGAAAAATGATGAATTTAAATAAGAAATGAAAAAAGAAAGAAAGAAAAAGGCAAGACAAAATAATTCTTTAAAAGAGTCTATGTAGTGTAGATCTCGGAGAACGAGAAATAGATTAATGGAAATATTTAAATAACCTTAAAAAATTAACTAGATCAATGTATTAAAAAAATATATATTAAGTCAATAAAAGTGTTGTTCTGAATGTATATAATTTTTTGTAGAATGCAACTAGTTTGTGATGGTGTAGAAATGTGAACAAGTGGCGTCAACTCTCCAGAGTTTACCCCAGAGAAGTAAAAGTAGACTAATAATTCAGTAAATACAGTGCATGGTGTTACTGTGTTGTCGTGTCAGGTATGTAGGTATTCGTTGTGCGAACTTCTAATGTCGTGGCCATCCATACAAATTACAAGTAATATGTAGTCATGGCCACAGATCGGACCTAATGTCGTGAGTCAGTGCTTTTGTGCAAAGAGAGGAGCTATAATACTTATACTGCAGCGTGTTATGTGGTATTAATTGCATCAAGCAAGAGTGTCTAACTACTTTTGTGTTAGCACGATCAAAATATGATCATGTGTGCCTACATCAAAAACGTCTTAAAGTACATTACATGTACAGGCAGGTACAATTTTTAATTTAAGAAGCTCATACTCAAAGTGCAGCTATAAATATACACAGTTAATCGAACTCGTGAAGTGTGACTTAATATTAAAGCTACATTGGCCAAAGTGTGATCATCTGAACTTATTAATTCCGCTAATCTATAAACTCAAACTTAAATCAGTTAGAAAATAGTAACAAATATCTGATCTCGAGGAATTCCACCACGTTGCACTTAGTTTCTCACTGCGTTGTATGTTTACTGCAGAAGTATAATGTAAACAAATTGAGTCATTTGAATGAGTTTAGTATTCAGGCATTATTGCCTTAAAATCAGCAAGAATTGGTAGAATGACGTATAATTCTCAATATATTGTAAAGGTATTTGTCATCATGCGCTTGTTTGAATTGCATATATAAATCAGATAAATTGCAAAGGAAGTTTGTTTGTGCGTGTGACGTAAATTAAGAGTATCTGATGATGACAGTAATTAAATAAAGGCGACAATGTGACTTATAGTATGTAGTCCAAGAATCTTATACAAGCAAAGTTTGGAAAACTTTCAATAATGATTATCACTTCCTGTTGACAATCTTCTGTGAATGAGTTTCTACTAGGAGGTTAAGCTTAAGGGCAATCGATAATTTGCAAGTCTTTATCTTTAAAATTGTAATTAATCTTGTCGAATGTAAAGTTAAAAGCAATTTAACTTGGAAATACTTGAGAGGGAGATGCATAGCACAGTTATGAATGCAGTTTACATAGGTACTGAATTTGATGAGGTATAAAAATGCAAGTCTATAGTTACAAGTGACATGTGTATACTATGTCAAACATACAATAGGGGACAGGAATACCTTCACCTAGTTACTAGACAAAAGCGTTAATACATTGCCGGAGCGAAAAATCAGGCATGTAGTAGGTATTCTCTCCTATTGTATGTCATCAATTATAAAAAAAATAGATATTTTTTTCTTTAATTAGAAAAGTTATATAAATTATACTTTGCTTGTCTAGGATTGAAGAATACATTTCTTAAAATATATATGTTATTGAATTCCTTTTACGAAGAGGGAAAGAATCGCTCTGGGAAAATACTTCTAATGGAATTAGGTTGGAATCAGTTTCTTAGTTTTTGTTTCACGTTTCCTAAGTGCACATAAATATTCTTCTAGGAAATACGGGAAGCTTATAAATGCAACCAGAAGTCAAGTTCATTTCATTGCAAAAAATATTAGCATGGAAGTGCACGCATCTGATTTTTTCATAGAATGTTTCATGTTTTCATCTTGCTTCTACTATACTCTTTTCTATACAACTTTTATAAATCAATTAATATCTTTGTTCTAACATTTTTTTTAGGTTCTGATAGAGCGTCTCTAATTGCATTTTTCCCTCTTCATGATGACTTCAATATGATGCATGCGGATAGTGACCGAGTTCTTGAGGTTTGAGTGATAATGTTAAAATGCGTTACTAGAAGAAACCCACCCTTATTACTTGGGGTCGTTCACTGTAGTCTACCGGCTGACACCTTAGAGAATACTCCCCGTTCAGCCATCCGGACATTCCTATCTGCAACCACAACCGCCCAAAGGCCATTGACCGATCGTAGTCAGAAAAACTATGAACACCACCTTACTGCACCCTTTTCTATCATCCATCAAATCTCGATATCATGAGCACCACATTGTTCTTTAATAGAATACCAAAATGTCGTTTTGCGTGGCAAATAAAAGAGCAAACAGATTCAGATTCACTAACTAGGAATGTTTCACTGGTGCACGTAATAATGTATGTGATGGTGTATGCACAGGCACATTTGCATTGGTGGATATGTATAACAACGTACAGGTGCATACCTGTCTACGCCTCTTGGACGAGGTCGTTTCGGAATCGAGGCGATGTAAAGCGAATTTCACGTGCCAACGTAACGCACGTAATAAATTGCATTCTATTCGCCAAACGCACCAAGTATGATTATGCTCAACGTTCTCGTTCTTTCGCTTGTACCAAAAAGTCATAACTATTGTATGCTAGAGTTTATACCTCCCAGTGTTATAATAAACTCTGGACTCAACTACTAAGAATCGAAGTCTACTCAAGTCCGAAAATTAATTAATTTCAGACCTCTTTAAACTATCTTTGGTCAGCAGGCTATGAAAAATTTAGGGTATTCTCTCTAAATTCGAAGCAGTTAGGTTTCATTTTTGTTAAAAAGAAATCTCAGTATTTTGTTACAAGTATTGTAAAATAATAGAGGCAATAACGATGACTGTTGCAAAATAAAGACTTTTCCGAACTCAATCTCAAGAGAAGAAATATATCTAGATGTTTAATGTCACAAATGTAAGACATTTTTTTAAATTTCGTGAAAGTTTTAATTCACACTTAAACTAGAAAGTTGTAATTTTAAATAAATCCGGAAATAATTTTTTTCAAATAAATCTAAAGATATGGATTTGTACAAAGAAATTGTTATCTCATTCTTCACAAAATATTGCTTCCGTTCTAACAATCATCATAAAAACGTATCTTTTTATCTAAAATGTGACTCATCATTATGGATTGGTGAAAATCGAATCGTATGCTATAAGTCTTATAATTTCGTGCATGTAATACAAAATATTTAAAAAATGTACAACTATAAAAAATGTCTGCAATCCCAAGATAATAAAATATTCGTGATGAACTCAGAAGACCTTGAAATCTTACAGACTGAAATTTGAAACGTATGAAGGTCGTGCATTGTAGAGTGATAATTAATTTCTACTTAATGTTTCAATACAATTATATCGGCTTGTACTAAAGTTTACAATTCATTGTATAAGTATATTAACGTGTAAAGATCTAAGATGGTAAAGTTGCACCAGAATTTCAAATTACAAGAGTTTCTTGTAATCTTTGCCACGAAATGCGACGTTTTGGTCCAAAGAACTATTTAATTCGCCAAAAGATACAAGGGCTTCAATGTTATCGAGAAATGTGCTACATATTGAAAATATTATTAGAGCAACGTGGAAGATTACACAATGAAATTGCACGTCCAATAAATATAGTATTGACAAGCACCAACTTTAAATCGTATCCTTAAACGAAATAGTACTTCTTCCACGTCGCTACATTCTACAATAATTAATTGTTAGCCCACTCATTTGAAAGGTTAAGAGCGTCTGCACGCGCATGCATACTCGCAAGGATATTCCTGAAACACAATAAATATCTCGCCTCTAACAATAAAAGTAGCGGCCTGTCAGAGGTAAATTCTGGTACATTCTCATTTAGAGATAGTTTCATCAAGTCTGTAAATAGAACTTACTTCAAATTCATTAATAGCAATTACACTATTACTATGATAAGCAATATATCAGGAGAGATGCATGAGCGAGCAGAATAGAATAAGCGGCTGTAACAAGACAAGAAATTTCAAAAAAGACAGTACATGTAGGCAGAAAAGCCACGCAACTATAAACCTATTGGTTTCAGCGATCCAAAAATTAAGATCCCAGCCCTGCAGGCAGTTGGTAGTCCGTAGTAATCTCGTTGGTAATTCGTTGTTCATAGTCGAGGCGTCTCCTGTAAACTGGATAAAAATGTACTTACTCTGATTGCAGTAGGGCTGTTGGTATAATCCACCGGCTGACAGCGAATGCTATAGTGACTCCACCATCCGCCCATCAGACACTGTATGGCCAAAAGAAATATTATTTGCCCTTTGACTTTCGTCGGTCGCAGACATGGCAATAAAACTCGCGGATCTTCATAAATTTTTGTCTCGGAACCTTATATATTCATATATTTCGGTCGACAATCTAATTATGCAAGTGTAAGCAAACTACGCGTGCTTGGAATTGTAAGATCTTGGGCTTAAGAGGAAAAACAGAGACTATTTTGGATAGAATGGCCGAAGCTTTGTTTTCGTTAATTCTTTAATTTCCATTACTATGTAAATTTCTATACCAGAAGATTTTTTTATTTACATCCCGAGTTTGATCACCTAGTCCAAAACCATTAGGCTAAAAACCAGTTTGCTAAATCCAGTTCAATGTACTATTCATACTTTGCTTGCTTAGAAAATTAGAATTGTTTCTCTGACCAGAGTTAGCAAATTCATTAAGATAGTTATCAAGAATCAGTGGTATTTCTTTCAGACTAAAATTATGGTTAAAGTTAAAAATATAAATTATGCATTTATCCGAAGTTTACCTCATAAAAGAGCCACGACGAGAACACAACTTGAAATAGATTGTATAATATGAGTACGTTTTGTAGCTGGAAAGGTTTTCTGTTTTCCATAAATTTGGGTCCTAGAACTTTGACTACGTATACGTAAGATAGGCAAGCGAATAGCGTTGGGAAGGGCGAGCTCATCAGGAACCAATCTGTCGTCCTTGCGTCTAAAAATGAAAATAAATAAAGTAATTATTTTATTTTATTTAAAGAAGTTAAACAATTTCAATGAAAATTCTACGCCTATGGTCGATCGAAAAATAATGCTACTCCATGCCCTTGCCCTTGAACCACCTCTCTTTCATTCTGTTTTAACCTTGCAGAATAATTCTACCATTCTTCCGTAATCTTTAATCGGGTGAGGAAGCTCGACTCACGATTAGTTGTTCAAGTAGAGAAAAGAGTATTCTGTAGAGAATAACTTAGGAATATAAAACAATGTTTTCTCTTTTTTCTTAGGAATTTAATAAGGAACTATAAACAGATAAAGTATAATCTCAGCGCTGTCACCAGTCAGTCAAGTCATTTTTAGTCACTTTTTTAAAGAAATGATCACTATAGTATCTCGTTTTAAAGAAAAAAGTGACTTTCGTCACATTTCTCTATCTCATTTTAGATTTTATATAATTTATATATATTTTATTTATTTACACGGTGACCCACTTTAATCTATAATTCCAAATATCTTCTAAAATACTTTATCTACGAAGAAGTGGTTCCGACAAAGGTCGACCAGGACCATGGAGGACATTTGACTGTATTATCAATTTTGACCTCGAGGTCAATTTTCAAGGTCATATGCCTTTTCTTAAATGAGAACCTTTTTTTGACTGCGGATTTGATAAGAGCGGGAAATTTCACGTCAAAAATGATCTATAGAAAAATGGTTTTTGTGACCTTGCAAAGGTAAAAATTAAGGTCTAATGTCTGAGAAACGAGCAGATGCCCTTTTTCTGAATTGTCTTGCTTTTTCGTGGTAAGCAAACGTTCAAGATACTTCACAAAAGTCGATGAAATGTTCAGGGGTACAAAACCTTGACCATCATGAATTTTTTTGTAGACCTCAGGCGGTGGGTTGTTATTACACCCCCCCCCCCCCCACCTCAAACACACCTAGACAGTAACAATCATTTCGGATAAGATGTAAAGACTGTAACTATTTAGTTACAAAAGTGACATCTTGACAATGTCACTTCTCTGTGACTATCTACAACAACAAAAGACACTTTGTCCTTACTCTTAGCGTTACCCAGCAACAACGGCGTTAACGTCGCAAGTTCTGTTTTCTTTGGTTCTAAAAAATATTCATTCGGGCACAGTTGAACACTGTGTTCAATCTTAGATTGAAAATCTAAGACAAATCCTCCTGACCTTCAATTGACCTTGAAAATTGACCTGAAGGTCATGGTGGTCATGGTGCTGTACACCTTAACATTTCATCGACTTTTGTGAAGCATCTTGAACGTTTGCTTATCACGAAAAAGCAAGACAATTCAGAAGAAGGGCATCTGCTCGTTTCTCAGACATTTGACCTTAATTTTTACCTTTGCAAGGTCACAAAAACCATTTTTCCATACGTCATTTTTAACGTGAAATTTCCCGCTCTTTTCAAATCCGCAGTCAAAAGTAGGTTTTCATTTAGGAAAAGGGTCTTACTTCCATTTGACCTGTAAAATTGACCTCAAGGTCAAATTTCACGGCACGATCAAATGTCCCCCATAGTCCTGGTCAAACTTTGAGCAAACCATTTTTTCGCAGATAAAGTATTTTAGAAAATATTTGGGATTATAGATTTAAATGGCTCACCGTGTATATGGTTATATATACTTAAAATATTGTCATAAGGACCACCACAGGATTTTGCCGGGATCGAGAGCTAATCTGAAAAATTGCACCCGATCCCAGGGAAATCGCAGTAAAATTTCAGCCATAACCACGTCTCACGACCATGAGATAGGTGGTTACAGTCCGTGACGGAATCATTACGACGATCCGACAAAAGTCTCATACACCCTGAGGACACGGAGCGACCCAAGGACGACCGCCTTCTGCATTTTCCCCGCAAGTGTTTTAGCATATTGTTCACACGCAGGGATAATTTTCCGGCTATAGACCAGTAAAAGCTTAGCACCTCCAAAAGCGCCGATGATAAGGACGATTAATTTAAGAGAAAATTTCGGGTACAATCGTCCCAAATTATTCTCCTTGGCTATGATGTTTTTGTCAGCTGGTGCCGAAAATCCTATAACGAACGTTGTTCGTTTCTCGAAGTCAAGGACAACTATGTCAGGTCTCGAATGTGCAACAGAAACAACTGTCGAGCATATAAAGTTCCAGTGTATGCGGCACTTCTCATGCTCGGATATTGACTCTATTTCCCTAGAACCGTTTAGCAGAGCGATATTAAGGTTAATGCCGTAAGTGTGACAAAGATGGTAATAAAGCACTCTTAGTGGCGCATTGTGCCTTTGGATGTAGGTCCTTCCTGAATGAGCTGGACATCTAGATAGTATGTGTCCTAGATGTTCGGGGTGAGCATGGTACGCCCTGCATCTAAAATTGGGAGTGTCTTGGTTCAAAATGTGGCGACGGTATGTTAAAGTGAAAATGACACCATCTTAACATGCCAAAATGAAACCCTCCGAGCCCGACTTCAATCCGGGTGATTTAAGAAAAGCAAAAGTTAGCTCACACGATATTGACTGATCCTCCACATTTCTGTTGAAGATGCTGTGCATCCTCTTATCGAGGAGCTGTTCCCGGAAGTTTTTCTCCTGTGCTTTCTGAATGCGGGCTTTCAGGAGTGAGTACTCGAGATAGATAAGATCTGATGCATTCTGCTCACTTCTGGTATTGAAGTTAAGTCCGAGTGTTTCAGCAGCCTCCTCCGCTGCTTTGTACAGAAATGCTCCTTTGCCCACTTCTTCATGCTTCCTGACTATTTTAAGAAGAGGATCTCTTTCATTTGCGACTCTTATGTGCTGTGCCAAAAATAATCCTATTGTGATGATATTCAATATTCAATATTCCGCGACCACCTTGACGGCGTGAGATGCAGAGTCGTGGAACAGAAAACTTCATCGAACGAATCTGAGCTCGTTCTTCGTCCATGGAACCCCTCCAAATGAATAGAGTACTATCGGGACGGCAAGCATGTTCGTTGCAGATACTTTGTTTTCCGCCGACAGTTCGGAAGCCCAAATCTGCCGGATGAGTCGTTTATATATGTTTCGGAGAGTATCCTTTATAGATGTCACGTACTGAATGCGGCTTCGTGGCACGCCCAGGTACGTATAAGTCTCTCCAGCGCAAAAGTGTCGTATAGCTCTCAACAATATGCTGCCTGATGGTCAGCAACTTTGACTTGTTAAGTTATCTTGCCCAGCCTATCTTTATGGCGAGTTGATGCATTCATCTTTTGGTCTTATGATCAACCGTTGGGTTTGTTGTACGGTTTGCATCGGCCAAAGCTCTCACTGCATTATACACACAACAATTGATAGTCCAGAGGTCCGATTCTGCGGAAAATTTTCCACGAAGCTCTTCATCCATTTCAGCCAGATCTTTAGGCTTGGGAGTCCTCTATCGGATGCCTGTTCACGGTTGGTCTTATCACCTCTCTTTCTTTACTGCCAGCTTGTTCTGACTCTGGTAGAGTAGGCGCTCCCCTTACAAAGCCCCTTTTTTGGTCTACTTCGGCATGGTTTCGCAGACGTTGATGTGAAAAGTGCAATAGCTATGGGTGTTCCTCGCACCACAGAGCATGCATTCGTGCCATGTAATTCTCTTGTTCAGGGGTTACACTGCAATCGTAGCATTCAAAGAATTCGTGATTTTGTCGCTCCGTCCACCTAAAAGCCCAAGGATTCCGCTGATCCATTGCATTGACTACATCTTCATTGGCTCCCCCAGCTCTAGAGTGGTCGCCATTGTTGGCCGACCCATTGTCGGGAGCCCTGCACGTTATATTGCTTTGAACCGCACTTAATACAACTATGTTTGGTGTTATCATTGTTGTTACCACGAGAAGCTAAGAAAAAGGGTTCGTCCATCATTGTAGAGCCCCGCATACAAGGATAAGGCTGCGTACTCTGAGAGGTCGCCCGGTATCTCAGATTCACCGTTCTAGACATCTAACCCAGGTGCCATTCAGCTTTCGGCACGATTTTTACACCTCCGCTTGGGGGTTAATTACTTCGGGACCACCCCTGGATAATTGTCCGTGACTACCTATTAATTTTTTGTAACCATATTCAGCAGAAACCCTTGGTACAGGGGCCCTCTGTCCGCAAGCCGAGGACGCGTTCGGTGGCTTTGTCATAGGCACTTCGGTTTGATTCTAGAGGATTCAAAACCGAACCGAGTATATATATCACTTTCATTTTATCATCTTTTTATTTTTTTAATATTTATTTTGTAATAAAAATTCGAATTTCCATATTTAAAAAAAAATTTACCTTAAAATATTGAATTTCGTTTTTCATTAAAAGCTATTCAATTTACAAAAATTTAGTGTCGAAGTCTTATTTTCTTTTTAAAATTTGGACTGATTTTAAATTGTTTCATATGGAACATTTTCAATTCAAAATATGGTAGTTTATTTTAATTTCTCCTTAATGGATTGTTAAACTGTTTAAGTTTATCAAAGCTCAAAAGATCAAATTTAAATAATATATAGGCGCGCCTGTAATTATTGCTATTTTTAGTGATAATCATAATTAAGTTTATTAATTTTGTCTACATTAGTTGTAGTTTCGCGATCGCCTTTGACGAGTGGCTCGCGACCGAGAAGAGAAAATAAGGAAATTCGTGTTGGCTGCACGATCCGCAGTTGGAATGTACATTAATTAGGCCGTGTTCTCGGACGAAAGTCACCCAGGAGTACTCATGGAATGAGGAATTTTTTGATTATAATAGGAGTGGTTAATGATTTCCGGTAGGGACAATTTTAATTATTTTTATTCTCGTGGTCTATTTTTTTATTATTCAAATTTCTTTTCTATCTTTTTTAAATTTATGTTTATTTACTTATTTCTTTTGCAGCTCCGCCATGTGCATCCCTCGGTAAAGACGCCTGACAATTGCGTGACCTTCGAAATGTGACAAGGCTTACCCAAATTTTGGGGACTGGAACGCACCTATTAAGTGTTTTATTTATTTTTTTAATTCCGTGTGGTTGACGTATTTTGACGACATTACTTTCACCCATATATATGCATGAATACATACGCAGACATAAAATATACCTCCGCATGTATGTATGCATACGTACATCAGTGCTTATACATTGATGTATAGTTGCGTACGTATGTTTTTAAATTTATACTTTTTTTCTTTTATTTATTCTTTCAATGAACTCTGCTGTCGGGTTACAGCATTTAGACACAGGAATACGCCTGTTTTGGAATCAGCCATTTTTACTAATAGGCGACCAATGGTTTGTAATAATCGCTGCGAGTAGGTAAATCATCTTTCTGTTTTTTTTTTAATTTAGTTTATGAATACCTTGCCGAATGTTTTATTAACACAATTTATTTTTAGCGCTATGCCGATGAGCCCGTGCAAAAAGTTTCCATGAGGGAAGATAAGTTTAACTTTTAATATCTTTAAAAAAAGAGTTTAGAAATTAGTGTAGCCCCCACTAAAGCCTTTCTTCTGGTGGACGTTTATGTAGTGCAGAACGGATGTAGTTGTCCAGTCCAGCTTCTATAACAGTAAGGACTACACTCTTAATATAAATAAAATGGGAGTAATTATTCATAAATTTATTTCTTGGTAGATTTCGGTCAAAAAAATTTTTGTTTCCATCATAAAACTTAAAAAGTAATGCAAAAATTGCCCTTTAAGTTGTTAAATGTTTATTGATATACTTTTTACATGAGGGGAAAACTCTTGAAATTAAATTATTTTCAAAATTACACTTTTAATATAAATAAAACGGGAGTGATTATTGATAAATTTATCTCTTGGTAGATTTTGGTAGAAAAGTTTTTTTTTCCATAAAAAAGCCCGAAATATTACGCAAAAATTGCAATTTTGTTTATTAAATGTTTATTGATACTCTTTTACATGGTGGGCTTCTCTCGCAATCAAATCATATTCGCAACTACACTTTTAAGATAAATAAAATGGGAAGGATTATTGATGAATTTATCTCTTGGTAGATTTCGGTAAAAAAATTTTTTTGTTTCGATACAAAAACCTGAAAAATAAAGCAAAAATTGCACTTTGGTTTATTTAATGTTTATTAATTTAAAGTATGGTTGATGTTTTGTTCCGAGAAATGAGATTCCAGTTCGTTGACTCGGTTTGCTACCTGGGTAGGGTCATATTTATATTTTCTCATTTGGTTTTCATAATTTGCTGGGTTTGATACTAGATGTTTGAGTTGAGCATGGGTCAATAAGACGAAAAATAATCTTATCTTTTTACATTATGTTAACATTTTTATATTCAGAGCTTATTCTTGTTTTATTTGACCTTGATTGCATACATTCAACTTATCACTTTCACAGTTGTGATGAACGATGCTCATTATTTCAACAGTTAGAAATCAGAACTTTGTCTGAGTGTTTCGTGAAACGATCGTTTGGTATGACAATTAAAACGCGGAGATATGAACCGTAGGCTTCCAATTCTTCACCTTATAGGAAAGACGATGGCGTTGGAGCCAAGCCACTAAATACGAGCTCATAATGGGTGAAATTTGTCACCACATGAATTGACGCGTTATACGCAAACATGGCAAACGGAAGCAACCTGTCCCAATCGTCAAACACAATGTGGTTTCTTTCAAGTCAGCCATTGGTTTGAGGTCCATACCCCGATGTGTTTAATTGTTTAACGTGTAATAGCTTTGTCAGTTTCGTGATTATATTTCCTCTGTCTGTTAAGATATCTCTTGGTGCTCCATATTGAGAGAACAGGGTCGAGGCTACTGCATGAGCAATTTTGTTTGAGTGTAGAGTGGGTATGGCCAACACAATGCAATATTTAAATAAATTATCTTGCATTGTTAGGATGTGGTGATTTCTATCAGGGATTTTTGGTAATTTTCCCACTGTATCCAATGACACTTTATCGAAAGATTCTGCTGGTGCGTCGGTAATTAGCATTGGTTCACGAGTGCGGGCTCTCACAAGTTTTTGTACAAAACAGCTTTCGCTGCCTCGAATGTTTATTAATATACTTTTTCACATAAGGCGGATTCTTTCGAAATCAACTTATATTCAAAACTACACTCTTTATATAAATAAAATGGGAGTGATTATTGATCAATTTATCTCTTGATAGATTATGGTAAAAGAAGTTTTTCTCCATGAAAAAACTCGAGAAATGACGCAAAAATTGCATTTTTGTTTATTAAATGTTTATTGATATACTGTTTCACGTAGCAGGCTTCTCTTCAAATCAAATTATATTCTAAACTACACTTTTAATATAAATAAAATGGGAGTAATTATTCATAAATTTATCTCTTGGTAGACTTCTGTAAAAAAAAATTTTCCCATCATAAAACTTGAAAAATAATGCAAAAATTGCCCTTTAAGTTGTTAAATGTGTATTAATATACTTTTTTACGTGAGGGGGAATCTCTTAAAATTAAATTATATTCAAAATTACATTTTTACTATAAATAAAATGGTAGTGATTATTGATAAATTTATCTCTTGGTATATTTCGGTAAAAAAAGTTTTCTTTTCCATAAAAAAACTCAAAAAATAACGCAAAAATTGCACTTTTGTTTAAGAAATGTTTATTGTTATACTTTTTCACAGAAGGAGGCTTCTCTCGAAATCATGCAAAATTTTAAATTTTGTTTATTAAATGTTTATAGATAGTTTTTTACACGTGGGCTTCTCTCGAAATCAAATTATATTCTAAGCTACGCTTTTAATATAAATAAAATGGGAGTAACTATTCATAAATTTATCTCTTGGTAGACTTCTGTAAAAAGAATTTTTTCCCATCCTAAAACTTGAAAAATAATGCAAAAATTGCCCTTTAAGTTGTTAAATGTGTATTAATATACTTTGTTACGTGAGGGGGAATCTCTTAAAATTAAATGATATTCAAAATTACATTTTTACTATAAGTAAAATGGTAGAGATTATTGATAAATTTATCTCCTGGTATATTTCGTTTAAAAAAGTTTTCTTTTCCTTCATAAAACTCGATGAACAATGCAAAATTTTCACTTTTGTTTATTAAGTGTTTATTGATATTTTTTACATGGTGGACTTCTCTCGAAATCAAATTACATTCGAAACTACACTTTTAAAATAAAAAAAATGGGAGTAATTTTTGATCAATTTATCTCCTGATAGATTTCGGTCAAAAAAGTTTTTCTCCTTAAAAAAACTCGATAATTAACGCAAAGATTGCACTTTTTTTCTTAAATATTTATTATTATCCTTTTTACATAAGGCGGCTTCTTTCGAAATCAACTTATATTAAAAACTACACTTTTAATACAAATAAAATGAAAGTGATTGTTGATGAATTTATCTCCTGGTAGATTTCGGTAGAAATAATTTTTTTCCCTTCATAAAACTTGAAGAATAATGCCAAATTCGCACTTTTGTTCATTAAGTGTTCATTGATATTTTATTACACAGCAAGCTTCTCTCAAAATCAAATTATATTAGAAACTACACTTTTAATATAAATAAAATGGAAGTGATTATTGATCAATTTATCTCTTGGTAGATTTTGGTCAAAAAAAGTATTTTTTTCCATCATAAAAGTCGATAAACAATGCAAAATTTTCACTTTTGTTTATTAAGTGTTTATTGATATTTTTTTACATGGTGGACTTCTCTCAAAATCAAATTACATTCCAAACTACACTTTTAAAATAAAAAAAATGGGAGTAATTTTTGATCAATTTATCTCCTGATAGATTTTGGTCAAAAAAGTTTTTCTCCTTAAAACAACTCGATAATTAACGCAAAAATTGCACTTTTTTCTTAAATGTTTATTATTATCCTTTTTACATAAGGCGGCTTCTTTCGAAATCAACTTATATTCAAAACTACACTTTTAATACAAATAAAATGAAAGTGATTGTTGATCAATTTATCTCCTGGTAGATTTCGGTAGAAATAATTTTTTTCCCTTCATAAAACTTGAAGAATAATGCCAAATTTGCACTTTTGTTCATTAAGTGTTCATTGATATTTTATTACATAGCAAGCTTCTCTCAAAATCAAATTATATTAGAAACTACACTTTTAATATAAATAAAATGGAAGTGATTATTGATCAATTTATCTCTTGGTA
>JAAAKG020000001.1:1545398-1575508 GCA_010014905.2 Druon quercuslanigerum | reverse complement strand
AACCGCAGGATTTTGCCGGGATCTGGTGCTAATCTGAAAATTTGCACCCGATCCCAGCGAAATCGCGGTATATATATACATTAGTTAAAAAATTTTTACAAAACATAAAGTGGCCGTTTAAAAACTACGTCACACGCGTGAGGGGAGATTAAGTCTGAATATGCGGAGTCACACATTGAAAATATAAGTGTGAATAACAAGTTTTTGAAATTCTTGAATAGTGACTTTAGTTTAAAAGTGAGGCTGTGGCTACGGGTACCGAAATTTCGGTACAAATAACCGTATATTTTCGGTACTAATAGAGTATTACTATTATAGAGTACTAATAGACGCTTCCTGAAAGTAAAAAATTTAAATACAGACTTAACACTCTCTTCTATTCCCCTATTCATTTCTTTTTTAAAGAATTGTTCTTTTTTCTCCTGTTCTAAGCATGTTTGTAACCCTTAATTTAACTCTTCTATCTTTGCTTGCAATATTTTTATTTTTTGTTGAAAATTCTAATAATTTTTTTTTACTTGTTGAAAATTTAAGGGTTTTGTAGAAAATTCAAAAAAGTTGGTAAAATGTATGTATCTGTTAAAAATTCAACTAGTTAGTACAAAATTCTACTTCTGCATTCATATTTTCCGGTTAAAAATTCAACTGTTCTGTAGAAAATTCGTATTTTTTCTTGCAAATTTAGCAATTTTGAAGAATATTCTATTTTTTTGGTTGACAATTTAATTTTTTGGTAAAAAATAAACTTTTTGGTTGGAAATTTATATTTTTGGGTTGAAAACTCAACTATTTTCTAAATAATGCATCATTTTGGTCTGAAAATTTAACAGTTTGCTTTAAATTTGTTTTCTCCCTTGACTGAAAAATCTTTTCTGGTTGAAAATATATCTCTTCTATTGAAAAATCAACTAGTTGGTTGAAAATTGAACTTCTTTGTTATTAATTTTATTTAATTTTCTTTAAAACTCATCATTTTACTTACAAGTTCAACTGTTAAAAATTCAACTGTTTTTGGTAAAATTAATTATTTTGTTTAAAAATTCAATTTATTACATATGTGGACTTTAAATCTGAAACGTTTCATATTGTATTACGTATAGAAACTATGCATTAATTTTATTTAAAAGAATTGATTCCCCTATTGCTGTCAAAAATGGCCACATTTCTCCAGCTTAAAGATCATTTTGGGTTGTGAATACTGTGTTTTATTTTAGACGTTCGTGTAAATGAAATCAAAGAAAAAATGTTTACTTAAAAGGGGGGTGAGGAATGTTAATATTTGTGACGTTACCTTATGGGTTACCGAATGGCCCCGAACTTATTTAAGATAATGTTTTCGTGATTATTTTTCCAAGAAATAATCTCTACTATTTTTTTATAGTTGGACAGGTTCAAAGAACCCCCTGCTTTCGGTCCTATGTGTGACATTCTATGGTCAGATCCTCTAGAAGATTTTGGGAACGAAAAGAATGCGGAACATTTTTCCCATAACAGTGTTAGAGGATGTTCGTACTTCTACAGGTGAGTTGAGCAATTTGATTTTCGTTGTAATATTTATGACTTAAAAGTTGATTGATATAATTGGGAATTTATTGCAATTTCTTTATGGTCCTCTAAACAATATATTCGTTCTTCTTCTAGTTATACGGCATGCTGTGATTTTCTCCAGAGTAACAACCTTTTAAGCATCATAAGGGCTCATGAAGCTCAAGATGCTGGATACCGTATGTACCGCAAATCCCAAACAACGGGCTTCCCATCATTAATAACCATCTTTAGTGCTCCAAATTATCTCGACGTATACAATAATAAAGTAAGTGTCCTATTTTCCATCTCCAAGTCATAATATAACAGGTTGTCCAGCGACCTTGAAAACCTTGAAAACCTGGAATTCTCCTTGAATTTTTTAAACCTTAAAAACCTGCAAAACTCCTTGAATTTTTTACTTGAACTTGAATTTTGTGTTGCTTTTAAAACAGTTATGTTATTGAAATGTAAAAAGTGATTAAAATCTTTTAATCTGTTGTGAAAGGAACATCTAGTTTAGAAGAAATCTTGCTACTGACAAGTTTTTTTGCTTAGCAAGTTATAATTTATCTTTTCTTCATTATAGAATAAATAAAGAGATTTTAGTACACATTTTGTAAAATGTATTAATTATTGTATAGGTTGCAATGAACAGACTTTAATATTGTGAATAATCTAATATATTTTTAATTTCTTCTTCACTAATATAGACTGTTAAAGTATACATTTCTTGTGATGTTCAACTTACAAATGATAAAAATTGTTAGTTGAAAACTTCCATGTTAACTCAGTTTTAGAATTAGAATGAATCATGGCTATGCAACGGACTTTTCGAGGAGTTGACCACTCTGTTTCTGATTATACACCAGATTCCTAAAGGTTACAAAATTAATTCTAAAGATTTAAAAATATTTCAAAATATTGCAAAGCTTTTATAAGATTTGAAAGGATTTTGAACATTTTAAAAATATTTCACGTATTTTAATGAATGAAGAAAGGTTAAAAATTTAACAATTTAGTTGAAACTTCTTTCTATATATTGTATAAGTTAAAAGTTCAACTATCTGGTAGAAAATTCATGTGTTTTGTTGAATAATCGTATTTTTTGGTAATAAATTAATCTTGCTTGTTAAGAGTTTAACTTTTTGGTTGAGAATTCAACTATATTGGCGAAAAGTTCATTTCCTTTTTCAATTAATGTATATTGGTGAAAAGTCATCTTTGTTGGTTAAAAATTGAATTTTTTGCATGAAAATTCAACTGTCTTCTAAATTATTTGTCTTTGGCTTGAAAATTCAAATATCCGATTATATTTTAATCTTTTTGGTATGTCAATTCGACTGTTTGATTGCAAGTAACTTTTTTTGTTAAAAATTTGTCGTTTTGCTTTGAAAACGTTAAGATTTGGTTGAAAATTGATCAAAAACTTAAAAAGAATATGTATTTTTTTACGTTTCTATTTTTCATACAGAATATTTAGACACACTTTTTTGGAAAAGGAAAAGTTACCAGGTTAACAATTCACGTACAATAGAATTCACTTTGGAATTTTGTTGGTCAGGGAAAGTCGGAGAAAAGTTAAGCAGTCTGAAAAAAAAGAATGATAAAAGTCAGGGAATCGGCTTTTAGTCATTTTTTAAAGATACAGTCACTTCTTAAAATAAAAAATCACTTTAGTCTCTTTTTATTCAATAAATTAACCCATGGGTTAACCCCTAATTTGAAATTCCCTGCATTTTTTGTAAATGAACTGTGCCGGGGCATAAGTGCCAAAGCCAGCATTTTTGGGGAGACACAAAAAACTGGCTAACACTAACGGATTTAATTAAAAAAATAAAACAATAAATTGGATCAGTGCGTTTAAAAAACGCTGATTTCGACTCAGAAAGAGTTGTAAAATTTTTTTTTTGAACTAATCAAATATTTAGAGCTCTATTCTGAGATCTATTTAATTGTGAACTTTAATTGGGAACTTTATAATATGCTAGGTCATTTAAAAATATTCATAAAATTTCTCAATGCATTTCAATAATTTGAAAGAATTTCAAATAACTTAAAAAATTTTAGGGCATTTAAAAACATTAAGAGATTTCATATAAGATCTCCAAAGATTTCAGTTATTTTAAAGGATTTTAAAGGTTGTTAAAGAATTTTAATAAATTTTCCAGGATATTAGGAATTTCATTATTTGCAGGGGTTTCAAAGATATTAGGATATCAGGAAATATCAGCGGCTTTCATGTAATTCACTGAATTTTAGAGTTTTTGCATGGATTTTTTAACATTTTTATGGATTTTGAAGAATTTTTTCACAAGAAGTGTGGGATTTCGTAGAATTTCAAATGTTTCAAGGTATTACCAAAGGTTTTTCAGAATTTTAAAGAGTGTATTATATTTTCAGAGACTTCGCAACATTTTAACGGATTTCAATAATGCAATGTGATGTCAAAGAAATTAAAAACTTTAGGGTATTTTAAATGATTCCAAGGCATTTTTAAGTGATTAAAAAAAATTCCTGGAATTCTCTATTTTTAATTTAAATAAATTCTCCGATATTTACTCAATTCTATACAACTTAATGATTTTTTTAAATTTTCTTTGATTCAGCCTTAAATTGTCAGGAATTTAACCAAATTCTTTTGAATTGCCTTGAACTTGTTTAAACTCATTTCAAACTTACTGAATTCATTGGATTTTTTCATACTTTTAAAATGTTTTCAATTTGTTTGAATTTTAATGAAATTCGTCGAATTCTTCTCATTTCTTTTAGATTCCATTAAATTTACTCTAACTTTACTGTAATCAATGGCATTTTTTTAATTTTCTCAAATTCATTGGAATTTACCTTGAATTTTTTTGAAGTCTTATGACTTTATCCTGAATCCATTAAGCTTCACCTGGAATTCTGATAAATTTCATCGAATTCTTTTTAATCCTATTAAGTTCGAAAAATATTAGTCTTATTATTTATACACATTAGTATATTAATAATAGTTCAAGTAAATTAGGCTGTGGCATTCCTGAGAATAATAAAATGAAAACTTAAAAATTTAGATTGAAAATTGTTTTCTTCCATTTATAAAAGATTCTACGTTGAAAATGTTACAAGATTAGAACTTTAGCGAGGGGAAGATCAGGAAAAAGTCACGGAATTTTGAAAATTAAGTTTTGTAGCCACCCTGTTTCTTATAATGCTTTTATTGGTTTTTATGAATAATTTAATTTTCAATTTGGTGTTCAATTATTAATATTATTTTTGAATCTTAAGGCGGCTGTGCTCAAATACGAAAACAACGTGATGAACATCAGGCAGTTCAACTGTTCACCACATCCATATTGGTTACCCAACTTTATGGATGTTTTTACGTGGTCTTTACCATTCGTTGGCGAGAAAGGTATTTACGCTTCGGAAATCATTAATCAATCTAATTTAAAAATTCAGTTTAAAATTTCTTATACTAATTCCGCATATTAATAAAATGAAAAATCCAGAATTACATTTTCCAAATCCTAAAAGTCATTTTGCTGTTTTTGCATTTAAACAACAAGGCTTTACGTTTAAAATTGTCTTGAGAGTTGGAAAAATGGACTCTTCCTAATACTTCTAATCTACAATTCTTGTAAATTACAGTCACAGAAATGTTGGTAAACGTTTTAAACATTTGTTCGGATGACGAGCTCATGAGCGACGGAGATGAGGGACTCGAAGAAGGTAATATCCGTTTTCATTTAGCTTTTATATTATTCTTAAATATATTTTAGACTAATAGAAGAACCAATCAAAATTTTTTAATCACTAAGAAACGCAAAAATAGCAAAGGTTCTACTGCTTTGACAATTACTTTGGAATAAAAACATTGATAATAATCAGTTAAAATTACTAAATCAGGTTACAGGAGTTACCAAGGTATAGGATATTAATAGAATTTAAATAACTATAAAATAGAAAAAGATATAACCATTTCACTAACAAAAGTAATAAATTATGTTAGAAAATTCAAATATTCCTTAAAATTTAACTTCTTACTCAAAACCATTAAGTTGTTGACTACAAAAATGACAGGTGGTGCCTTGAATAATTTTTAGATATACAATTACATCTTTTTTTAATCTTCCTTTATCTTTTAAACATTGCTACTCGGACAGATGGTAAGAAAGCATTAATCGAATTTACTATTCATCACGTAATATTAAACGCTTCAATTAGTATAATTCATTTTAGTTATTTGCATACAGTCACGTAACTAGAGGTTCGCTTTTCATACCGCTATTGAAAAATTATTCAACTAGCTAGAATGTCTCAATATTTGCGCTGAACACTATAGTTACGTTGCTGCATAAGATAGTGTTGATGTATTACAATTTTTTTTTATTCATCTAACGTTAATTATAGTTTTACGTCCACTTCACTTACAAACATCCATACACACACCTCCAAGTATACGTCCATGATCAATTCTCGTCTGAATGAAGTTCCTTCACCTCTTGCACTCTTTTTTTATTATTGTACATTTCAACTTTGGAATTTTCATTCCTGATTCACGGCTCTAACTTTGGACCTTTTAAAAAATATTCAGAGAAACCTAATGATTTCAGGGTCTTAGTTACTTTGAACCGTGCATGTGCACTATGTACCGAAAAATTAATGTTTGTAAAAGACGTTTGGAGGATTGCAATATTTTTGGAAGAGTGAGGTTTGAAATTATTTCTGCTAAATCTTTGGAACACGAATATATTTTAGAAAATGTTCATTTACGGTAGTGAGAACTAACTAGATTAGATTTCATACATAATTCGGGGGATAGGTCTTCATTGACAGGGTGGCCGCAGGTCACAGGAAACCTGGAAATTGAGGAAAAGTCAGGGAAAGACAAGGACTTTTAAGAAAAAAGTGTCAAAGTTCAGAGAATTTGTGTAAAAAGGATTTAAAGTACTGTCGACAATCATCAGGGGCACTTTATAAAATGAAAAGATCACTTTACTAATATTTCTTTCAATTAATTAACTCATGGTTTCACCATTATTGAATTCAGGTCTATACCTATTCCTGAATTTTTTTGAATTCTTTGAAAATATTTTAGGATTGTTTAAAAGATTTAGAGAAATTTTTAACTGATTTCAATAATTTTAAGGGATTTCAAAGAATTGAAAACAGTTTTAGGCGAGTTTTTATATTTTAGGGTATTTGATAAGTTTCCATGGACTTTTTAATAGATTTCAATAATTTAAAGGGATTCTAATGGATTTAAAAAAATTTGAGTATATTGAAAAAAACCGAGTACTTTTTCAGAGCTTTAGAAAGTTTCAAGAGATTTAATTTAATAAGGATATTTAAAAAAGTCACGAAGAATTTTGAATTTATTTCAATAATTTGAAGATTTCCTAAGGGATTTTAGGGGTTTTAGGGGTTTTAGGGTATTTTAAAACATCCAAGGAATTTGTTTGAGAGTATTAAAAAAAATGATTTTAATGATTTGAATTGATTAAAAAAAGCATTCGTCGCATTTTTATGAATTGTCCAGCATTTCGGACGATATGAACAGGCTTGATAGGATTGATAAGGTTTTAGAATATTTTTTAATATTCAAAGGGATTTAATAATGTTTCAATGTTTTTAAGTGTTTTTAGACGATCTCAAGGTATTTTAATACATTTTCTAAGATCCAGGAAATATCAGATTTCATGTAATTTCACGAGCTTTTATAATTTTTTTGAACTTTATGTTATTTTAAGGTATTTCCAGAGATTTTCAATAATCTTAGGATTTTTGGAAATATTCCAAATAATTTCCAATTAATTTAAAGAAATTTCAAAGAATTCTTCAGATTTGAGGATATTTAAAAAATGTCAAGGGATTTCAAAACATTTTAAAGGATTTGAAATATCTTAGATTTTTTTTCTAATGGATTTTCAAGAAAAATCTTTTAAAAATGCCAATGGACTTCAAAAGATTTCAAAGCATTTTTAATATTCGAGCGAATTTCAAAAGATTCCAAGGAGTTTTTTTTATTGAATTTTATAATTTAAAGAGATCTTAAAGAATTTGACATATGTTAGGGTATTTCAAAAGATTCCAGTGTATTTTATAAGATTTCTAAGGATTTTAATTATTATAAGGGGCTTTGAAAGCTCTCAAGCACCCATGAGGTTTTTAAATAAATTTTCCAGGATTTCAGGAAATATCAGATTTTCTAGAATGTCGCTAGATTTTATAATATTGTAATGGATTTCAAAGAATTTATTTACGAGAAGTAAGGCATTTCGAAGGTTCTCAAAGATTTGAAGATAATCGCAAATATTTTTTGCAATTTGAATTTATTTATAATTCACGTGAATTTCGAAATTCACCGGAATTGTGTAATGGATCTCAAAGTATTTTAAACTATCCTGAAATTCTTACGCATTTTATCTTCTTTAAAATTCTTTGGAATTTTTCTACTCTCCTTTCAAATTTATTGAATTTAAAGAATTTTTCATATTTTCGAATTGTTTTCAATTCAATTGAATTTCTTTTTAATTTACCTGAAATTCTTTTCAATTTCATTAAATCACATTCCATTTATTCAAGATTCTATAATAAAAATGTTATTAGTTTAGAATTTTAGTGTTTAAGAATTAATGGCCCGGGAACATGAAAAATTAATCGGGAAAAGTCAGGAAATATTCAAAATAAATTTTTTCGGCCACCCTGACTCAAAACACGATTATTTCTATTTTTGAATACGCTTTATGATTTCCTCACAAATTTGTTAACTTGACTCTTATTTTCTCAAAAACTAAAAATGCACTGACTGTCTTTTATCGTACTCCTTTTGTATTATATTTATATCAATCACACTGGTCTTGGAATCCTCCTATCTTGGCACGACACTTGCTACTACCTCTACTACTTCTACTTCTACTACTACTACTACTACTTCTACTACTACCTCTACTACCACTCAAAACTCCGTTGTTCGGCAAATGCAACTACATTAAGTCGCAGCCAAAGTCGTTGTCCAAAAAAAGAATGGTAAGTCCGCCTGAAGACTTACTTGACGCAAGGAAAAGCGCAGAAAATATTTTATTTTAACCACAATCGTGACCAGCATTGTCACGTTCAATGTCGCTGAATCTCGTTCTCCTGGAGGAATAAAGTTCCCACGTTTTGCATTTTCTTCATTTATGAGCGCAAAATTCTAGTTTTTCTAGTAGGCTTCTATTTTCAGTTCTCAAATTTCAATTCGTGACATCAGGACATCAAACAAGCATTTTTTATAATATCTCTGACAAAAATATGCCCCCGCAATCTGACCTATAATAATTTGACAACAATTCTTATAGTATTCCAATTCCTCTTTTTTGTTGTAAATTTTAATATAAATCTAGTATAGCTCCAGTAGTGCGACTGCGACAGGAACGTTCTACGCAATCTAAAACAGCTTTTTTCTAACGCGTGCGCAGTAACAGTTTCATCTTGAATGGAATATTAATCGTCAGCCGAGAAAATGAATCTTTCGTTTTATTTTACACCGCCGCCCATAATTTTTGTATTGTTTCCACTTGCATTACACTGCTCTCGCGATTACATGCCGAATCTCACACATTTAAATTACTCACGCGTCCTCTATATAGTTCCATAACATCGGTTTTTATATTTTTACCTCCTTTATGCGACAAATTTTTTCCGAAACGAAATATAATTCTTTACAGCTTCAGGTATCTTTAGAAAAAAAATTTACAAGTTGATCAAAACCGGTAAACCGAGAATTTTTGTTGACCTGGAAAAACCGGAAAATGATAATCAATTTATTTACGAACCGGGAATTTTTTTATTTTTATTTTTATTAGTACCTTGAAATTTTAGTTTCGAAGCACTTTTAATTTGAAATTATTTAATTTCAAAGATTAATTGTATAGTAGCTTATTTTTCAAATCCCGAATAGAATAAAAATTTGTAATTTGTAACCAAATTGGGACTGAAGAATCCCCAATAATAAAATTCCCGACAGTTTATAATGTTACCGATTTTATAAACTTGCCGAATTACAATATATTTGAACTAGAAAATTCCCGAATTTAAACAATTAAAGTTTTTTTAAAAATAAATATGATTTATTATAAAAAAATACAATAATCAAATCTTTTTATCTAAAAGTAAATGATTTTTAATGCTTACATTTTTTGAATTTCAAATAACAATAATTAAAAAAATATATATTTCGGGTTGACAGTTTTGTTCAATTGTTGTTTTAAATTCAAATATTATTTTAGGAAATTTAAATATTATAAATGTTTGTTTGGATATTTTATAATTTTGCAATTTCTGTCGGGAATTTTGAAATTCGGTAATATCATAAACTATTCGGGAATTTTTAAATTCGATAATATTATAAAGGGTTCAAGCAATTGATTATTCGGGAATTCTCAATTCGGTAATATTATAAGCTGTTCGGGAATTTTATTATTCAGGAATTTTATTTTTCGGGACTTTTCAATCGTCCCATTAAATTTTCTGCTTTCAAATTTTTATTCCTCAAGATTGTATAATTCAGAAGATGATATTTAAAGAATTTTAGGTCGAAACTAGATCAGTTAAATTCCTAAATAATTTCGTATTTATAGCTTGTAAAAGTCAATAATATTTTTAATTGAACCCTTCTAGATTCAAGAAATTTAATTTAAAATCAAAGTCATGATACTTGAAATTTCTGTTATTTTAAAGATATAAAACTTTTCAAATTCAATTATTTTAATTAAAAATAAAAAGAACAGTATCAAATTGAAATATGTTTCGTCCAAATTGAAATCGTCCAAATTTGTGTCATTCAAAAATTAAAGCTCGTAATAAAATTGTTTAATTTTCATCTTTTCCGGTATTGAATGCAAATAATAATAATTCATCCTGAAATAATATTCGATTAATATTACTTTTCTATTTTATTTTTCAATATTGAACGTTTAAGGTATTTGAAATTTTACAAAAATTTCAATTTAAAAAATTTTAAATGGCAACAGACCGTTGTGTCTTAATATCGGTTATAGGAATCTAGAAGTTTATAAGTTAATTAGCATGACTAACCTTTTTTATTAATTAAAAACATAACTAATTATGCAGTAGGCAGTAGTACGTAGATTCAAAGGTATCTAAATATTTCCCTTCAAAACGTGTTGGTTTTTCGAAAATCAAAACTAATTTGAGATTTTGACTAACATCATTGTGAGATTTACTTGAGATATTTACTTAATTTAACATTACTTGCATGAGTTTACATATAGAATTATTTTATTACAAATGAATAGACAAAAAGGAAAAATTTAACAAAAAATCCGCATTCAGATTACTTCAGACTTTTCTGTTTATTTTAAACGTGTTTAAATTAAGTTACGGCAATTTTAAAACTCCCGACGACTGATTTTTCTAATTAGAAATATAATTTTCTTGCGTATTTAGAATTTTTCAGTTTTATTTTAAATTATGTATTGTACATAATAAATTCAGCAGAACTACCGTAAGGGAACAATATTTTAATAAAATTATATAATAAGAAAAATCATGATATGACAGAAATCCACTGGCTAGTGACATTTTATAGTGTCCTTCTACTTTTATGAGTACTATTCTCATTAGGAAATAGGTTTATACATTCCGATTCAATCTATCACTCTATGCAATTTCATATGTACTGTACTTTTTAGCTTGTCATTTTCCTTTTTCCCGATACTTTCCTCATCATTCCATGCAATTTTTATATATTTGTTATTTATCATTTGTACATATCTCATCATAATTTGTGACAAATGAATTTTTTTTTGTATAGTATCATTTTATTTGTGCATGTCTATTTTCAAGTAGCTTTGGTTAGGTAGATAAATTATGCTATTTGTCAACAGTGAATGCGTTTTATATTTAATGAATTTTACTGAAATGATAAAAAACGCAATTACTCGTGACATTTTTGGAATATGCGTATTTTTATGAAAGTTTTTTATGATACGGTTATGAGTATTTTTTATGAAAATGTATTTCTTGATAATAACTGTTGCGTTTGTTTTAAATAGACGAAAATGTTTTCTTTTAAAAGAAAATTTATTGTTAAAAAAAACTATATTCTTAACATCTTTTTAAAATCGAAGGCGTGAAATGCCGGCAAAAGACAAAAACTAAATTATCTATTTTTATATTTATTACTTACTTGCAGTAGAAAAATTTGCAACTACAGTATTTTTTATAAAAGAAAATTGGCGAGGTCTAACTAACATATAATAACATAAAACTATAGATAATATAAGTTTGTTTGAATACTTGAGAACATTTCTTGATACACATTGTATTATGTAATGTCATTATTCTGAATATAAACCGTGGAATTGAAGCAGCATTGAAAATGCATCTAGATTATGAAGTTCATATACAGACAAAAAAGAATAATATGTTATCATTTTTCTCTTTCTATTTTTGAAGTTTGGAGAATTGTACACTGAAGATATTTTTATTTATGAAAGAATATATGTTTATTTATGTATTCCACACTTTTTTAAAGCAAAGCTTCGTGTTTTGTCCGAGGAAAGGACAAAAATGAAAAAGTCAGACTGATAATTTTCAATGTAAAAATGTTCCGTTTACTATTTACATTGTATTTGTTGTGATATTATTATTTTTTAGAGTTATCTGTTATATAATACACTTTTTATTTTAAAATATATGATTGTCTAAACATTGAAACAAAATTTTCTGTAGTTAATAATATATGCATTGAGAAAAATTGCTCTTTAATCAGTAGTGTGCGTATTCAGGATCTGAAATACAGATTCTATTGTTTTTAATTTCGACAAAAAATAGCACATTTTAAGTTTGAATAGGAATGAAATATTCTTATATTTCGCCGGGTTAAGAATATTAATCCAATGCGCATGTTTATTGATTTAAATGCACTTTTTGTTGATGTATTTAATACTTGAGAATATTTTTGAACGCACTATAAATGATTAATTATGTGGCGCAGGCTGCTGCGATAATCTTGAAATTTTACTCATTTGAGGAATTCAAAAAAAAAAAATTGAATACAAGAAGTCGTTAATTTTTCTTTATAAATTGGGTATGTCGTGGCAGACAGCGCATTCTATTTATTCACTAATCAATTTAATTCTTATGATTTCAGTATATAGATCTCACAAGTATAGAGATCGTCTGAATTTTGACTTTCCTCAGAATGCGCAGAGGGCTGAATGATAGCTCACGCGCATTTCGCAATTGATAAATCGATATTCGAGATTGAGCGAAATGCCATTATATGTGAAGGATTATTTTTCCACTTGTTAGATAAATACCATACTTTCTGGGCTGTGGTTTCATCTCCTGATTACATGCTATCAAATACTGAAGGCTATAGCTCAATATTCGCAACTTGAAAAGAAACTCACATTTAAAAAAAAATTGTTTTTCATCGAGGATTTCTAAAATGAGTATTATGATTCCGAAAAAAGTAAATTTATCTATTTCCTGATAATTTCATTCAGGTCATACCAGTAAATTATATATCTATTTTATTTGAAGATGTTGATTAGAAGCTTCGAGATATAATATATTAAGACGGAAGTCGCCAGATCAATTTTCAGCTTTTGATCTTCTAATTAAGGGGCTCAGAAATTGAAAATTCTGGAAAATTTTGAGTTTTAAAAGACTTTGAGTTGATTCATGTGAAATAATTGCAGGTGTAGTAGATAAACAGATTTTATGGATATCGGTTTTCCATGCTTAAAGAGTTCGTGTCAATTGCAAATTTTTCGAAAATTCGAGTAATTTCGATGCTGGAAAACCGGAAATTTTATTCTGTGTCCGGGATTTCTTTCTCGAATGTACTAATATGCAAATTAAAAGAATATGTGAAAAAATCACAATTTTCGCTTGGAATAGGAAATTTTCCAAAAGAATTAAAATTCTGACTTTAAATGGTGAATTTACTAAAAGAACGATAATTCTGAGCTTTGGCAGGGGATTTTAGTAAAAAAAAAATAATTTCGACTTTGAGACACTGCATTTTCTAAAACTTTATAGTTCTGAGTTGGGATAGGAAATAAATAAACGAATTTTTGTTAATTCATGCAGAGAATTATAATTATCCTGACTTGGAATAGGATTTTTTTGTAAAGAATTATAATTCTAAGTTGCGATATGGAATTTTAGTAAAGAAATATAATTTTGAATTTATGGCTGGGAATTTCCGTGAATGATGATTTTGTCTTTGTGACAGAGAACTTCAGTAAAGATATATAATTTTAATAATTGAGACGGGTAATTTTCTAAAAGAATTCATAGTTTTCAATTCGGACGGGAATAAGGAAGTAAAACTTTTTTTTATTTTCCGCAAAGAATTAAAATTTTGACTTCGGAACAGGGGATTTCTTAATGAAATATTATTTTGCCTTAGAACAGGGAATTTTTGGAAAGAAATGTAATTTTGACTTGAAATATGGAAGTTCCCTAAAGAATTATAAATTTCAGTTGCCAACAGGGAATTTTCGAAAAGAATTCTAATTCTCAATTTGAGCGGGGAATAAGGAAATGAAAAAGACAAAAAATTGATCCAAAGAATTATGATTTTTAGTTTGAAACAAGGAAATTCGCAAAGAATAATAATTTTGTCTTTAAACAGTTTATTTTTGACATCGAGAGGAAAATTTTTTTAAATAACATTAATTTACAAAAACAATCCCTGTTCCAAGTCAGAAATGGCTCTTGCAAATCATAATTTGCTTGTATTCAAAAATCAGCTTGGAAATAAAGATTTGCCACAATTTTAAAGTTACAACTTCTAAACTTTATAAAAAGGGACTGACATTTCTGACTTACAACAGAGAACTTTTGTAAATAAATGTAATTTTGAGTTGGAAAATGGAACTTCCGTAAAGAATTATAATTTTCACTTGAGAACGGGGGATTTCCGTAAAGCTTGTTTAAAGGATGTTTTGAAATTAGCAGTTTTCAGAAATATGAGAACTTCAGAGAATTTTTGACATGGGACGGGAATTTGGGAAAATAATTTTATTCTGGGTTAGAATAAGCGAGTAAAAAAATCCTTTTTTAACTTCATATTTATCATTCTTTCCCAAAACTCCTTGCTCCATATCAGAAATCTTTGAAGTTCGTTTTATTGTTTAGAAATCTCTTGAAATCGTTTGCAATCATTGAAATATATTGAGCTCTTTTAAGTTGGGCGAGAAAAATTAACAGTAAACCGGGAATTTAAAATCATCCGTCTCTTTAGTTTGGACGTGAACCCTTTAAGCAGAGACATGAACCGTCGATGTCGGTAAATGTCGGGCAGAGGAATATGCCTTCGCATATTTACGATTTCTCCTTTAATTTTTGAATTTAAAACAATCAACTGTAATGGTATTTAGTGAAATATTTCGAATATCGTTTCGCACACGCTTGTGAATGCCACTTACGCTGTGCACATGTTTTTCGTCTGTTCTATGTGTTGTTTTCTTTCTACCACACTACTACTTGTGCTACTTCTACCTACTACTACTGCTGCTGCTACTACTACTACTGCTACCGCCACCACCACCATCACCACCAACCACTACAATCATCAATACTACTATCACGATCATCACCCGAATACTACCACGATCATCACCCAACTCGAAAAAAAAAACCTTCGACGTCTATGATCGAAAAAAAAAATCCGGCCGTCTTGACGCTGCTCTTCTTACATTGTTGGTACTTCTGTCCCTTTACTCACGTCCTGTGAACTCCACCGGTATCCAACTATTCACCATCGCCCGGTGGTAATCCGACCATCCATCCGGTCCGAAATCGGCCCCACGTACCTCCGCGTATGGTGAGTTTATTTCTGTTGAAATGTAAGTTCCAGCAGAAGACGATATCGAATCTCGAACCGATTTAGACCTTCTTTGGAGATCTTTTCAAAATTTTCGAGATTTTTTCAAATTTTCTGACCCTCATGTGTTTAGGGTGTTGGATGAACGATTTAGGAAAGATTGGAAGTCGTTATTGCAGTCCTGGAGCGATAATTTTTATGAATAGAGGTCATGGCAATAAATTAATATCGTGAAATTCCTAGGACCCAGTCTTTTGTCACTTTCGAGAGAAACGACTTTAAAGTTTTCACCGACGGTCTTCGGCACTAGAGAAATATTAGCTTCCAACTGATGGAGTAGCTCAGGTGGTTGCGCGTTGGGTTTTTAGTCCGAAGGTTTCGGATTCGATTCTCACTGCATGCACTTTTTCCAAAGTTTTATTTTGCATTTTATTTAGTAAAAGGTTTTAATATTTAAAAATATTCCAAATTTTATTTTAATTGTGCAAAAATAAACAATTTAATTGCTTTCTTTCAATGAAAATCCCGCTTATTTTTAAATAAGTCTATCAACGAATACTTATGATTTTAATAAAGTTTCATTCACTGTCACTTTCTTATTTAAAAGCTTATATGCTCATATGCATGATTAATTAATTATGAAAAAGTTTTTTTGAGAAAAAACGACAATAATACGAAAAAGCGAGTTTTTCATTGAAAAAATTATTTTAAATGTTTACTTTTAAATAATTAAACAAAAATTTGATTGGAATTGAGGTCAGTTTGTAGATGTTTTTCTAATTTATAAAACCCTAAGCAAAACTTTAAAGTCATTTTTATCAGAACTGGGCAGTTTCCTAAGTATTTTACAACAAAAATCGAAATCTTTCATAAACCCGTTTTTTAATCCACTTTTCAGGTTGTAGAATCAAATGTTTAGTTTTTTTTTAATTTAATATTTAATTTAAATTTAAAGATTAATATAAGAATAATTTGCTAAAACAAAGTCAATTTTTTCATTTTTAACTTAAAAATAATTATATATTTCATTAAAATTTTTCATTTAGCAACTTATTTTTTTCTCGATGAAAATTCAAATATAAATTTAATTAGCGTAATTTATCTCGTATAAATATGCTTTTTATTTTTTCAAATGTTTCAATAGGTAATTTTTAAATTTATTATTTAAAAAAACTGTTTATTTAATTAATTTACCAAATATCTTTATATTACTTTGTTTAAAGGGAGTATAGGTTCTATAAAGATCAATTTATTACATATTTACGACAACAAAAAAACATTTTTTTTACAATCATAAAATTTACTATTTTTCCAATCAGTTTCAAAGTCGCCATGCGCCACCTCCATAAATCTTTTTAAAAGATCACTTGAAAACATGGTAAACGTAATTTTACGAGATACCATACGCTGAATAAATTTATCTTACATTTTTTATATATTATATATATATTAACAGTTGAAATTAAACTACATTGTTATTTTTAAATTAGTCATGAAAAAAATGACATATTTTTATCAAATAAATCTTATTATGTAACTTTTATTATGCTACTTAGATTAAAAATGTACAAGAAAAATTTATTAACTTCCGAAATTCTGTTGAACCTGAAGTAGTTTGAGGACCAAATTCAGCAGAAATAAAACGGTGTCGTAAAAAAAATTAAAAAATAGCGATTCTTCTTTACTTCAAGAAAATAAAGCTATAAAAAATTGAGAATTTTAACTTAAAAGTCTCAAAATTAAATAATTATATATTACCAATCTCAACATTGTACAGTTTTAAATTGAAAATGGCCACAGAGACGAAATCAAGATACAATCATTTAAAATTGGTGAATATTAATTTTGAGTTTTACAAATTTTGAATTGAGAACGATTAAAATGTAATAATTTTTTATTGAAAATTTAAGAACTCTTTGCTTTTATTTTAAAACGTTAAAAGTTGTTTAATTTTTTATGCAAACTTTCCCAATTGAATAATTTTAAATTAAAAGCTTTTAAAAATATATCGATAAAATATAATTATAATTTAAATATGATTTAAGTCTTTTAACAATTTTGGATTATGTATTAAAGCTTATCGACGGAATTGATAATTCTGGTTTAAAAAAATATATTTTAAAGGAGGTTCAGAACTTTTAAAATTCTTAGGTAATGCCAGCGTTTTAAAACAAAAATTTGTATTTTAAAACAAAAATAATTATAATTAGATCAAGACTCAAAATCTGTAAACAATTTTTTATTATGTTAGTGTTTATCGTCGGAAATTATGTTATGTTAGTGTTTTTCGTCGGAAATTCTTGGTATTTTTAATTCAAAAAATTATTATATTTAAAAAAATAGATAGCTTTAAAATAAGACTAGTAATTTCGGTTTGAATCAAAATTTGATAGCTTCAAACAAAAATCATAATCGTACTAATTTTTTTTACGGAATTTAGGATTTTGACCAAAAAAATTATTAGATTTCAAAGAATATTTACAATATATGAAGAATAATAGGTTCAGTTATTATTTTTTCCCCAAAAATTGATGTCTTTAATAAAAAAAGTCAGCAAATAATGATATATAGACATTAATTCTGAAGTGAAACCTAAATTTCCATCAGTTATCAGAAATATTGCCCTTGCTCTTCGATTATTTTAGGTAATAGATACTATAAAATATAAAAGTTTTGTATTGATGGTAATTTTATTTTTTTTCCTTAAAATTGCGTGAGGAAAAAAATAATATACTAATAAATATAATAATAAAAATAAAAATTGTTCAATTGTAAGACTTCAAATTTTTCAATTTGATTGATTTTAGTTTTTATTTTCGAGTTATAAGCATGTAAATTCAAAATTATTTAATTCTTATATCACAGAGTTTGATTTTTCCCTTTGAAAAATATAATTCCAAGTACTTCTCGTTAAAAAAAATTTTAATTTGTGGTAGGGTCTTATTTGGTACATCTTACTGTTCGTGGAAATAATTAATTCAAACGGGCAAACGGTGGCCGGAATATTTGTTTTTGGCCCCAGAACCCTGATAACCCATGGATGAGAAATTGTATAAATTCGGTGGATTTCAATCTAAAACCGTGACCTAAAATGATTTACTACTGTTTTCTATATTCTGTATCCAACACCCTTAAGGATCTTTTGCACATTGAAAGAAATACTGTGCCAGGCCAACTATACTGTTAGTAAAATATCGTCTTGTCAATTTTATTAGTCTCAGCCATTTTATTGATAGATGTAACGATACTATATTATTATTTAGAAAAAACCAGAATAGTTACATCAACTAATGAAATGGACAATCACATATGACTATGAAAATTGGGCAGTGTTTGTGCAAATGAGTTGTTGACACCGCAATGTGTGTCAGAGGTCAAAAACTTTATTTATATGTCTTTAACATTTTTAAAATATTGAAAAGTCTCTATTTAGCTGAGAAGAAAATATAGATTTATTTTTAAATTGGTAGTATCTGGATTGTTGAATCAGTTTTTCGAAATACATAATAAGTTTCAGCTTTTTATAAAAAATGTTTTGTCGCTGCTTTTCCATGGGTCTCCGCTTTAGTCGAAGGTCTCGGTGCTAGACTCGATTACGTTAATTTGATGTTAGCTCGATATCATTGAATCGCAATGGCCTCTGTTTAGTAGAAGGAGTTATAAAAAATGTATGAAAAGAAATAAACAAACTAATCTACATTCAGGTGTTACGGGGTTTATATGTATATTTTTTCTAAATCCTTCAACTACCTTTTATGAATAAGGTTAACCTTCCTAAAGTGGAGAATGCCACCTTTAGTGGATAATCATTATTTAAAAATACTAATGTATGTAAAATAATTAATTTATGATTTTAAGTAATGATTATCCAGGGTAGGTTGAATTATCCAGGGTAGGTTGAATTATCCACTGTAGGAAGGTTTCCCCTACTCACATATTAAGCACATTTTCTGGAACCTGTGATATTTAATTTACGCATTTTAAATTAAATATTTAAAGTGAGTCAAACTGACTAAAGAAATCTTAATATTTTATTTATTATTATTTATTCTTCTTAATGTTAAGTTTATTTTTGTGAAAATATTGTCAACGCAGAGTTTTTTGTATTGAAAAGCGGCCATTGCGATCCTGTAAAATGTTGATAGACATAAATGGTGAAAAAGTAGAGGAAATGAATAAAAGACTGAATGAATGTGGGCTGGAGAATGAATGATAAAAAAGGTGGTAGAAAGCAGCTTGATCCGTTGTAAAATAGTAGTGACGTTCATTGTTGTTTGCCGCGAGTGTCTCAATGATATTTTATTACATCTATATGTTGGGGTGTCCAAAAAAGTGTGTTTTTGAATTTTCCAAACGCTACCCCCTATATTTTTTTCCTTTCGGTAAACAAATACTACAATTTTTATTTTATTTTTAAAAAATTGTTCAGAGGTTCTGCTAGGCCGTTTTAGATCGAAAAATTAATTTTCTTAGTTTTCAATTTACAAAAATATAAACTTAAGGCTAAAAAGTTCTTTTACCCTAGAAAGAATTAGTTATTTTATTAGGAATAAGCCCTACATTTTATGAAACAGTGCAGTTTTCGGAGATATTTCCGGGTCTAAAATACGAAAAATTGTATTTTTATTGCAATTAAAAATGTTAATATATAAAAAATATATAAAATGTCATTGGTATTGATATAAAATGTTACGTAAAAATATATTTTAAATTATTATAAGAACCTTTAAACTTTAAAAATGTGAATTTGTTGTGTATTTCGAAATTCAGAATTTTTTTCGTTACTCGGCATAAATATTTTTACTTTATTCCTAAAATGGCCCAACAGAATCTCTAAACATGTTTTTCTAATAATAGAAAATGCATGGCAGTATTTTTGCACCAAAAGGAATCAAATTTAGAGGGTAGTGTCTCTAAATTGATAAACACTTTTTCTTTCATCCCTAACTTACATTACAAGATGCTAAGAAGTCTTCGGAAATAATATAAAACAAAGTTTATTTCTGAAATAATAGAGAAGTTAAAGTAAAAAATAAATATTTGCGATTCTATGTATGTTTCGTACTTGTGCATGGTTCGATTATTGTTGGTGAAAAAATCGTATAATCGTCTATTAAAAAAGGAAAGTAATTATAAAGAGTTCAGAATTAAGTATTCAGTTCCTTGTCAAGGGAGGAGCCACGAAATGACTTCAAAATAAATTCATTCTTTTCGATTTATCAAGATTTTGCTTCAGCCACCAAAATTTTATTAAATTAATAAAATATTTTCAAATCAGAAAGAATTTGATTGAACCAAATTATTTTCCTAAACAGTTTAATCCCTTATTTTTAAAATTATAATTTTTCTTTTTTATCTTTTGAAGTTGAAAAAAAATTATTTTTATACTCTATAGTCTGAATTCAACCTGTTTTGCATACAGAGCTTAACACTATTGATACAAAATATTGCTCATTACACTGGGGTACTCGAATATGATTAAAATTGGGTGGTTGTTAATTTTAGTTATAATTAATGATAAAAATTCGAACAAGTGAAATCTAATAGCCGATTTAATCTTTCTTACTATATATGTATTTTATTCCAGAAGACAATTTAAAGATTTCGTTAAATGTAGGACCTTTACCTGACATAAAAATTTATGTCTTTACATAATTCTTCGACATTTCACCAGAGATGGAACAATGTTTCAATTACTCTACGATGTCTACAAGTCTTTCTTAAAAACTCCTCTGTCCCGAATTAAAATAGGAAGTTTACACTCTTCGAGCAAAAGTCGCAATCTTTTGCTAAAATAAATTAGTATTAATAAATTTTATTTTGTTATTAAAAAAAATAGATGCAAAGTCGTCGATGGGAGATTTTAACAATGAGGCTACTTCTAAGAAGAAAAACATGCGAAAAATTTGTATTTGTTACATTTAAAACGTATGGTCCTATTGATCATTTTTAAAGAGGGACTTAGCACAACTGTAAAGTTAGCCGATAAATGCAGCTCAGCTCTCATTTGTGGGCAGTTTGGTTCTCATATATAAGAGTCAAGCTGCGTTCGTCTGCCAAACTCACAGTTTCTCTAATCCGCTCTTTAATGATTATATGGTTTTTAACACACATACACTTTTTTATGATAAAATTTAATTTTAATGTCAAGCAACACTGCTAACTTGGCATATTTATTATGAAACAGTTAGTGTAAATATGTAACTTTTATAGTTATCGAGAAATAATTCATATTCTTTAATCCTTTTGTATACAATTATACTGCATGTGCATGTTTGATGTTCTGAATTATATAATACGCACGTTTGCGCAGCTTAATGCACGCACACGCGCGTTTTTCTCTTTTTACTATAAAGCGTCAAGCATAAGCGACAATAACGTTAAGTAAATGTCGAGGAGTACAATAGAGTAACGATAAAATTAACGTTTCATGTTTCTACAATTGGGATGAACTACAAATAAATGTTAAAACTGATCGAATAAATTGCACCTCACGCAAGTTTGACTTTAAAATGATGAAATGCTCGATGCGCTTTGGTAAGACCATTTTTAACTAATCTTGAGATTTATTTGATATGAACTGGTGGAATGTGAGTGTTGAACTAACAAACTGGTTTTAATATTAACCAATAGGAGGGATCACAGTCCGTTCTCCTTTGTTTATTTAATAACCTTTTTCCACCTTAAATTTGAAAAAGCCCCTTAGACATCTGAAATCGAGAATTTTTATCAAATTTTTTCTTTTAGTTTGGCTTTTTAAAAGGAGATTTTTCACGAAAAAAGCGGAATGAAATCTTTTAAATGAAATTTATGTAGGTAGTAATATTAAATTAAAATTACAAAGGCTTCAAATTCCTAATAGTTATAATAAAAATATGAATTTTCAATCGTAAAGGTTAATGTCTTTCGAAAAGACGAGATTTCAACTGAAAATATGGATTTTAAACTAAAATGATGAATCTTGAACCCAAATACAATAATTTTTAATTATTTAATTCGACTTATAGCCAAGTGTGTTGCATTTTCAAGCAAAAAAGATGAATTTGCGACGAACAGTGTAATAGTCAATATTTCAACCAAAAAGTATTTTGATCTTAAATCAACAATTTAATGCATTCAAAAAACGCAACGTTTCAACAAAAAGTTCATTGTTAACCAAAAAGGATGACTTTTTGAACAAATTTTGGTTTTGTCAACAAAATAATTACATTTTTAACTAGAAAGATGAATTCTCAACAAAAATTTGAGTTGTTTACCAAGAAAGTTTTTTCAATCAAAAAAGTAAAAAAACTTTAACCAAACTGTTGAATTTTTATGCCAAAAAGATTAGTCTGCTGCAAAATAGTGGAATTTTCAACGCAAAGTAACGAATTTTTAACAAAAGAGTTTAATCTTCAACCATGTTGTTCAATTTCCAACCGGAAAAGAATAAATTTTCTAAGAAACAAATGAATATTCCACAAAAAGCTAATTTGCAAACCAAATATGTGAATTTTCTACAAAACAGTTGAATTTTTCACAACAAATTTAATTTTTACCAAATATTTGAGTTTTCTAAGAAAATAGTGGAATTTTAAACCAGCAACTATGACATTTTAACTAAATGACTAAACCAAAAAGGTGAATTCTCAACCAAAAATAGTTGAATTTTCTTTTTGGTTCAATTAAAAATTTAGTTTGCATGCTAGTGGAAAATAAATATAAATTTTTATTTATTTTTAAGATTTCTAAAATATTTAGTAAAATACGGAAAATGGTGTTCCAGAGAAAAGCATGTTATCTGTGTTTGTAGAAACCAAAGTTTGGAAATCGATAATAAAATGCAAAAACGTATCGTAATTATGTTATTTACGTTCCTAATAATTTTCTAAATTCGAATTTTTTCACACTATAAACTTTTTAAGCTGATATTAAAAAAGGTTTAAAATATTTGAGAGTTTTGAAGTAATAAAAATAGATTCGAAACAAATTTAAACGTCTGAGGAAACGAAAACAGAAAAAGTAGGTTCTGCTGTACATCAATTTTTTAATCTCATCTTGAAAGTAAAAAAAGAAAGACTTAATGCTAAAATGACTAGAACACTTACCAAAGAAGATGCACTACTGTTAAAGGAATTTTTCGTTCATTATTCACGAGATACATGTGTAATAACAAACGTTTTTAATTATAAATAAAATCTCCTTTTAATCTCCTTTTTCGGAAAAATAACCCGTTTTTCCTAAAATGGAACCAATGAACCTCTGTGATCTCTGCAATTGTGAAGATAATAATTGGAATTTGATTAGAGTAAATTTCTTTATTAAAAAGGTTATAGTAAATAAAGTTATTAAAAAATGTAATATAAATTTGTATCGGTCGTGCGACTAATACAAAATATTTATGTTTATATCAGATTATTTGTCAGAATCATTTTTTTGAGATAACAAATTGAAATTTCGCTTGCTTCTTGTCTTCAACTTACTATAGTTTTTTTTTCAAATGTTCTGTACGATTTCCCAGGTGCAGCAGCTAATCTCCGCAAGGAAGTGATCAGAAACAAGATCAGAGCCATCGGAAAAATGGCGCGTGTCTTCTCAGTTCTCAGGTCAGTAAATGCAAATTTGAAAGCAGCAAACAGTATTTATAGGTATGGAGTATACACTGATCCTTTTGAGTTCTGATTTTTGTTTCAAGTGACACATCTACCTGTAGATTTTTTGAAATAGCTGATCTTTACTTCTAGAATTCTCAGAAGTAGGGCAAACCTTCCTACAGTGGATAAGTTTAATTTCGATTTATTAGAGCACCTATTACACCCAAACTTGTTCTAATCCATTAAAAAAATTCCTTTTTTTGACGTTACCACGTTTTTCCTATAAGAATAAGACGTTTTTAGAAATGTTATTCAGAATCGTCAATATTCGGTGGATCGAGATGAAACCCAACATTTCTCTTTAAAATTAGCTATAAAATGCAAATGAATAATTCATTTTTAAATATTGCCCTCATAAGTTTGTTTATGCCCCCCCCCCCAAACTCATAAGTGAAAAATTGGGGTGTGCCAGTTTTTGACGCCAATTAACTTTTTTTCTGAGTTTTGAAAATAAACATTGTTTCTGATACATACAATACGACTTCATACTGGTAATTAGATTTTTCAATAAATCATTTAAACAATTTATTATTGTTTTTAGCAATTTTCTCTTAGAAAAAAAAGGTAGAAATTTGTGGTTTTGTCTGAATTTTTCAATTTTTTAAACTTTTCAGTTAAAGAGAGGTAATAATAAAAACAATTTAATCGAAATATTTGTTTAAATCATTTATTATTTATAACACTAATTTCTAAAGTCAATTCTAATAATTAATTGAAGTTCACAAACATAATTTATTATTATTACTTTTAATGTTGAAAAATTGCACTTTTTCTAAAATGTTCAACTTTTTCTCCAGTTTTCACTTAGAGCGATGTGTTACGTCACGGCGTGACGGCGAAAGGGTTAAGAAATCTTTTTACTTCCTTATAATTTACAAAGAATTTACGAGTCTCTCGAGCGGCTAAGAGACCGGGAATCGTGGGACTTACCAAGTCTGAAGGGTTGAAACCCACCTTGCTTATCTTTTATATTTGAATATTTGTGAAAGGGGGGAAAAAAGGAAAGATTAGAATAATTAGAGGAGAACAAACGTATTAAGTTAAATATAATATATTGTACTTTATCAAACCATAAGAAGATCGTAGAAGGAAAATGATTCACTTATATAAATTAGTACTACCGATATTTATCGGGCAAAACAATACAAAATACTTTTAACTTTAAAATAAAACAAAACTTGATACCGCATGTCTGATTTACGTCCAAGATGCATTCTAAAAGGAATTTTAAACTATTATTTGAGAAACGCCTTTTCAGTCGCGATGGATCTGCGAATCTAAAAATTTCGTACTTCTCGGTTGCTCTTGGAACGAATTTCGGACAGAAGTTATTAAGTTAAGAACAGAAAAGGAACTGATTACCGGACTTTTGGTCCTAAGAAAATAAGTTGAAAAATATTTTGAGAAAATTGATAAAAACAATTTTGAATTGTTTAACTAGTTTATTCAAACATGTAATTATTAGTATAAAGTAGGATTTTATGTTTTAGAAACAATTTGTGTTTAAAAAAATGAAAAAAAATTATAATTAATATCAAAAACTCTCAAAGCCCTATTTTTTACATTGGGTTTTTTTTGGGAACCTGTAAAACAGGCTTACATGGGCGATATTTAAAAATGAATTATTCATTTGCATTATATACCGAATTGTGAAGATGAATGTTGTGTTTGACCTCGATCGACCTAATATTGACGATTCTGAATGAAATTTACAAAAACCTCTAAATATAATTTTTGTCGTCAAAAAACGTATTTATTTTGTTCGTAGATTCAAAAAAAGTTGGGGCCGATATGCATAAAAATTCTCGTTTTAAGAATAATTTCGAAAGGTTTTAAAATAACAAACAAATTTCTTCAATAATCATGGAACAATATTCAATTTTTTTTAGTTTAAAATTCGAAAAAGATTATAAAACATTTTAAAGCAGTAATTGTACATTTCTCAAGATTATAAAATTCTAGTGTAAGTTTCAGAGACATTTGGAAGTTTTAAAAAGATTTCAACATTTATTTTAAAAAATGTAGATTTTTGATGATTTTAAATAAAAAGTTTAGCTATATTTTCAAGTTACTTGGTAGTAGCGATAAATTATTGAATAATTATTGAAGGAAACAGCATTTTATAATAACTATGTTATGAACACATGTATTTATAACTAAAGTCATAATATTAAAAGATTAACAATATTTGTTGTAATTACTCTTCAAAAATGAGTAACTAATCAATTGCTAAAAACAAAGTAAATAAAAATTATGCATAAGAATTCCTTATTAACTAGAATACCATAAATATGCTTATAAAAAATAATAACTATCAAGTTAATAAAATTTTGGCAAATAATAAAGAAGTCGAAATTATATTCTATTTCCCATATTATACGTAAAAAATTAACTTAATTATGAATTATAATTCTGGACTTGAACTGGGATTTTTTCAAAAGAATTACAATTTGTAGTTGGAACAGGGAATTTTTCATTTAAATAAATTCTGCTTTGAAACCGGATATTCACCGAGTACAATAAATTCTGAACAGGAAGTGGAAATTTTACAAAAAATTAAAAAGCTGGATTGGAACACGGAATTTTTAAACAGAATTTTAATTTTGAGTAAGAAAAGGGAAATTTCAAAAAAAAATTCTAATTTTTGTTCTAATTTTAGAAGTATTCTGTTAACCTGAAAGGCGGAAATTAAAGTTTAAAAATACAAATGAGTCTATTAACTAAGCAATCAATTTTACAATTATCATGAAGAAACAATATGGACCATTTTTTATATTGTTGTTTTTCATTCTTACAGTTTGTAATCGAGTAACGTAGTATAATTTCAAGATTAATTATGTTTTTACTGTTGTTTATTTAATTAATTGTTCCCTGGTCCTTTTATAAAGTTATTTTCACAATTAAAAAATAATTATTTAAGTTGCACCTGAATAGAGCTAGTTTCACAAATTTAGATATTTACAAAAACTGAAAAAAAAAATATTAGTAATAAACTGTGAATGGATTCGTATGAAAAATTATACCGAAAAAAAGCCTGGAATTGTTAGGGATTAATTGTAATAACCGAAAGCAGAATCATCTCTAAAAAAATTCTCAACAAGGGTTGAGAAATTTTTTTATAATAGAAATTTACTCTTATAATAAACTGAATTATAGTATACTATAGTAAACTAAATTTTTTAATGTTCTTTTCTGTAGGGAAGAAAGCGAGAGTGTTCTGCAGCTTAAAGGACTTACACCAACCGGATCTTTACCACTTGGCGCCCTATCAGGAGGAAAGACTTCTTTGAAAAATGGTAGTAACTCGCGAACACATATACATATATATTTATATATGTACAAATACATATTAATTTTGGTAAACTAGTTTTCTGTGTGAAAGCACCCTTTTTTACTTGGAGTTTCAATTCCCTATTTCTAAGTGACAGGGAGCAAAATTACCGATTTTTCAGTAACCATAAGCGTTCTGATGGTTGCAAGATTTACGGAACAACATTTTATTTTTACTTTAACGATTATTCAATCTCCTTGAATTCATAGAACAATAGTATATTCTCCGAAATTGGAGGTTATGACTCCGGTGATTCCCCCAAGTTAAAAATCAGGGCATCAAACTGATTCAGGAAACCAAGAGTTTGGTTTTTTAACAGGAAGTTTATAAATTCTTACATATTAGTAAAAAAATGAATCCAACTAGATATTAAAGTTTAAGTGTTATGATTTTAAAATGTTAGACCTGGGCGGCCACAGGTAAGAGAACATCTGAAAATCGGGGAGAAGTCAGGGATTTTGAAAATGAAGTTCTGCGCCCGCCTTAATATACAATTTTTGTTAGTAAATTGTTCTCCTTGTATTTTTATTTATTTATTTTTTGCAGTTGCTTCCTCTTGACTATTATACTTTTAGTTAAACGAGGCATTATTTGGTTTAAAATTCGTCTTCTTGGGTTCAAAAGTCATCTATTTTAGTAGAAAATTAACTTTATGTGGTAAATTTCTATTTTGGTGTTAAAAATTAAACAGTTATCTTTCTTGGATGAAAATTCAACTCTTTGGTTGGAAATGAATCTTCTTTGGTTGAGGATTCAACTACTTTGTTAAAAATTCGTCTTCTTTAGTTGAATGCAGCAGGTTTTCATTTGAAATAAAAATCGCTTTCTTTGAAATATTCTAGATTAATCGTTGAAAATTTATCTTTTTTTTGGGTTCATCTGGTTAAAAATTAGTTTTTTTTTGTGTGAGAAAAATGAATTCTTTTAACTAAAAATCCAACTAAAGATTAAACAATTAAAGATTCATAATTTTAGTCGAAAATTCGTCTCTTCAGTTGGAAATTGAACCACTTCATTAAGAAGTTATTTTTGTTTTTGTTTAAAAATTAATTTTTGATACTAAAAATGTAACTTTTTTATTTTTGATGTAAAAGTTCTTCTTTTTTGGTAGAAAAATAAACGTTTCGATTTAAAATTTCCTTTTTTTTAGTTAAAAATTCAAATGTTTGGTTGAAAATTAACTTTTTTGTTAGATTTATATTTTAGGATTGAAAATTGAAATGAGTTACAAAAAAATCTTCTTGTTGCTTAGAAGATTCAGAATTTAGATTAACTTTTTTTCTTTCTTGAGTGAAAAATCTGTATTTTTTGAAAATTCGTTTTTTTTTAATAATCTTTTTGATTGAAAATTCAACTGCTTTGTTAAAAAAAATCTGTTTGGTTGAAAATTCATCGTTTCAGTTTTAAGTTCATCTATTTCGTTGAAAGTTTGACTATTTCTTCAAAATTCTTTTTTTTTAAAAATTATGCATTTTTTTGAAAATTCGTCTGTTTTTCTAGAAAACTAATCTTCTTAGTTGAAATTTGTCTTTTTGCTATAAAAATTGACCTCTTGATAGAAATTTCATCATATTTGATAAGTTGCTGTGAGAAGATATCGCTGTAGTTTGAAACTTCAACTATGTGGATACAAAATGTATTGATTTTGCTGAAAATTCGTCATTTTTGCTTGAAATTTCAAATTATGATTGTCAATGCAACTGTTTAATTATTAAAAAAAAAGAATCTTTGCAGATAACAATTTTTAAGTATTTGGTCGTTAATTTTAGTGTTATGTTCCATTCTGTCTAATTCTGAGTAAAAACGGGGAATTTTCAAAAAGAATAAAAATTCTGACTTGGAACAGGGAATTTAAAAATTTATTCTATTTATTATCTATTTGAAAAAACGTACTTTTTGATTGAAAACACATATCTTTTTTATTGTAAATTCAACTGACTTCTAACCAATTCAATTATTTGGTGGAAAATGCAGCTCTTTTTGGTCGAAGTTTAATCTTTTTGTTTCAAAATTCGATCAGTAGGTGGAAAATTCTTCAATTTGGTTCAAAATTTAATTATTTTGTTGAAAATTTATTTACTTTATTGAAAATTTATTTACTTTGTTGAAAATGTATTTACTTTGTCAAAGAGTAATTTTTTTTTTATCGAAATTTTAACGGTTTTGTTAAAAATTCGTGCTTTTGGATTGAAAATTCAACTTTTATTTCACAAAAATCATCTCTTTTGGTTCTAATTAATCAATTTGAAATATTACCATTTTAGTTAAAAATTTTATTGTTTTATTCCGTTCATAAAAGATTGTATGTTAAAAATGCTGCACCCTGGTTAAATGAGTCAGTCTTACCAAATTCAGTTTGAAATTAAAATTCTTGAGAAAAATGATATTTTGTAAAAGATTTAATGCCGTAAAATCTGCTTAAATTTTTGGCCTTATGATGTTTTTAGCGCTACAAGGTTTCTCGCCGAATCACAAGATTACATCATTTGCGGAAGCTAAAGGACTTGATGCGATAAATGAAAGAATGCCACCTCGAAGAGATGCTCCTACAACACCAGCTAGCGAGGAACGACCAGTAGAAAATTCACCCGTTGATGCAGGAGAAAGGCGGGACCATAACGGGCCACAGCCACAATCGTGAGCCACGCAGTCGTCCAATTAAGGTACATATTTTCCTCAATTTTATCATTTAAAGTTCAAATTATGTGCGAGCTAATTATACGATCAAACGAACTTACCTTAGTGAAGTTCGATCGTAATTATACGATGTGTCTCGTCCGAATAGATCACT
>JAAAKG020000001.1:1525637-1545298 GCA_010014905.2 Druon quercuslanigerum | reverse complement strand
AGAGATTCGTATACAGCGCCAAGTATATGGCTGACCAATACGGAATCGGGTCCACGCATTTCTGCATTACATTTTTCAAATTGGTGCGAGATATTTCGATATTCGATACGTATGATCCTTTTAGAATAGGAATAGAAAAAGCTTCATTTTACCCGGATGACCAAACATATCCAATGTTTAGATACTTTTTTTCTATTAATTTAATGTGTATTTTCGACAATGATGTATGCCAAGCTCCATCCCCGGAATAAAGTTTTTATCTGAACGCCAAATAATATTACATGTCCAGAGGTCCAAGCTTTAATTCATTAGCCCAAAGGCTTTTCAGATATCATATCATATAAAATTATCGTTCACTATTCCCAATTATATCTGCAGAAATCATGAATCTACGTTTATAACTATCAATGATATAGAAGAACTTCCAATTAAATGTATAAAAAAATTTGAATGTACTCAAATTGAAAAAAATAAAATTCTGTTTTGAATTTTTTATTATTTTTATTAGTTTATATAACTGCAATATCATTTCAAAAGGAGTTATATTCTAGATACCAATTACAGAAGTTGAAAGCTGAAACTCAACTCAAGAAAGACCTTCTTGTACGGCTGTTTCATGATGCGATAATGAGAAAAGTTTTTTAGCTTCGCTCGACCATCTGTTTCGGGAATTAATATTGCTTCTTGTATTTATTATACTTTTACTACAGAATTAAAAATTTCGCTTCTAAAATATAAAAATGGATGGAGTTTCCTTCTCACCTTTTTAAAATTTTAAAAAATGTAACCATTTTTTATTAAAATACTTTAATCAAAATTGCATGCTTGTCTTGCACAAACATTGTGAAAATGTTTTAAATTAGAAAAAGAACTTGAGATATGTGATTTCACGCAAAAATTTAATATCTTTCTACATAAGAACTTGTTAGTTTCAAAAATACAAAGTAATTCTTTTCTTATGAAAAAAATACATTTATCATTTTTTCTCGTCAATTCTTACTGAAAATAAAAATAAACCCTCTTATTTATCTTGGCTTTTAAGGGCCTGAACCAACGAAGTCAATAAAGTAACATAGGAGGATGCTGATATCGTTTCCGTAACTCAATAATTCTAAAGTCAATTATGGCGTTAGAGAGCACTGTCTCGTAGAAATTTAATAATCTGGGTATTCCAGAAAAATTGAGAAAAATATCAAGAAAACTTTATCAAAAATAGCGCACTTAAACGTGAAGCAAAAAATTCTGTTTGCATTTCTTATCTTAGATTCTTTATTGCTTTTTTTTATATAAATTTTATTCTATAATTGAAATGCTTTTTAATTAAGACCAAGATTTATTTCGTTACCTTTTAATACATATTTTTTTTTACTAACACTGTTTTCAATTCGGATGGTTTCAATTCAAGTATCAATATAAATAAAACATAAATTTGAATATAAATTCTTTATGTTTTAGGTATGCGAATGAAAACAGCGGAAATATAAGGAGAATAGATCTAAAATAGCAAAAACGCAAAAAATGATATTTTTTTATCGTTGAAATTGTGAAAAAAGGTATTCTGATTATTAAAAAAATGTTTTAAATTGTTAATGTTTTTCAAAATAATTATTGCATAATTTTTGGAAAACTCCGTAACTCCGTTAACTGGAAAGATTGACGAGTTGTGATTTAAAAGAGAGCCGTTAAACAGACGGCTGAGTATGGCATATAAAAATTCGAGAAAATGCCGTAAAGGACAGTTACAGACTTACGATGATCTCCGTTATTTTCTAACGCCGTGAAAAAAGGATACGTAATTTGTGAAACGCGTTGAATGCATTTATTATAAGATGAAAAAAGGAAGAAATGTTATTGAAACTATGCCCTTTTATCATTATTAAAGGCATTCAAGTAACAAGGAGTTATGTTATTGAACAATGTAATAGGTAAAAAATAATGTTTTTAAATCTTTTCATTTGTTTAATATGGAAATAATTAGTTGGAAATTTAAAAATCCTGATAAAATTGTACTATAACCAACAAAGGCTTGTAAATAACAATTGCAAATATTGAAAATATGATGAATTTTAAGTTGAAAGTCGTTAACGTTGAAGAATTTTCAATTGTAAATCTCTAAAATTAAATTCTGAATAAAAGCGTTTGAAATTATATTCCTTTAAAATATGAGTCTTAATGGAATAATTTGCAAAACCATATTTATAAAATTCAAAAATTTATCATTATAACTCTTCAGAATTGTAAAAAATTTGAATTGTCAATCTTTGAAGTTGAAAATTTCTTAATTTTCAAAATTTACAATTAAAAATTATAAAAGCTTTCATGCTTAACATTTTTTAAATTCTGTAATTTTTATGACTTACGTTTGAAATTTCACCAATTTGGATGATTTAAAATTGAAAACTCGTGAATCTTGATCATCAAAATTATCATAATTTAAGAATGCTTATTTATACATCTTTAAATTGAAGAAATTTGAACTGAAAGTCGTTAAAATTAAAGAATTTGAATTTTAAATCTTTAAAATTGTAGAACTTTAAATTAAATTCAAGAGTTTTTAATTTTAAAAAATTACAATTTAAAAATGATGCAAGTTTCAAAGATTTGCAATTAAAAATGCTGTCATTTTAAATATTTAAATTTCATCAATTTGAAGGATTTGGAATTGAAAACTCTTGACTTTTGATCTTCAAAGTCATCACAATGTAAGAATTTTTCTCTATACATATTTCAAGATTAGAAGTTTTTCAATTGTGAATCTTCAATATTGAAGAGTTTCATATTTCAAATTGTTGAAATTGACTAATATTCATTTGGCAGTCTTCAAAATTAAACTATTCCAACGAAATATTCCATATCACATAGCTTTAAAATATAAAAATGTTGAAAATTAAATAATTTGTAATTCCATATTTTTAAAATTCAAGAATGGTTAATTTTCAAAATTGCCGAATTTATGAATAATTATGAATAATATTATTAATAAGTAATATTTCATAATGACTATAATGACAGGAACGGCGTTCTCTAAAATTACGCCAAGCCTGCTTCTGAAGCCCGTAAATCGACAGGAGCCGTAACTGCCAGTTACGGCGTTTTCCGAATTTCAACATCCCAATCGAAAACGTTAACAGCATTTTCAATAATTTATTAACACTTTTGAACATTTTTTGTAGAAATAAAAAGTCCATGTGAAAATTAGTCAAGAACAACCAAAAGAAATTCAGGAAATGAATTTGAATCCGCGATACACACGAATAAAGATTCGACCAGTTTGTTTCTCGATATTCTCAGCTTCCCAGTGGGCACAACATTTGTCGAAGTCTTTACGACATTGTTACGACATCTTGACGACATCTTTACGGCATCCTATGTCCATGTCGTTACGGTGTACTTTCCGCTTTCCTAAAGGCATCGTCAGATCATATGACGTCTTTAAGATAATATAAAGACACCTTAAGGACATCAAAATAGGATGTCGTAAAGTTGTCGTAACGATATCGTAAAGACGTAGTAATTATGTAAAGAAGTCGCCAAATTTTGTGCCTACTGGGTTCGTGCATTTTGCAGTTAACGGTGTTTTTCCAAATCACGACAGTTTATGAATAATTGATGGTGAATTCTCAAAAGCAAAAAAATATCTTTGATATAAAACATGTTTTCCTTCAAGATGGAATAATGCAATTTTATGTCTAACTGATCAAATAAGAAAAATTAATAAAAACCCTGGCTAATTATCGCAACAATTAACATAACTAAATTTTAAAAATTGGCTCTGTATTTAAAAACTTTTAATAGTTATTTAAAAGGAAGATCAAAGTCCTTTAATTAATGTTAGCTGCATTATTAATTAATCCTTAATGCATCCTGCATCCTTTAATCAATCTCTGCTGCGTTAAATTATTATTTAAAATCCGGACTTTTCAACACAAACACTAGTGCACAATAAAGGTCCTTTTCACTCAAAAACTGCAAATACGCGTTCGTCCAGGCGCGCGTACAAGACAACAGGAGGTTCATGACTTGGCCGCGCGGAGCGCTATATCACTGGTTCAATCTGTCATTTGGCGTCACTGGTATATTCAGTAACGCTTTTTTAGTTGCGTCACTAACTGTTTCACTGAGTCAAAGTGAGAAAATTACTGGTTCAACAGTGATAATATAAAATACTGATTAAACCAGTGACAATTTCACTGGTTTAGTGTTTAGTTTAAGATAGAAGACAATTTTTCAAAAAATTATGATTTAAAGGCGAAATTGTATAATTGAGCTGCTTTAATGTTAACAATTTGCCGAAATGAAGTCGCTTGTCAAAAAATGTTAAATTATGAAAAAAAAAATTCTGTTAAAAAATCCATTTTTAGACTACACTATTCATTCAATTTAGACGTTTTTTTGGAATCAAATATTTTCAAATTTTGAAAAAGATTTGTTCAATTGGATTTTTATTTTAAAAATTTCATTTTATTGGAAATATTATTCAAAATATATTTATTGGAAATATTTTCCAATGGGTGAGAATAATTTTAAAAAATTTTATTAGCTTATAAACAAAATAATGAACAAAACTTATTTCTCGGGATTGTCATTGTTAAGCTCATCCAAATTCAGAGATTCGGTATGAAATAAAGAGAAATTATTATTTCATTACGATTAATTAAAAATATATGCTAATTGGCGGCTATTTAAGCAATTTTTGTAATCAAATTCATAGATTCTATATTTTTTAACAAAAAGGCTCAATAAGAATATCTTTTCGATCATTATTCGCTATAATACTTAAAAAATTTATAAGGATTTTTAATTTAAACGATTTCCATAAACAAATTCGGAGCGGCAATTTTTCAATGAATAGTTTCAATTTTTTACGGAATCAACTAAGAATATCTTTAAGGTGATTATTTGATTTGATACTTTCCAAATTAAAAAAAATTATTAATTATTTAAATAATTTTTATAAACAATAAAGTTATAACAAGGAGTCATCGGAAAGACATTATTAGTCGATTCCGTAAAAAAATTGAGCACTTTCGTTGAAACATTGTCAGCTCTGAATTTTGTTTATGAATGTTGTAAGGTAAGTATCATAGCGAAAAGTCAACGCACAGACATTTTCAGTTGAATCCGTACAAAAGTTGAGCTTATTCGCTGAAAAAATCCAATCTCTGAATTTGTTTACGAGAATTGTTTGAATCATCAATAATTCTCGTAAATTTTCGAAGTATCGTAGTAAAGATTTAAAGGAAAGATTCGCAATTTATTCCGTACAAAAATTGCCCCTTCTCGTTGAAAAATAGCCAACTATGAATTTGTTTATGAACATTGCTTAAACAATTGCCAAATAGCATATGTTTTCAATTACGCGTAATGAAACATTAATTTTTACTCACATTTTGTACCAACACTCTGAATTTAAGTGAGCTAAAAAAGTCCAATCCCGAAAAATAGCTTATTTTCATTAATTTGTTTACAACTTAATAGACCATTTTGTTTAAACTATGCTCTCCCGCTGAAAATTATTTTGAAATAGTTTTAGCACAGATATATGACCTTGTTTGATAATTCTCAAAATCTTTAAAAAAAAAGGGTACTTTTAAATAGTTAAAAAAACGATATCAAATGTGTTGTTAAATAAAAAATTACCTAATATTTTTATCAAAAATGTAGATAGAAATATTTTCAAAATTTCTTTCTCTGCAGAATCTCATTTGCCCCACTGTGTGATAGATCGAACTTTCATTATTTAAAAAAATATATAAATTCGAAATTTAGCCTTATGAGTTATGAGTTTCAAATATTAATTCTAAACATTGCAAAGCAACATTTTTACACTAAATATTTACCTGAAGACATCTCTTTTGTATTAACATTTCCATAGTTTCAAATTTCATTTGTTTAAAGGGAAATTTTTTGACAAATCGTGTAATAATTATGATTTATGTAAAGAACGAAAGGTTATTGATTATTTGAGAAAATTTCCACGTTAATTGAGCGCGAATCTTAATGGAATATATTTTTGGGCCAATAAAAATTTGTTCGCGTTCTTTAAAAAAAAATCGATTATTATCAATCCTTGTTATTCATTGGTTTTACCCTACTATGCATCGCCTCCTAATCGATTCTCTATCACGATCTGCACTACTCAGAAGTCCAAAGAACACAAAAAATCTCGCCTGCGAAAACCCCAAATTAGTCACCGCAATGTCCCGATATTCCTGACCATTTCAAACTGGATTTGGACATTCAGCATCCAGTATACTTATACCCTCCAGCATACTTTGGCATTCACAGAATCTCCCATATACATATTCTCCCGCTACTTTCAAACCCTTGTTTCCCGTCTATCCTCTCCTTCAACCCCATCATCCCCGTTAACCACCCCCCGAGTCTCCACCCGGTTGCACAACGAGCTGACCCCTTCCCATTGCCCTCGCGAATCGATTTGTTATTGTTTTTGTGTCTGCGGTCGGGAAAACGGAAAAGTGGGGGAAATAGTTTCGGGGGTAGGGGTAATCGAGGGACCAGGATTCCTACATACAGGGATGGACGTAAAGGGGTTAAATTGAAGGGGGGGGGAGGAGATTTAATGTGGACATCTAGTTTCCTCGGCAGTCGGGAATAAAGGGTCAAACAGGGGAAAGATGTGATGGGATGCCGAATGTGGGCGCGATGCGCTATTTGGTGGTTCGCGGTGGGAGCAGGGGGGGGGGGAGTCGGGGTTGTAAACGCCGACCGCTCATATATATATATATATATATATATATATATATATCGTCTCGACGGTGGGGGTAAGGGTGAGGGGTGAGAGGTGGAGAGGAAGTAAGGCGAGGGATCCGTCCGCTTGACAGGTGACAACCGATTGGACCACTGACGTCACAGATCACTTGCTCAGCCACCTCGTGATCGTACGCACACGCACATCACGAGATGCACTCACGCACGTGTCACTCACACCGAATTAATTAGCAAAAGCCGGACACATGCGGGATTGTGAAAAATTTGAGAAGAGAAAATGCAGTATTTACGTGCCGACCGGCCGATAGCTTCGCGACGCCTCTATCTGGTTACCATTACACTCGGGATGTATGAAATGCGCCAACATACAACCCATCCCCCCACAATAGCCCTATTTATGATTGGGTAAAATTGCTTTCCATGCGCAGAATAAAATCCGACTGCCCGGCAGGAAAAATCAGTTTCGAATTATGCCCTGGGCATTTGTCAGGTCGGGAAATTCGGGACGGGCTGAAAAGACGATTGTTGGGGGGGTGGGATTTTGGCTGGAGGGGGATTTTTTCTGATGATGGTTCGCCTGATTTTTCATGGTTTGCTGAATAGAAAATTTGCGAAAAATTAAATATGACGTGGCCGTGGACCTGCGCGACTACCACCCACCGGGCGTCCCGACGCTTTGGCGTCGCACCACCCCCCCACACAGCGGCGCTGACGCCGTTTTGCGGTGTGGAAGAATCAACTCAATATGGCGATTGGAGAAATATTTATTCCTTTTAGTTATGACTCGTTCTATGGTTGATTTTTTTACTTTGGTGGTGATCTCGATTGTTCGGAATCTAAGAGTGTAAAAGCTGTTCTATGGATATTGGTTGTTTGGTTCTGGGTGAAATAGTAGACTGCTGAATAGAAATAAAATATTTATATACGTGTGAAAATTGAATCACATAAAATGTCAGTGACCTCTCAAATGAAAAAAAAATCTTGGATTATTCCTGCCATTTTCTGATCTTTTAAATTTTGGGATGAAAACAGAATGGGATCAAGATATTTCGCAAAATACAAAAAAATCATAAATTCGCACAGTAAGTAAAATTTCTCGTTTCTTTTTCAGACAAAAAAATGGCAAGCGTGGCATTAAAAAAGTGCAGATTAAGGCATTTATGGTATAATTAAAAGTGAATGAATTCCAAAATTAATTAATTATTGCTATTAATGTCTTTTGAGTATAAATAAACTATAATTATCCTATGTGATTAAAACGAGATCATTTATCGAAAAGATTGTATTGTCTCTTCAGTTTCAAAATATACAAATTTTCAGACTTTTCCTTCTAAAATTGATACGCTATAAATAAGTTTCCAGATAAACGAGGTTCTTTATCACAAAATAAAAAATATATATTCCTTACCCGAAAATTATGATACGATCACCTTCGAAGGAATAAACATAGCGATTGAGAATCAGCGAATAAATACACTAGTCATATTTACAAATCAGGACATAGCTTCCGAAAGAGTCTGTGACGCCATTTTTAAAACCACATTCTGGAGAGTGTTCACTTTAGTTTGAAGGTTTTTGTGAAGACTCTCAATTTTTTTTTGAGTCTCGATAGACTCTTTCAATCCTGATTTAACTTTCTGAAGATTCTCGCTCTTGTCTTTAACTGACTCACTCACTTCCTGCAGAGATTTGAAACACTGTTTAAGAATTTCTTGAAACTTTTGGTGTTCGGCGGGCGTTTTAGGGAGTTCGATTCCCTGGCATCTTAATAAATCAAAGGGTTCCAGATGGATTTTCAACTTTTGTAGTTCCTCGTTTACGGAAGAGTTGTTCAAATCCTCTGCAATAATGACAAATAAATATTTACAAACTTTATCAAATAATATATATACATATGTATATAATAATCTATAATCAAATTTCACGTGTATCTTGTCCCTCGATTTTTCTGTCATGTCAATGTGACAGTTTAATAGAATACGTCAATTTGGCATGCTTAAAATTGTCTTCAAAATGTATTTGCCCCCCCCCCCCGCTTGAATATACTTTATCATTGAATTTCAAGTTATTCATTTTGCAATTTAAATTAAAATGAGTAAATTTTAAAAAGCGTGATCCGCAATTAGAAAATTAATGGTTTTTAAAGACTTAGTTTCTAGATCATAATTTAAAAATGGTTCACATTTTAAAAGAAGTTCAAAATTGTCTTATTTTCAACGCTCCAAGTTTAAATGATTAATTTTAAAGTTTATTATTAGAAAGCATATCATTTCAAAAGTTTTAAGAAGAATTATACTTTAAACGTTAACGGCAATTAAATTTTTTCAATTTTAGGCGGTGAATATGACGGTGTTTTTTTTTTAACAGAAATATTTCTCATCTTTAGAATTGATACAATTTCAATTTAAAATTATAGTTTTGATTGTGCATTTCTAATATAGTATAATTTTTGAGGCCTCGAAAATAAAGTTTTTTTTCCTTCAATAATTTAAATTCGAAAATACTTGATTTGAAATTTCTTGATTTTTGGACGCTTCTTATTTCAAATTTCTTAATGCTATAGTTTCAAATTCAAATACCAAATTTCAGGACAATATAACTATTAAATGCTTCAAAATTTCATATCTAAACGCTATAGCAGTTGTTTATTTAAATGTTCTAAATTGTTTGGTTTCAATTTCAAAAGTACAACATTGTCTAGTTGTGTACACTCTTCGAAATCATAGAATATCAAATTGAAAGACATCATAGTTGTACAATTTTTAGTTCAAAGGATTTTGTAATTAAACTATTGTATTCTTTTTATTTTAATTTTTAATGCAATATCTTAAGATTGTCCGAGTTTTGTAGAAGATTTAAAAAATGAAGGATTAAAAATTAAAAAATATTTGATTGAAAGATTTTTAAGAATGAATAATAAATCCATATAAGGTGCTATACATTTAAAGATTTGAAATTGGCAAGTAAAGAATTGTATTGTTTCAAATCGAAATAGATAAAAATAGAATTATCTGAAATTGATACTTCAGTAACTGAAAATGTATTTAAATTTGAATGGTAACAATTGTAAGGTTCTGAATTTCCATAATGCACGCTGAATTTTCAATTTTTCCTTTCAATAAGTTTTAATTTATAATTAAAATTAAACAGTTGAATTTAAAAACGTATAATATAAATTTTGAAATTTTATGTTTTTTAATGATTTAAATGAAAATATAATAATTGAAAATTTTCAGCTTCAATTTCATTTGAATTTCATTTTCAACGTTCTTTATAGAAAACTCTAATTTAAATTTATTATAATTATTATTTTGAAAATTTTGAAATTGTGCTATGCTTCAAAATTTAATTCTGAAATCATTCAAGTTTAAGATTCAATTAAAAATAAAATTATCCAGTCTTTAACATTTTGAATTCAAAATTCAATTCGAAATGTTGCACCTTTTTCCAAATTTTACCTAATATAAAATGGTTTGATTTGGATCGTTTTCAATTAAAAATTGTTCAATAAATTTGTTTAATTTCATGTGCTTTCGATTCAAAATTATTAAGTATTGCTTCAAATCGCGCCCGTGACACTTACTGATAATAATATAATAAATGCAGGATATTACTAAATTATTGTTGGTTTAAAAACATTCTTCCTAACTACTTCAACTTAAATAATTGCAATTTTATGATATTATATTTACTGGACATTGTGTTCAATTTTTTTTTACCAAGATTAGATCGAATTTCCGTAACGAGCATGTCCAGAGTATTTTGCAGAATAGACAAATATCGAATGTCCTTTTCCCTGGCTTTCATTTTCGCCAGCTTCTCGTTTCCCAAGTCTTGTTCCTTGTTTATCGATCCTAGCTGATTTAATATTTTGTTTTCCTTTTCATGCGCTTTCTTCTTCAGTAAAACGTCCGTCATAAGCGTCTGCAGGTAATTGTCGTAAAGAAAGCCCAATTCTGTTTCTGCGTTATCAACTTCAGATTTCTTTGAACCAAAAGAAGGTCCTAGATTTGACGACACGAGAGACGATCTACTTCCTCCTAGTTTCTTCTTTACGGCAGAAGCTGAAAAATAAACGATAAAATAAATATGGTACTAAGAAATGCGATTAAAAAGGAATGTTATTATTAGAAATTTACTTACCTGAAGATATATTTAGAGACATGTCATGCATACTTGCTGCAGATCTGTGGCGAGGGGCATGTCGAATACTCGTTGCAGAACTTTGACTAAATGCATTGCCACGCTCAGGCGTTGAAACTAGCCTGCAAATTTAATAGAAAATACATCATTACTCTTAGAACTCACTTATGTACCAGATTTTGAAATGTATTGTTATCTTACTCGATAGAGGTAAGTGTGATAATAGGGTTAGTGTGATAAAGGGAGGATTTAGAATGAAAAAAAAATTAGCTATTAACTTGTTTTACTTCAACACTCTCTTATTATTAATACATTCTAAAACATTAGTCTAAAACATATCTCTAGAACATTATCTTATTATTTCTACGAAAAAGGTGGCTGCCATTAGTTATTGCTTTAATTAATTATTTTTAGTCAAATACGCGAAGCGAAAAGTGAAGATCAGTGAAGTTTTAAGTATTTATTTGAATATTTGTTAATTAGGTATATAGTTAAATTAGTAAATTAGCTAATTAGTTGAAGTTACAAAGTTATATGACTGAAAGATCGAAACTGAGTTGAAAATGATCGACAGAAAAAAAATTCCGCAGCTGATGAGTTAAGATTTGCACTCGATTTTGTACCGGTTTTTGATTTCTCGGTGAATTATTGACAAATATGTAAAAAAAAAAAAGAAGGCATAAGTTGTATATTGTTTTTGGATAGTGCCGTAGTAAGGTTACGAAAATTAATATTTTTGAAGTCAAGTTTAAAAACCATATCAAATTTTTATGAATGAAAAAAGAGTAGGCGTGAGCGGAAACACAGCTCTACCCCTTTTTCAGTAGTCGCCTTTCATTCCAAAGGGTAGAAAAAGTAAAATTCTAGGGGTTAGAATTTTTTTTGAAGGGGCCTTGAAATTTAATTATGGATTTTTGAAATTCCTACACATAATAATAATTTATAATAGTAATAGTAAAATATATACAAATCATTATAAATCGAAAACAATGGCATTTATACAATTAAGCTATTTCATTTTTTATTGGACAACAATTTTTAGTCAAAGCAAAATCCTGGAAATCTTTGAAATTTTTTTAAATCTTTATGATTTCGTTAAAATTTCTTGAAGTACTTAAAAGCTTTGGGAAATATTTGAAATCTTTTTTTATTTTTATGAAATGGTTGAAATCTGTGTGAAGGCTTTCTTTAATTTTTTTGTGAAATCTTTTGTGTTCGTTTAAAATCATTGAAATCTTTGGAAATCTTCTCAAATTTTTTTAAATCGTTTAAAATCTTTTAAATATTTGTGAACACTATCGTATTTGTTTAAAATAATCAAAATATTTAAAATCGTTTACAATATTAAAATTGTTTTGAAATATTTGAAATCTGGTGTACTGCCCTTTTTGAAATCTATGGAATTCTTGTGTGTTGTTGAAATCTTTATGACATTTTTATGAAATATTTGAAATATTTGTGAAATCTTTCTGAAATATTTTGTATTCATTTGAAATAATTAAAATATTTTTAATCTGTATAAAATGTTTAGGAATCTTACAAATTTGATTTACCTTTTTAAAACCCTTAAAATCTTTGAAATCTTTTCAACGTTTTGAAATTTCTGGAAATATTCGAAATCTTTGTGAATAGCTTTTTACTAATTAAAATCTTTTTACACCTTCTATATGGTTTTCAAACCTTAAGAAATCGTTTCAAACCTTCAAAATGATTTTAAAAAAATTGAAATTTGGTGTAATGTATCCTTTTTCAAATCCTTGAAATCGTTTAAAGTAGTCCGGCTATTGGATCGGTCTGATGAAAAATCATTCAAATTAGTTTGCTTTTTAAGGAGAAATATATGTCTTTGATATAATGCGTTTTTAGGGACCCTTTCCAGCGAGCGTGAAGAATGACTTTTACTCGAATCACGTCAAATCAACATTTAAATTTTCATTTTATTATTATTTCAAAAACATTTTATTGATGTTGATCAGCATAAAAATCGGATACCTAATTCATTAATTGATATCCTTGCCAAATCTTTTATTTAATTCCAAATTTCAGAAAAAATAATGGACATATCTTTGACTAGTTTTCCCAGTAGCCGGAGTACTTTAAATCTTTTAAAAGTTTTGTGTAATAGTTGTGAAATATTTTATATCTGGTGTACACGTTTTTTAAATCAATAAATCCGTTTTATGGACATGACTCATTCTAATTCTGAAACTAAATTAACATCGAAATGTACAACTAATAATATTAATAATTTGGAAGTTTAATATCACCAAAAATGTATACTTTAAGATTGTATATTAGCGGAGACGAAATAAAAAAAAACTTACAGAATTATTCACAATATTAAAATTTGTTCATTGCAATATATACAATAATGGGTAATGTCTACAAAAATACCTAGAAATCTCTTTATTTATTCTGTAGTTAGTACAAGATACATTATATCTTGGTAAATTAAAAACTTTTCAGTTGTAAGACTTCTTCTAAACGAGATGTTCCTTTCAAAATAGACAACAAGACCCCTTGATTATGCACTTATGTTTATTTTCACAAAATTTTTTTATTGCAAAATTTTAATTTCAAATTTAAAGAGTCTTCCATTTTATTAATAAGTTTCACTACTATACTAATAATGGAAACAATCTTGTTTTCTACATTAGAGTGACTTTTTATGCCTAGCGTAGTCGACTTTGTTTTAATTTTTTTTTTTTAAAGAAACTGAGCTGCTTTTAGAAAACTCAAATTTTTCATTGTGTCACTAGTCTTCTTATTTGAATTTTTTCTAAATGAAGCACCTTTTGATGATTTTTTTAAGGAATAAAGGAAATATTTCCCTTGGTTACCTTTTTTTTCTTCACATTTTTATTACATTTAATGATTATTTATGATAGACAAATGAATTCAGATATCATACCATTTAAAATGGGTAAGTTTTTCAATAACACTAAAGCTTAATTCCAAATTCAAATTTGTACAAATATTTGTATTCGATAATATTCGTATAAATCACAAAAAAATGTAAACTAACATACAAAAATCAACAAAAACTTGCATTCAGGCAAGTTTTTGTTGATTACAAAAAGACGACATTAAAAGTTTTAAGTCCAAAGATAATTATGGCAAAATTTTAAAGAAAGATCATTTCAAATATTTGAAATATCACTAAAACTATTTGAATTTTGTTGTAAAGATAGCAGAAATCGTAAAAATACTGTAGGATTTCATGATCATTAATATTTAATACTTTAACTTTATTATTTAGACAAGAAAAACATCAGGACTTAAATTTTGAAAGTACGTCTTCTCTCTTGACATTACACTTAAATAAGAAATAAATCATACAAATTGTAATTTTAATGAGTACAATATAAAGATAATTGTTTGCAACTCTATTCTCTATGTTTATTTGAACAATAACTAATAGCATACCTCTTGGTTTTGAGCTTAGATTTCGGAGTCGTTGGCAAGTTCTTTTCCATTTTGAAGTATTTTTTCTTCCTTAGGACTATATCAAGTAAGAAAGATTGGAAATAAAATGACTGCCACTTTTTGAAAAAAGTACATTTTCAGGGCATAAAGTACATTTCCCTTGAATTTTAAATCAAAATATTACTATTTCACTGTAGAGGCTTTGAGGTTAGGTAACATCATTGTCCTAATCGTTCACATAAAAGGACATCATTAACACAAGCACAATAATTTCGTGAGATCCAACAAATGTTTGTAATTTAAAGTTCTTCAAATCAATAATAAATTAAGTAATACACTAATCATAAACAATAAAAATAAAGAAAAACAGTCTTTGCGTCAACGGTCACATCAAAAAACTTTTTGGTTGGTCGTCATGGTTGGTAATATGCCTGTAATAATTTGAGTCAGCTGATATATTTATCTCACGTGGTTGGTAGACCTGCTCTTGTCTCTATATTTGAGGTTATGCGAAATGTTTCGCCTGTTTCGTGATAAACCCAAAAAACGATAACAATAAGTTGTACCGGAAAATTAAATCGTTTGAACTAAAAGTGTTTTTCGAAAACATGATTTATCAGTGATAAACAGTAAGATAAGAATCGGCCTTATCAGCTTTCGCCTCTAGTTATTATCATTTTATTTCACACTATAATTTCACTGAATAAAAGTCAGGTTAAAAATGGGCTCGGTAAGAAAATTTATTCTTTTCTTTAACTTTCTTTTTGTGTTATTGATTTATTGTTAACATAAATTCCACATTAGGATAATCTAATATTCAATTAAAGTTATTTCGCCCACTGTGTCTGCTGTTCAAATTAATTTAGAATTGAGATATATACCTATACTATTATCATTTTTTTATGAAACGTCATCTTCTATGAGTGTTTTTGATGTTTCTAACGAGTCATATTTTCTTCGATTATCAATTTTATACATAATGAAAATTAAAATGTAGTTCTGTTGAAATTTTTTTTTTAACAGGATGCCGAGCGTAATAAAAATCATGCAATGTCGTACAGTCAATTAGACTTAAGAATTGTATATAATCAGATTGCTGCTCAAATTATAAACTTACGTAAATTCCGAACACATGTATTTTCTCAATTTCAGGAAATATTTGAACTATTTCTATATTCTATAATATTTTGTCACTTACATCCCGAAGAATACCGGAGTAAACCCGGGAGAGAACTATTACCCCGGAAGATTTACCGTATTAAAAAAAAGATACATTTTTTTTCTTATAAATACCAATTAGAAAGCATATAATTTTCAAAGTTAGAATAATTAAAATTGAAAGGTTCACAATATTTCTCGCAATATTTAAACGGTGAAAATGACCGTGATTTTTTGTTGACAGAAAGTACATGATATAATACTTATTAATAATATATTTGTGATATTCAAAATGTGCGTAATTTTAATTTCAAACTATAGTTTTTATTGCCCAATTCTAAAACAGTTTAATCCTTTAGGCCATGAAACTACAGTATTTTCCTAAAATAATTTTTAGATTAATTTGTGGGGGTATCGAATTTTAAATTTCAAAATATTGTAGTTTCAAATTCAAATATTTAAAATGCCAGTTTCATTCCGCTATTTAATATTTCGAAATTTCATGTTAAAAGCCTTGATAGTTATGAACCTTATAATTTTGGATGTAAATAAAAAGCAATTTCGAATTGAAAAGCTTAAAATTGTGCAATTTCAAAAAATGGTATCATATTACAGTAAAAATTTTTTGATTCCTTTTCTTAATTTAAAATTAATATCTTAAAATTGTCTGGTTTTCAGTTAATGATTTAAATAAATTTCGCAAAGTATAATTATCAATTAAAAAATTTTTAATTGTTGAGCGATTTACATTTACTTTAAATAATTTAAATTTTAAAGGGTTTAAGTATAAAAGTCTAATCAGCTTTAATCTTAGATTATATTTCTTTGATGCAATAACAATTTAGAACTAGAATTTCAGAAGTTTTACTTCCAAAGATTCAATTTAGTTTTCAATAATTTCGAACGTTTTGTCATTGTCCCATTTTCGAAATTTTAATCTGAAATCATGCAATTTCGTGATTCTTCAATTCTTAATAAAAAATTTTAATTGTAATCTCTTCGACTTAGAATATATACAATTCATCTCCTTTTTTGAATTAAATTGTTAAAATCTTTTAATTAAAAATGATTAATTATTAATTATTCTTTCAAAAGTATTTTAAGCATAATATTAAAAATTGGTTTGATAATGGATTTTAAATTTTGATATATTCAGTTAATAGATTTCTTACAGTTTATAATGCAGTTTTTAAGAACCTAAACAATTTTAATTTAAAATCAATTATATTTCATGTTATTTCTTTTTCCCCCTACAGATCTGATACTCAATATTAAAATTTTTATTTTTATTCATAAATCATGAGAAAATTACTCTCTAGCTCCGCTGCGATTCGAACCTAGGTGTTCAGAGTAACTTCAAATTAATAGATTTATAATTAAACGCTTTTATCTAATTTATAATCGTATTCAAACACTGTTTCAGTTTAAAATATTCTATTTTTAACCAACGTAATTAACTTTTTTTTAATTTAAATAATACCTTTTTTAATATTTAGTAATATTTCAACGCTCATTTAAAATGAACAATTATAAATTAATATTGAAAACTAAAAAAAACGAACATGAATTGTTTAAAATAGATACACGTGAATCATTAAAATTTCAGAGTACTGCAGAACTTTGTACGTGAAAGTCTTAAACTTTTATTTATACATAACAATTGAACATTGATTAATTCAGAAAAAAATGTAGTAAATTTAAGAGATTTTTAATGGTTTTGAAAGCATTCAAAAGTAATTTAAAACTAGGAAAGATTTCAAATTTTTGTTAACGAAATGTAGGATTTTGAAGATTTCGATCAACGAATTTAGAAGGTTTTGAGAGATCTCAAAAGGTCTCAAGAAGTCTCAAGAGAAGGCCTAAAATTTGTTTGAAAAATAATCGGGAAGATTTTAAGGCAATTTTTCATGGTTTTAGACCAATTTTCAAGAATTTTTTAACTGCAAATTTCATAAATTTTTTTTGGTTTATTAAAATTTTCAAATTTTATTAAACCTTCCTGGAATGGAATACACTTCTAAAGTCTTAAATAATTATCAAGGTTGTGAGGTTTTTAAAACGTTTTTAACGGATTTTTAAATCCCTTTTTTTAAATATAAGTCATTGGTTTCGTGCCCAGAGGACGGCCGGCTACGATAAGATGGGATCACATGAACTCCCATCTAATGCAACGCTGATGAAGACTGCTGAACTTTTCAGTATAAAAATATCAACCCAAGAAGACTCTCGGTTCCGCCCCCATCTTCCCCGTCCCTTCCTTATTAACTGAACTTTGGTGGGACGGACGTTATAACTACAGTTTCCACCATATGAAGAATAATTGCTTCTTAACCTGAACATGATTTCGACTCGCAAAATAAACTTATTGCACAAAGGTGGTAGTTAGGCATATAATTTAAACAATGAATAATACAAACAATAAAATAGCCTCGGAAAGGACTGAAGCTTTAATTGACGAAAGGCATGCACACGGAAAATGTAATGGTCAAGTTTCAGGCGACGAATGGAGACTGGGTTTTTGGAATGCTACAGGAATGAATGATCTCAAGTTAAAAGAACTACGAGAAACTATGCACGTAAGGAAACTAGATATTTTATGTGTTGTTGAAAGGCGGATTTGAAATATGATCAGGAGTAGATAGTGAAACACATCGTAGGCAAGGAGTAGGTCTGATTTTGAATGAAAGAGCGAAGCAGCATCTCGGAGATCATTATTTCGTATCTCCCATATTGCTGTGGGCTAGAATGAAAGTAGGAATCAGAAGATTATTTATCACAGCATGTTACGCGCCAGTTGATAGTGATCCCAGAGAAGTAAAAGACGCCTTCTGGGACACTTTAAATGATACGATGAATATTTGCGATCATGGTGAAAGAATAATTCTGCTAGAAGATATGAATGGATGGGTTGGCATCCAAAATCAGGATACTGAAAGAGTACTAGCTAATTCAAGGATCCAAGAACAAAAATAACGCAGATAAATTAGTTGGCTTATGCTTAGAAAAGGGTCTGTTTATTACAAATACTTGGTTTAGGCATAGAATGATCCGCATGTACACCTGGTCTAAAGGAAATAGCCACAGTATAATTGACTTTGTTGTTGCGGATGAATGACTAAGAGAGCTAGTCAAAGATACAAGGGTCATGAGGAGTTCTAAATGCAATACTGATCATTACCTTCTGATTTCCAAAATAAACTTAGGTCAGGGATGAAGAAAAAAGAGAATCAAGAAAACAAAACAAACCGCTGTTGTAGGAGGATTGTCTGGTGATGCACGGTGGAATGATGAAATTGAGGCTGCTCAAAAAACAAAAAATAAGCGTACAGGAGAACTTTGAACATGACAGGTCTTAGCGATGAGGAAATAAATAGACGTATAAATGATTAAAGACGCAAAAAGAGGATACTCAAGCGATTAATTAGAGAAAGTAAAGATAAAATTAGAGCGTAAGAAGAGAAGAAAGTACAAAACGACTTTAAAGGAAGTAAGAAACTACTTTATAAAGCAATAAAGAGAAATAAAAGTAGAGAATTTGTCAACATGAGAAATAGCAAAGAGGAAATGCAATAGGAGGCAGGCGGGGTTAGAGACGCTTTCAGAGACCATTTTAGAGGACAATCCGGAAATGAAGATATAGGAAACCACAAATGCGATGTAGAACACAATGCGTTAGAAAACTCGATTTAGAAAGTCTATGTGACTGAGGTTAGGGATATAATCAAGAACTTGAAAAACAGTAAAGCTTTCGGGGTAGACAGTATTAACACTGAAATGATTAAACACGGTGGCGAGTACACATACCACATAGACTGTGCGAACTGATAAATCTATGCATCGAAATAGGAGAAGTCCCAGGTGATTGGAAAAAAGCGTTTATCGTGCCAATATACAAAACAAAGGGGAGATAAAAGCGACTGCAATAATTACAGAGGTATCAGCTTATTAAGTACCGTAAGTAAAATATACTCAAAGATTCGTAGGGTATTTAAAATAACAGAAGAAAAGATTTGGGAAGTTCAAAGTGGGTTTATGCCAGAAAGGTCATGTACTGATCAAATATTAAATTTAGGCAAATCATAGAAAAAAGTTTGAGAGTGGGCAACAAAGTTTTCTATGCATTTCTTGACCTAGAAAAAGCTTTCGACACGGTAGATAGAAGCAAACTTTGGGAAGTTCTGAAAGAGTACGGTGTAAATGGA
>JAAAKG020000001.1:1514123-1525537 GCA_010014905.2 Druon quercuslanigerum | reverse complement strand
CGTCCATATTTTACTAAACGGTACAGTAGCTGTGACTAATGACTTAGTAGTGTATACTAAACACTTCTCTCAGTGTATGTTAACACAAGAGCACCAGCGTACGATTTTCTGCAATTATTGTTTAAAATCTTTTGATATGTACAACATTCCATGTATGCGCAATTCGTTCACTGCATGCTACATGCTCCCTCCCAAGTTGTGACTTTTTGATCCCAAAAGGTATCGAACACAGAAAAAACTTAATTTAAGAGGAAAATTTGACTTATTTTGAGGTTTAAGCAAAACAAGCAAATAAAATCTGTAATTAAGTATGTTGCTTCAATATCAAATTAAGTAAAAATATCAATCGTTCACTTTCTAACACACTTTTGCATATCAAAAAGTGACATCTTGAGTTGTAGCGTATACAGATAAGCATACAGATCCTCCCCCGGTTAGAACTGTAGCATTTTCAACATTAAGATTCATTTTTGCAGTCTTCGAGCAGTTAAATAATACCAAAATATATCTTTATTTAGGATAGTAATTGATAGAATCATTCTCTCAGGAGGATAAATTGGATGTATATTTGTAGGTTGTTCTCAAAAATCATATCGTCCATCTAGTTCCATAACGTTGTAAGTCACACAAAAAACACCGTTTTACTATAAAACACAAAACACTGATATTTGAATTAGTATTTTACAAGATTGTTTTCCACGACGGAATTACTTTGATGACGGTTGACGGGAAAATTGTAATAAACTCAACAAATAATTTTCGAGACTTTACTGGGACTGGGCAATACAAATTATTTTATATCTAGTATAATCTTAGACTATTATTCTTAAATACTAACTTAGTTTTTACATTTTTAATTTAGTAAAAAAATATATTTCTGAGTTTTTATTCCTCATGCTGTCAAATTTGCACCAGTTCCTCCACATTGGACTCTACTTAAGGAGGCCAATGCAATTAAAGCGTTTCCTAGTAAGCTTTCGGGTACAAACGGGAGGGGGTTGGTTTGGGTGCGAAATTGCCAGAGAAAACCAAATTTCATTTCGGCGGGGGTGTGTCTGGATAATTGAGTAACCAAGTGTCCAATGGCCAATCTGCCTAACTCGTCAACCAATTATCAGCGTGTGATTACATACTTCACTCTGCTTTGACCATGCAGGTTCGATTAATATCTGGAGCGAAGAAAAGACTATTTTAGTTTGAAGATTAAATAGACATACAAGTTAATTGTAAATTTGAACATGAAATTCATACTGACAGAAAAATATATGTATGTGGACGATAATTTTTAAGCCTTATTTATCGTCACATCTACAGCTCGGTAATTAGGCATGGGGACAGTTGACGTGGAGAATGTTTTCGGAACAATTGGTTAGATAAAGACTTAAATTTTTTGACCTTAAAATCGTTAACATTATTCAATTCAATAAAGTTTTATCTGAATTTAAAAGTCATTTCTAGAATTCAGATAATCAGCTGTTTAATTTATGATGACATATGTTACCTAAATCCAGACAACTTTTGATGAATTTAAGGAAACCCATTTTCAAAGTGTAACAAGGCTCGAAAAAATATTTGGTTGACTCAACTTTGTTGATAGTAAAAAGTTGTTTATTCCATCAAAATTTGTGTGGACGTAGGCAAAACAATTCGTTAAATCGGCGAAGTATTTGGTAACATCTGCAACAAAAAATTGTAAGATTATAACAAAACGAATTAACCAAAAACTTTTATGGTTGGGAGCAAACAAGTTTAGTCGCCTTAACACAAGCCTCAGATTTCGTACACATGACCAAACTTGTTTTTTAAACCAACCTAATTTTTCATTCAGTTCACTGACAAAAAAAGAGTTGATGTGATTTAAATAAATTCTGTCCTTGTGTAGGCAGTCTTTAAAATTTTGTTCTTGCATGGTAAAGGTTTAATAAATGATTTTATGAACAATTTTTTTTAACTATAAATATGGGACATGGTTGAAAATGTGGGTTAAAAAAAGTCGGTCGGTCGTCGACGCGAGTGCCTCTTACGTGTTTGAGCAGCGGCATTTCCTTTTTTTATGCGAATCACACTTATGAACGATTCAACCTTTCCGAGTGAACGTCGCCGATGGTATCTTCCCACGCGATGTTTAAGGAAGAAAGAGCGACAGACAAGAAAGAAGGAGCGCGAGATAAAGAGGGAGAGAACTTGAGTCTATCAAGGGAAAAAAATTACTGAATCGACGAAAAACAGAACATCGATTTGTGCATGTGTGCGTACGTGTTCTTCTTCTTTAGGGTATTATTCGAGTAAATGTTAGAAAGGATGAGAAAGAAAAAGAAGGAAGCTGTGGGACAGGGACAGCAGGAATAAGAGAGAGAGAGAGAGAGAGAAAGATCAGGTCCAAGTATAAGGGTTCCTGGAAGGCCGGCGACCTCCCTTGGGCCTTCTTCATCTGGACGGAGGACTCTCTATCTCTCTTTTTCTCCTCCCACTCCTCTCTCATACACTTTTATTCGTCTATCTTATTTTCTTTACTTCTTTCATCCTTCTCGCTTTTTCTCTCGTTTAATCTTCCAAGCACCCTCTGAAAATGGAAAGGAGCTTTATTAGCCCAGTCGACACTAGCACTCCTGCCGTGCAAATAGAAAAAGGCGAATGCTCGATGCAAATGTTCTGATCCGTCACTTCTCACTTTTACGAATCTAGAAAATAAAGACTTATAAATATCTGCATTTTTTGTAATATTTGATCAACATCCATTTTGCCGTCATAAATGTATTTAACTTTATCGGAAAAAGGCCTTGATGAGTTTTACTTCAGATTTAGAAAATTGATAAGTCGTGTAACCTAACTGTTCGTGCATTTTTCTCTTTGGGAGTCACCAATTCACTGCTGAATTGGTTTTATTATTCATGGTATTTGTTCTACAACGTTTTTTTCTATGGAATTTCAGTATAACGCAACTGCAAATGAACTGTTTCATTTTGAAACACCGATGAATGGCTGATATTAACCAATTTTCAAGTTAATCAAATGCGGTAATTGATACAATGATAGACTATAGTTAAGAAATTGCTCAAGTATAGAAATTTGTAAAAACTTCTAGAAGCCTTTCTATAAGATTTTCTTCAGATATTTGTTATTTACTTTAAAACACCGTGGCAAATCCAACCTTTGGGACAGAAGCGACTTTGCAAATATCATTGCTACTCCGTAATAATTTTAATTCTTCTTTACATCAAATAATCTATTTTAATAAAGAAATGTTTCTGTAAACTCAAATACTGAAAATTTAAGCGGTAAAAGAAAAACTACGCAGAAAACATTTTCGACAACTAAAGTATGGAAGATTTACTGGCAGGTATTCAACATTTGCATCAATAAGTGAAATACTTACTTGATCTTCAGGTAGATGCAACATATTCCTTGAATTAATTATGCAAATTGAACTTAATTCATGTGCAAAATATATTAAATTTAAAAAATAGCTAAGGCTATTGTATCACCATACGGGCAAGAGCGATCAAGAAAAGTAGATGACAAATGGTTGGATAGTAACTCTTTTATAACTATAGTCGATAATACGGTCAAACTCTAACCTTAAAACAAAACATCTATAAAACACAGAGCGAAGCATACTATTTTTCAACGGTCGGTAAAGCAGATATTCTTACATATGCGGCAGGTACCTGCGTATGACGTATGTACTTCCCACATGCGCAAAATGTTTTGAAATTTAAAATCCTTAATGTCATAGAGGTGTTTAAAATTTCAAAACTTTTGTGTTTGTCGTTTGAACTAAATTAATATACATGTAAGTCAAACGTATGAAAAATTTTGTTCCTCAAATTCTTTTTAGGTAAAAGAACGTTAAATCCACGTCGGGCTATTTTAAGTTTAAAGCAAATATGATCGAAATTTGATACACATATTTATCTTAAACTTGATTCCTATAAATGTGTGAAATTTTCAACGCTATTAGGTGGAATGTATTAGGTATCCTAATTTAAATTACTAGACTTGTATACGAAATGTAAAAAAGTATGCTCTGAAATTCCATTCTTATTTACTTGACAAACAGTTCACAGTTCAGAAAACTAACGGTGCACTGTTAAAAATGTTCCGGCTTCTACAACACTTTTACAATACAATCGTACGGTAAAATTCTAAACACGTTATTGAAATTATTAAATTGCACTACATGTATATTTTATTGTAAGTGTTGTATTTCGTGAATGCATGGTCGTGCATTCCAATACATGTGAGGTAACATTGCAATGCATTTACTGTAACGCGAACTCTCTGAGATAATATAAAATTCCAATACATGTGGAATAATGTGAGACTCGAAATAAAGAAAAAATGGTTCAATTCCATGCCTTAAAAAATTTTTATAGAGCAGTAAATGTTAACTCGAACGTCTTGACCGGTCTACCCTACCACCTGTTTGTCGATGTATGGACGTGTTAAGACTAGAAGATTAGAACTTAATAAATTAAGAATTTAATATGAAAACTGGTACATGACACCAAATTTTAATAAAATTAAGAATTAAAAAAAAAACTTCGGAAAATACCATTCGAATCTGCATGCTATAAAATTTTTCAACTAAGTTTATGGCTTGAATAAACAATTAAAATAAGCAACTTATTCACACTTTGGATTTGCGGAAAACCGACGAGTATTTTTTAAAAGATGAAATGCAGGTGGCGCTAGCAGTCGTTGCAGCTTAAATGATTGCATGAAAAATTTAAATATTTGCCGTTTTCTGTTGCGGCAACCGATTTTATCTATATGAATTTAAAGATTTTATATATTTTAGATATGCAATAAACCCCGATAAAAAATATGCCAACATTTTCTTTTTTGATAACGACTGGAAATGCAAGTTTCAGTCGTAAGTTTGAAGTTTATCACATTTCGCGCATTTTTCTGCAGCTAGAAGAAAATTATTTTATGTGTTTTTTATGCCTCCAGTTAATTTATTATTTCAACGTACATAAAAATGGTAGTTTATCTAATTATAACGAACCCGGTTTCGAGTACGAAAAAAATGGTCAATAATTTAATTTTCAGCTGGAAAGACTGCCAGCGCCATTTCGATTTTACCTTTCAGATAATCGTGTTCGGAACTAATGCCGATTCAGGGTGCTAGGAAAAGTACATAAATTGTGGTCCATTTCTACGCAAGCTGTTTTTTTTTTATTCTAATGGGATATGAAATAACCGTAAGATGAAAATTTGATTTTATTGCAATATTTCTAACCTTATCTTCTTATTTGTTTCAGGTAAGTTCAAGTGCTATTCAACCAATGAGATATTGTTTCGAAAGCAGATTGAGCCGATCGCATCAGGTACTTTCGGTCTGGGTATGTCGACCAAATCGTTAATTAATGCAGTGCGTCTTGTTAGCCTTGATCCGTAAAGCTATTTAACAATTTACGGATACGGATATCGGTATGGAAACACTGTGAACCCGTTCCTGTATTGCCCCCCCCCCCCACTCAACCCTCCTTGCACCTATTGCGACGCAGTTGATTCCGCGGGTGGTGACGGCGGACAATATACGCGCAACTACGTCGTAAGAATAAGGATCCGCTCCTTTTCTCCGTGTGCGCGTTTAAACACACAACACACACGTTTCGCCGAATGAAAGCTACATTTCGATCATGTGGTTTTGCGTCAGTGGTGTTTTCGTATGTATTGGCAAGTGTACAGGTTACCTGTCACGGTCATCTGTGTATTTACGCCTGAGCTTGGCTGTGCTCGTAAACTATGTGAATACTTTAGCCAATCACTGGTACCACTCTCGTCATGTGTGGAGTCATGTGTAGAACGTGCGTATCGGCAAATGCGAGTGCGCTGAGTGTGTGGTGGAGGTGAGGGAGTCGCAGAGGGGGGTCTGATTCGCGGGAGGGGTGATTCTCATGGTGCGACGCATGACTGTCTTTCGCTCTCACACGCTCCTTACTGCCTCTATCTTCCATGTACCATTCCTCCTTCACCCCCATCTCATCCTCAATCACCCCAGGGGGGGATACACCGACACCACTGGACCGCCCGAGATGCTGTTGCGCTTTGCCCAAGATAGGGGGACGGTGGGATTTTGTTGACGGTGGGAAGGAAGAGCTCCTCTCTCACCACTCCCTTTTGCACACACAAACACACTCTTTCTTCTCAATGTTCCTGCGAACGCGGCATATTTCGTCTATTGCTGCTAATCTTACAGGAGAACATTACTTAGCTCCTCGTTCACGGGCCACTTTTTTTCTCCCTCTTTACCCTCGTTTTTACCCTTATTTGCTTACAAGCCAAATAGCTGTCCCTCACTCAAATAAATTCTTCGGGTCTATTACTTTATAACTCCATTAAGAACACTAATTCTTATTCATTCATAAGGATATTTATAGGGCTAGAATTGTTTGTAGGTAGTTTAAAATAGCTCGGAAAGACGTTCTAACTGCATTTAGCACAGAAGCACCATCTACGAGCCTTAACTCCTGAGCCACTACCTCATTTAGATGTGCTGAATTTAAACATTTGTGTACATTTACTTTGAGATGCTTATTTTATTACATAAATTGTGCAGTTTGCTCATTTTATTATTTGTCTTGATTTAAGTAGGTATTGATCAACGACAATGATTCTGGTCGCTGGCTCAGATCTGGCGCGAAGGACCAGAATAGATTGCATGTCCAAATAGGCTGCACGCAATGAAATAAATCAATAATGTCATCAGCTCTGCCTTTAAACTCCTTAGTCTCACACATATTCAAGAGATTGATCTATTTCGAGACTCGGTAGATTCGACTGTAGCAAAGAATTCAACAGGTGAATGAACCTATCATTCCCGAAAAATCTCATCGCTTCAAAGGCATTTTGTTTCACGTTATTAAGGGAAATCCTCTGCATAATTGCATCGTACACTTATTATGAATCAACTTTAAAACAGTGGTCCCGCAATGTGATTCAAATGCCGCGCAGCGTCATACTGTAAATAGGTATACGGTATTTGAGAATCGAACTGCGACAGGTATCCTGCTGATAGGCTCCAGAATATGGTAGTCGATTCCCCTTCCTCTCGAGATTGTTGGATGAGTGCGCATTGACGACATTCTCTCACGTGCCAAGCGCTCGTGTCGCGTCCGTCGTTCCAGGTAGAAAGAGAGAACGAGAGAGACGAACCTGGGACCAGGATCTGGTACCAAAAGAAATTAGGAGCATATTCCGCTCCTAAGACGACAAATGACGCTATTACGAGAGTAGTCCCCTCCTTTCTCTGCTTCCTTCCCGTCTTGCTCTCATGTACTTGGAGACTCAAGATTCTTGCTCTTTCTCGTTCTCCAAGAACATGGAACCATGTTGTGGAATTTCAAGGAAGAAGAAGAAAGAAGACATGGGGTATAAGCTATAAGGAGAAGAAGGTGGTGGGTTTGGTTCCTGATGCTCTTGCTGCATAGTTCAGCGCTTCTCCTGTGTGCTTGACTGCTCGGTGCATCGCACGAAAGGAGGAACATCTTGAGATGGTGGTGACTATGTCACACTTTACGTGGAAGCAGGTTGCTATCTGGTTTCCTTTGCATTATATCTCATATTCTTTCATTTTTCCGCCATAAATTGATTCTTCCGAAATGAACGAATATGACGGAGTAGAGCAGGTTTTTTGCTGGAAGATCAGTAAGTAGGAGTAATAGTAGTAGTTTGATGTACCACCTCTAGGGAAGAATTTGAATCTTTGGATTAGTGTAGACACTGTAGACATCTAACAGCTAACTCTTCCTTTTAAGATAGCCTACCATAAATCTATAATGCTAAAAAAAATCAGCTGAGGAAACCATCAGACAGCCCAACATCATCCAATGCTACCGACAATTTTCGTGTTCCGAAATGAATTCTGACTTGCAGAGGATCGTATCCGTTCTATCCCTGGGAGCATGGAACACATTGAGGAATTTCGAGGAAGAAGAAGGATATGGTGGCGAGAGTCAAGAGACAGTAGAAAAAGAAGATGGCGACTATGGTGTTTGTCGTCGTATGGTTCCTGGTGCTTTTGCTGCAGTCGGTTGCTCTTCCAGTATAGTGGTACCTATACCTACTTCTTTTCCAAAAGGGCATCCGCGCTGCCGGCAGGCACACCTTGGTTGGTCATTGGCTCGTTGTCTCCTTTTCTCTCTCGCCTTTGCACTCTCTCGTTTATTCTGTCTGTCTCTCTCGATCTATCTGAGTAGCTCACGGTGTTCCACATAAATACACAAATACCCTCGCGCATACCCGACGCGTATACGGGGGCCACGGCCGCATTCCACGACCTGCGTCCTCCCTCCCACTCCTCCCCTCTCATTCTCTCTCACTCTCTGAACTCCCTTCCATCGCTGAATATCTGGCTCTCTCCCTCCCACTTTGCGCGTGGAACGGGCAGCGGGCAACGGGCCCATCCTCAGGGCCCTTTACCTCTGCTAGGTACCCCTCCTTCCGCGGAGCGGCGCCACTAGAGGCCTTCGTCCTTTTCGCTCCTCGTCCACCTTGTTCGTTTTCTTTTCTCTCTATGCTTCTATGGCAAAGCAGCGCGCACACATGTGCAAAGCTGGATCCTATAGGTTCACACAGACAAAGGGTCTCGCACACACTTCACCTGCAGGCTGCACCGACAAGTAGAAATATTTTGTTTACCTCGCTCTCAGTTCTTTGAATCCGACGCGGCAGCACAACTCTGGCCTTGCATCTTTCTCCCCTTCCTCTTGAACCACTTCTTCAGGGCTTCTCTGGATCTCTCTCTTTCTCTCCTCTTCTTCTCGCTCTGTCGCTCAAACACAGCGGGGAACCTTTCTCAATCGTGCCGACGGTTTCTCTTTGGCCCGTCTCTCAGGGCACTTACTCGCTTGTAAGACGTAAGTAGAGACAAGGACTTTAGTTTAGCTACCTCACGCAATAGAAAGTCTATAGCACAAGAGCGGTAAATAGCCTTTCTACATGTTGGATCTTGGGGTACGCCGATACATGTGGATACGTAAGCTGAAGTCAGCGAATGTACCAACCTCTGCTAGTTTCAGAGTTCAGACTCCAGTCTTAACTTTAACAATCTAACACGTCTACCTGCATGCACATAGCCCGATTACAAAGCTAACCAGCCAGAACGGAAGGGACGAGAGGCTGGAGATGTGAAGTGAGAAGAAGAAAAAGGAAGATATTGTATTCTCGCATCATATCACTCCACTGTAATTTCGCGCAAATGGCCGCGCGAAAATTGATCAGCGCTCCTTGACGTGCAGATACGTAATTGTGAGAAAAAGCAGATCATGCTTAGAGGAGAGATACGAAACCCAAAGCACACACGGCACTCGATGTCGAGTCCTGACAAATTGCTGGCGAATCGCTTGAACGCGGCAAGCGCGATCAATGAGCTTATAAAGCGCCGGTGAAAGCAATCACCCCTTTTCTGTAAACAATATACCTCAGAAATAGTCCGTGAGTCAAAATATTCCGAGGCGAATGAATATTTGTTTAAAAATATTTTCTGATTAATTTTACTAACAGCGAAAAATGTATCATTAAATTGCTTTTTTAATCGATGAATTAGTTTAATTGACCAGTGAACCCAAGGCAGTATATCGAATTGATCCAGATCAATAATTCTAATGACTTAAACTTAAAAAATTTTGAATTCTGATTCAATTATCTTTTTTTATTATTATAGTCGATTTTTTACATGTTACCTTTTCTGTTATTCACTTTCCTTATCTCGGTGTGATGGTGTTCTTGTGTACCTCAAACGTCCGACAAAATTAGCCTTATCAACTGAAGCGGGAGTTTCCCACGCGTCGAATTACACAAATCCAAGTCTTCACTTTTCTCATCTTGAAAACTAGGATCTCGCGAGCTCACTATACATATACAATAAAACCATCCCGTAATTCAATGACCCTTTAAAAAAAAACGCCTTTTTTTTGTAGTTTTAATCCACCAAGAAAAATTTAAGTTGCTGCCAAGGATGTTTTTCGCAATAGTAAAATGTTATGAACTCTTATCGAATTGAATACTTCAATAAAACAGGATAATGTTCAAACATCGAATCCTTTTTGCTCTTCTTATATCTATTTTCCAAAATTGTATACACTGAGAAAAAATATTACTTGATTCAATAAAGTGTAGTACTGAACACGTCCAATTAAATATTTTTTTGATAGAAGACTTGATAGAAGATTTTTCTTATTTGAAGAAATAATTTTTTTCAAATAAAAAGCTCACTTTTGCTATAAGCAAAATTTCAAAGATCAAAGAATGATTTGATTATACGTATTCAGTACTGCATTTCTTTGAATCAAGAAACCTTTTTCTCAGTGTATTTATACATATTAGATGTATCAAAAACAAGGTTCTATTTTAATACATGCATATTAAAAGTTCTATTTTGGAAGTCCAAACTAAAAAGTTCTATCTCGGTCGGAAAATTTGAAGGCTTGCATATTGCCATCTAAATTGTATAATAACTGTCAATATTCTTCCCGAAAACGGCGGCCATTGCCACATGTGGCACACTAGCGCCGCGATCGAGAAAATCTAGCATATCAATGCATTATAATGTACATCCGGCAGAAAACTGGTTCGTTTGTAGGGAAGTCAATATACAGGAATTTGTTCTTATTTCTATTCTACATTTGCAGAATTTTTATAAGCTCAGAAATCTTTCGGCCATTGCTTTCAGCGCCGCCTTTCGGAACTTTCCGGTTCAAATAGAACCTTCTAATTTGTACGCTGTGAGGTAGAACTTTATCTTTTGAACACATCTAACTGGAAGAAAATTGTTCTCTGTTGATAAAACATGTGCTAATAGTAATGAATATTATCGATACTTTTTTAAGATAATTTTTCGAATCACATTTCTCCCATATTCTTCTTTATTTCGCATTTTAACATTCCTGCATTTATCTTATACAGCGGTCATCTCTAACGAAGCAGGAATCAAGATGCAAAACCTAATTATACACGTCACATTGAAAATCTGATTAAATTTCGCGCATTGTAGGTATATTGTATAAATGGATAGGTTCATTTACTTATCCTCGTCGATTGCACATTTGTGATATGCGTGACCACGGTATGCGTGCCTGCGTATGCGCAAAGGGCCCTCACTAAGTATGCACGTCTTTACCCGGCATGGCCTCCTACCCAAGTCCCAAGCAACTCTCCGAGCAACAACAACACCGCAGGACCCAAAGATATATAGCAACGAGCAACAAATGAGGTCCTTCCGAGAATCGGGCCACCGACACAGAGACTGACGATCGAGGGGGTGAGAACAACCCTGGCCGTGCAGCGAAAGATACGAACACCTCTCGATCAAAGGATTCAAAACGTTCTTTTAAGGGGAAACGGTAAGTTTGGCTGAGCACATAAATGACTGCAGCGACATCTATAAGAAAATCGGAAATTCAGTC
>JAAAKG020000001.1:1499288-1514023 GCA_010014905.2 Druon quercuslanigerum | reverse complement strand
TATATATATGCCTACCTCCTTTCCCGTGCTCATCGTCTTCTTTTCTCTTTCTCTTTATTTTTTGTATTTTATTATTTTCTTTTTCCTTCACCTCCCTCGCCCTCTCTTCCTTTTGGCGCCTCGATCTTTCATATCGAGGATCTTTCGCCTTCTCTCTATTCTTCTCACCCCCTCGCTCTCACACCTATTGTCGACCACCCGCCAGCATAATGCATCTTAAACGGCGGCGCCTCAAAGATCGACGCCTTGGCTTGCCCTCTTTGGAATTCTTCAATATAAATTAGAATCTTGAATGAGGGCTCGAGGATTGGGGCTGAAACGTTTGTGAGGGCAGGAGGAGATTGCAAAGGAATGGGAAAGGAGGGAAATGAGAGTGAGGCCAACCACCGCCGACTTACATATGTATTTATTTATCTATGCACTCGATAGCGGATAGTCGATAGTCGATAGTCGATACTCTATAACAAATATTGGAACATTCCCTTTCGACCTTTCGCCACTTGTCAGATAATCGTTTCCCAGTCTATACTCGTAGTATTTTCCAATTTTCCAGTCTTTTCTTGAATGAATTTCCTCGCGTCGTCTAATCTAGTCAGCATGTCTTTCAAGTGGAGTCTCCTCTTTTTTCAGGTACTAGCTAACAAACGATTAGTCAGTATTTCCATATTTTAAGTACTAAGTTGTATTGCACTGAAAAGAACTAAAGTAATCAAAAATAAATATTTTTAATGAATTAAGAACTTTACTTATAATTACCGAACTATTAATGCTACAAATATGGCGATATATTAGACAACGTCTACGTACAGTTCACTGGTCACTAATCTTATATTAAAACGATAAAATTTCTGCTTTACCTTCAAATAATAATTTTTTAATAAAATTATACCAGTAAATACCTAACATCAAAGCATATTTAGGACTGTTTCAAAATAGTAGAGGACTTCGCGTAAAAATTATAAATAAAAAAATACGAAACATGCCCTGTCACCCACCTGTCCCAACCTACAAATTAAAATTGTTTAATTTCTAAATTAAAATAACGCCATTTTTTTAGTATTTGATGTTCAATGTTGTCACTTATTTTGAGGTGAAAAAGAGCAAAATCACGAGTGGATTTTAATATTATAGAGTTAGGGCTTTTTAAGATTAATTTTAGGATGTAGCTCAAAAATAATTATTCAAACTATTGATAATGTGGGCTAAAATTGTTAAATTTACACCTACGAAGATTTTAATAGAGTTAAAATTCGATTTATTACCGTCGATTACAAATAGCAGTTAGAAATAATCACTATTTTTGAGTAATATTTTTTATGGAATTTTGGGCAATACTACTCTTTAAATGACCATACTATTAAATGAGAAGATTTTTTCAAACGCAGTCAACATCAAATGCCTTTATTGTGAAAACAGTCATTTTCCCCATATTTTTAGCTAATTTTATATTTTTACACGACCTTAAGCAACGTATGAAGTTCATATCCTATCACAGATACATTACTTGATCTCTTAATTTTATATTTCCATACTTTCTTCTGTTACCCTAAATTAAAGAAAAAATATTTTCGGCATTTTTGTTGGTAATGAATTCGAAAACCTTATTTTCTGAAATCTTCATTTTTTGCAATTACCCATGTGCATCAATATTAAATAAGGCTTTTACCACCCTTGAAATATTTTGAAACATTTTAAGCCTTTTAAACATTCTACAAATTCCTTGAAATTTTGTAGAAGCTCAGGAAATCCTATATCTGAGCAGTCTAAAGTCCCTTTAGATCATTAGAAATACTTTGAAAAACTACAAAAATTGTTAAAATTCATCATAATCAATTGGAAAATTGTTAAACCATTTGGGAATGCCTTAATTTTCTTAATCTGTCAAAATTAATTAAAATCGTTCGAGTCCCATTGTTACAAAGAATATAGTATAGAGAATGCAACATTGATTGAAGTTGAAGATTGAAATTGATTGAGGTTAGTTTTCACAAAAGTTATCAAAATAGAAAATGTAACTTGCTGGCACCCTTCAAATATGTCTTCGACACTGTAAATGTGTACATTTATAACATTTTGACTCAAAGAATCAAAAACTAAGAAAATTAACAGTTCAATTTATTGTTTAATTCAAGCCTTGAGTTTGAGATTTTCAAAACTGGTGCATTTAAAATATGAACAAGTTTGAAGTGCCTACAAATTTCAAATTGGAATCGTAGTAATTTTAATGGATTTCACCTGATAAAAATTTAAAGTTATTGAGTAAATTTGTGTACTTAGAATTTTGTTAAATCCCTAGTTTTTAGGATTTTGTAGGAAATCATTTAAATTCCTATTTAAATTACAAATTTTAAGTTAACAATTGTTTGGGGCGAAGGCGGAATGATCACAAACCTGCATAAACATTTGCCAACTTTTTTGAAAATTTTGGTCTATGAAATCTTTATTCTAAAGATCGTTGGCCGGGCTTTTTTCTGACTGATATTTTTTTTTCGTTTTCTTGATCAAGTAATGAAGGGATCACCAACCTGAAAAAAGCATCACTAGCGCCCACTACTGCGAAATAAATCGGATAAATTTGTCGAGAATATACTCTCTTGTCCCCTATAACAAATTGCATATTTTAAAATGCAAATTTTATAATGACGAATTAAAAAATTTGCGTGCATTACGAAAAATACGAATCCATTTTAACTTATTAAAATAAATTGAATGTTTTGTAGAGCGAAAGTGCAAAAAAAGGTATGCAGATGTTGATACGATGGTTTTATACTTTATTTCAGGAATTTGACTCTTAAAAACTTGTTCTGCTCTGTTTAGTTCCTGGAATACGAATCAGAATGTCAGGAATCCAAATTATAGATGGGTGCATCTGTTGACGATGGTTTTGTAATGCATACCGTATAATATAATAAATACGTCAGCAATTCATTTTAAATAAATATATGCAAAATATAAAAACGGTCGACAAATTTGTAATCAATCGATCATTGAGCTTATTTATGCTGGCACTAATTTCAAATCATAAATTGTATATGCAATGAATATTATGTTGAAAAAAGATGATGCGAAAATTTGAATCTGTAAATCAACTGGTACAACTGACAATATTTTAAACTCATTGAATGAAAAACTGATCATGATGGTAAAAAAAGCGTTTTATGTCGTTTCATATAATTTTCTACCCAAATTTGGAGTTGGACCTGCGAATTTATGAAAAAAATGATAATTCTCACTTGGAATAGAGAATTTACCAAAATAATTACAATTCTGTCTTGAAACAGTGAATTTTCTAAAAGATTTTTAATTCCGAGTTGAGATAGGAAATAAATAAAACAGCTATAAAGAAAAGGAGTATCAAAAGCAGTTGTTCAACATATTATTTATTTATGGCAGCTATACCTTAAAGTTACATTTTCATATCCATTTAAAGTGAATACTTCTGTGACCAAACTATTTTGTGTAATATTAACGAAAGCCGTATATTTTAATATAGACATGGTTCAATAAACAAACAACGTAAATGTTATTATTTATCACTGCCTAAAAGCGAAAAATCGCCTGTTACACTATGAGACTGCCATTCAAAATTCTCACTGTCTTATTGTTGAAAATTCTTCTTTTAAAAGAAAATTAATTTTTTGGTCGAAACTTCAGCTTTCTGGATGAAATTTCAACCGTGTTGATAAAGCAACCATTTTGTTGAAAGGTCGTTTCATATTTAATTCAATTTGGCACCTACAATTACTTTATTTGAAAAAATTTCCCCCCTATTTTCACAAAAAAATCACCCTGATCCCTGCTTTAAAACCATTTTGGGCTGTGAAGTTTGGAATAATACAAAATTATAATTATTATAATTTTGACTTTTGAGCAGGGAATTTAGTAATGAATTATAATTATTTCTTGAAACAGATAGTTTTTTACATTGAGCTCGTCATTTTTGTTTCAATTAAAAAAAAAAAAATTTAATAAAAATTTACCATAATTTGAAACTACTCTGTTTCAAATTTTAAAAGAAGGGGCTTATACTATATTTCTGAATTATAACAAAAAGTGTTAATAAATGAAATTCTGATTTAAAACAGGGAATATATATTTTTTTAAATAAATGTAATTGTGACATGGAACAGCAAATGGTTGTAAAGTATTATAATTTAGGCTTCGATATAGGGTATCTCCATCGAGAATGATAATTCTGACTTTCAAAGAAGTAGTTTTCGTGTAGGTTTATTATTTGGCTGAGAACAGAGAATTTCAGCATGAACCGGGAATTTTGAAAAATCATTTCAATTCTTATTTAGAATAAGGAAATTTAAGCAGAAAAATCGCTGGTCAAATTCTGTATTATAATTCTTTAACAAAAGTCTATTCCAAAATGCCCCATTCCAAATGTGAAATATTTGATATCTTGAAGAATGTTTAGAAATCTCTTGAAATCTTTAAAAATGGTTTGAAATCACTCAGAACTATTGAACTCTTTGAAATTAACCGAGAGAAGAGCGGGAATTGAAAGTGTGGTCTACTGCATACGGTCCACTACTCGACTCCTGATATGCAGTCTAATTTGATCCGAGGATCAACACTATCGGCGAAGCAAACGATGGTCGATGGTCTAGTTTGCTCTCACGCGATATCGTATCGCTCGTAACCATCGCTGCGTAGGACGAGAGCGAGCGAGAGAGGCGTTGGATCTATGTATTGAAAAAATGCAGGAGAGTGAAAGGGAAGGGTCGAAGCAGCGACAGGGAAGAGGAATGGAGAGCGCAGAGAAGCCACACGAGTCTGGCCGGATACTCACACTTCCGGTCCCACACATGGCCGACCGTTCTAGCTCCGCGTTACATTTGCGTGTAAGTTGCACGTACATACGCAACTATCCTTCTCGCATGTCAGTGACGTATCCAAAAGGATCCCTTGTTTTCGTTTTAAAGCTTAAAGTTTATTCTTCATTGTTGAAAAGTCTACTATTAAATTTATGGCACACAATTTAATCACCTTTGGTTAAAAATTGTACTATTTGTTTGAATATTTCATTTTTTTTAAATCAACTATCGTGTTTAAAATTAATATTTTTTGCTCGAAAATTCAATTATTTGATTGAACTTTTTTTTAAATTAAACTATATGTTTAAACATTTATTTCTGTAGACTGAAAATTCAACTCTTAGGTTAAAAATCCAATTACTTTGTTGAAAATTCAATTTTCTTGTACAAAATTCTTATTTTTGACTTAAAAATTTTTAAAAAAGTATTATCTACTATTATATTTTTTAATTTTGATTAATATTTTTCAGTCAAAAATTGGACTGTTTGTTTGAAAATTCAATGATTTTGTTGAAAGTTTAAACTATTTAGTAAAGAATTAATCTTCTGGTCGAAAATTCAACTATTGGGTTCTTCTAAGCCTTTCGCCTTTTTTTCTTGTAAATGGTTCACTAGTGTTATCGTACACAATGTACAGTAGAAGTACTGTTTTCTGGTAGAATAATCTACTATTATATTTTTGGCTTGAAAACTCGACTGTTGTTTTCTTGAATATTCGTCATTTTTATAAAAAAAAATCTGTCCGTTAATATAAAAAATTCATTTTTCTTGGCTGAAAATAAACATTTTGGGGAATTTAATTTTTTGTAAAAAAACTCGTCTTTTTTGGCCGAAATTTCAACGGCTATATCGAAAATTCGGATTTTTAAATAGAAAATACTTTCTTTTGGATTGAGAATTTATCTTTGTTGGTAGAAAAATTATGCTCCTTCGTTAAGAGTTCACTTGTTGTTGAAAGCTCATAATTATTTATAAACATTCATATTTTCGGGTTGAAGATTGACTTGTATAAAAATTCTATTCTTTTTTAGAAAAACATTATTTCTGAGATAAAAATACGACTATTATGATGAAAATTTGTCTTTTTGGGTTAGAAATTTGACTATTTGTTTAGAAATGTATATTTTAGAGTCGAAAATAGAATGTTTTGTATAGAAAGTTCGTCTTTTTGAGCTAAAAATGTAATTGTTTTTCAGAGAATTCGTGTTTCATTTGATTGAAAAATCAACTATTTGCTTGAAAATTTGTTGTTAAAAATATACTTTTTTGTCAAAAATTCATATTTCTGGGTCGAAAGTTTAAGTGTTTGGTACAGAATCCAACTACTTGTTCGAAAATTTGTTGTTAAAAATAGTTCTTTGTAAAAATTTGATATTCGTGGGATGAAAATTTAAGTTTTTTTGTAGAAAATTCAATTATTTGGATTAAAACATCAACTATTTTGTTGATATTCGCCTTTTTGAGTTTTTTGATAATTATCTTTTTTGTAAAAATTTCATATTTTTGGGTTAAAAATATAAGTTTTTTGTGGATCATTCATATTTTTGGTTTAAAACATCCAACTTTTTGATTGATAATGATGTTTTTTGTAAAAATTTAATATTTCTGGGTTGAAAATGTAAGCTTTTTGTAGAAAATTCAACTATTTAGATTAAAAATTTAACTATTTTGTTGACATTCGCCTTTTTGAGCTTTTTGATAATTATCTTTTTGTAAAAATTTCATATTTTTGGGTTGAAAATGTAAGTGTTTTTTATTTGTAAAAATTTTCTTTTTACTTGCTGTGAAAGTTCTTCTTTTTTGGTTGAATTTAATTTTCTTTGTACAGTTAAACCTACGAGTAGTACCACTTCTCCTAATTCTCGCTCGAGAGCTACCCCTACTCCACGGCACTTTCCGAGCCTCGATCATTTCATGTCCCAACCTCCAAGTAGTGCCGCTAGAGCTGCGTTTTTACAGTGAAACTTATACTTTATGACAGTTTTTATATAATTTAAACGGTTATTGAAATTTCGATCAATTTTGCGATCACTAAAAATTCTGAAAAAACAGAAACAATACAGTACAGCCTAAACTACGATCTCCAATTACCCACTTTTTAATTTTATTTTTTCTATAAACAGATAAACAACTGTCAATATTTTTGAAACTGTCATAAAGTTTCACTGTGAATATACTTGTTTCAATCGTGAAAAACAGCGATTCTGGGTCACTCGGCTGGTGGCACTACTCGGAGGATAGGATATGAAATCCTCGAGGCACCAGCCGTTCGAGTAATGGTATGGAGTGGGGGTTTATGGTTTTTCAGAATCGTACTCTCATACGGCCTTAAAAACGGCACTACTCATAGGTTCACCTGTATGAAATAAAAATATTTTTAGATGAAATATCAACAATTAAATTTTTCTTTAATAATTCATCCTTTTTAGTTAAAATTGCAACAACTTGGTTAAACAGTTAAACTACTCTGTCAACATTTATTTTCTTTTTTTGTTAAAGATTCATAATTTTAGTTCGAAAATAATCTTGTTCTTTTTTTTTATTTTTACTGAAAATTCAATTAAATGTTTGTTTAAAGATTCATCTACTATTCTATTTTGTTTAAAATGCAATATATTGCGATTGGAAATCTTAAGAATAAGTCTTTAAAATTAAATTCAGTATTTTACTTATATTAATTTTATTTAAGTAAATAGAGTCTCCTATTATTTCTCTATTTTCGTGGGAAGTCGCCCTACTTCTCCTTTTTTAAGAGCGTATTAGTCTGTTATGTCTGCCACCACTTTGAAACCAAAACATTTCATTTCCATTGAGATAGAATCATAATATGATCATAAATTGTACTACACAGTGTTACATGTATAGTGAAAAGTCGATTTTATTTGAAATCCATCTCTGAGGCGGCCATACCAATTCATTGATTGTCTCATTTGAGAAAAACCTCTAGATCCGCCCCTTGCTTCCCGTCACATCTCACTCTTAACTTCCCTCCTCTCTCGCGCAATCGCACAGACAAAATAGGTGTGTACATCGTTACATCGTACAACGACGCTACCGCGACGCTGAGGCGTCCCTTCCTTGGTAGCGTCGTTCTCTTGTGTTAGTACGCTGCTTCTGACGTCACTAAAGGCTCATTCAATCTCACACTTGGAGGTTCACATCCGTGGTGTGTCGAGTCATTCAACGCTCGGTGTGTTGGCGGCATTACGGCTTCTTACCTGCGACAAGAGCACAGTCGCTAAATCGTGATATGATGCTGAAAACTGAATCGATACCGGTCTGTTTTACATGATATCAAAAAACGATCCCTTTTTCAGAGGACCGAAAGTTGAAACAGTCGACTTTTAAAAAAGTGTGTCACTTTAATGCATTTACATATATATATATACTCTCTAATTACTCTCTAAATCTGATTTATGTGTACAGTTTGTTGGGTTAAATGGAGTTATTTTTTATTTCTCAAGTTAATACACGGAAGACAAAAGATTAACAGGGTGACCTGACCGGGAAATCGAGAAAATCTGGAAATGTCAGATATTTCTTTAAAATAATTTTCCTGAGAGTGTGCTTACATTTTTTTAAATTGTATTAAAAAGTCAAATAACAATGTTTTTATGTTTGTAAATTGAACTTTATATTAATGCATTTAATTATTTTGTTGATAACTTAACTATCGTTAAAATTCGTCGTTTTTCGTTGAATTCAACTTTTTTTTTTTATTTAAAATAAAATATTTGGTTGAACATTCATAATTTTAATTTAAAATTCTTCTCTTTAGTTAAAAATGTATCTAAAGTTAAAAATTCTTTTTCTTGAAAATTAATCTTTTCATTTCAAAATTCAACTATGCCTTTTCTGTAGAAGATTCGTAAATTAAGTTAAAAATTCCTAAGTTTAGTTTAAAATTCACCATTTTCGTTGAAAATTGAAGTGTTTGATTGAAAATTTGTTATTATGTTGTCGAAAATGAATTTTTTCATTCAAAATGGAGTACCAGTAAAGAAATATAATTTTTAAATTAGGACAGGGAATTTCTCTGAAGAATATTATAAGTTTTACTACGGGACAGGGAAATTGAGTGAACAATTATCATTTTGAGTTTGATACAAAAAGTTTTAGCAAGGAAATATAATTATTATTTTATTTTTAAAGAGAATATTCATCAAATACTTTTCAAAATTTCAAGAGAAAATTGAAAAATATTTTAAAACATTTAAAATGATTTTCAAAATTTCGAAAATAAAAATATTAAAGAATATATACTTCAAATTTCCCAACTTCACAATATTACAAAACTTTAGAAAATTCTCGAGTTAATTTATGAATTATTTAAAAGTTTTAAACAGATTAAAAATAGTTCTTCGTAATTACTTTTCATTAATTAATCGACAATGCTGGACATTAGAAGTTATATCTTAAAATTATTTGCCAATTAGAATACCCAAAATAATTAACCAAAGATATGGTTATAATTTTTTTAAATATAATTTTATATAAAATTCTCAATATATATGAATTTTTTTATAATAACTAGATAAAGAGCATAAATATAATTAGATATCACAATAGATAAAATTATACATAGGGTATCCTTACGTGAGATGAGTCTTATTTGCAGGGAAATACCGAAATTCGGTGCGCGAAAATTAGTAGACACCCTGATTGATGGAAATTGATGCTTTTTTTTTTAATGGAAGCGACATTAATTTGTTTCTGTTAGCTCCGCTGTTTTTGTCGGTGTATTCTTGATGCACGGTTGTATATTTTTATCTCAAAAAATTGGTTTGTATTGTATTTGTGGAGTAGTTGAATTTTGTTTAGCCTTTTGTGCGGACGAATCTGTAGCTGCAGACGCGAATAATTTGCGTATGAAAAAAAAGAAACAAGATGTACAGAGTTACACACTCATGCATAAAAATGGGTCCATAAACGCATACCCAATCGCAACCGTGAACCCGATAGAGTCGACTTTGACTCTTCATCGCCGACTTCCGGTCGTCCGTTGACCCCAGCGGAGCACGGCGCAAAAGTATACAGTCACGTCGGGATTGAGGGGTGAAGTTTTTTACTTCAGCTTTCTTCTCCATTCTTGATTGCTCAATTCTCGTTTCACTTTCTCGCTGAAAACCCATTTTTTACTGTCAAACCTCATTAAACATTCTTAGATAATTACTAAAGTTAATTAGGCTCAACTGAATTCCTTTGTTTTTCAATTTTATTTTTATTTCCAGTTGAATCTATTATCATCAATTTACAGTTTTATAAAAAAACATGCTACTTCTCATATAAGTTAAACAAATATTTAAAATTCTACTTAAGTAAACAAATAAGGATGCCAGTGTTAACCAGAAAATCTGGGAAAAGTCAGGTATTTCATTGATCAGGGAAAGTCAGGAAAAGGTACAGGATTTTTAAAAAAATATTGCAAAGTCAGGACATTTCTATGAGAGGCAGTTTAACTGTCAAGGAAATTAATAATAAATCAATCAATTTGAAATTTTTGCCATAAAAGGTACTATGTAAAAAAGTCTTTAAATAGATGGTCAGGGTAATATTAAGGAATTTTTAAAATGAAGTTCTGAGTCCACCTTAAAATAATATTCTTAGTCAGTTATTTATTTTCCGTGTTTCTGTTTCTTTTTCATTTTCTTTGCTTCCTTCTGACGGTTATATTTTTAATTAAAAATTTGATTATTTATTTGGTTGAAAATTCAAAACTTTTGTTTAAGCCATCCTTTTTGGTAGAAAATTCAACTGTTTTTGTTAAAACATTCCTCTTTTTGGGTTAAAATTTTTATAGAAATTTAACTTTTTGTTGCTCATCGTATTTTTGTGTCCAAAATTCAAGTAAAAACACTCTTGGTTGAAAGTTCACCGTCTTTTTGAAAATTCGTCTTTTTGGTTTGAAAATTCATCTATTTTAGTAGTAATTATTTTTTTAAACGCAACTGTCTGTTATTTAAAAATAAAATTTTTTTGGTTAATAATTAATTTTTTTACTGAAAGTCCAGTTTTCAGAATAGAAAACAATTCCAGTTTAAGATTGATAAATATTATTGAAAATTCGTTGTTTTTTTTTTAGAAAAACTAATCTCCCGGGGTTCATTATTTTAGTTAAAAATTCATCTCTTTGGTTGGAACTTTATCTTTTTTAATTAAAAATTTCATTGTTTGAAATTTAATGTATTTTTTTGAAAATTTGTCTTTATGGTTTAATAATTCATCTTTTTCGGCAAAAAATTTTCTTTTTTGGTTGAAATATCAATTTTGTTCAAAATTCATCTTTTCAGGTTGAAAATTCAACAATTTAGTTATAAACTTAACTGTTTTGTAAAACATTTATCTTTTTATCTGAGAAATTCAACTATTTGGTTCAAAATGGTGCGGTTTTTGGTCGAAGTTTAATATTTTTTGCGAAAATTCGACTGGTTGAAATTAATTTCATATTTTTAGGCTAAAAATTCAAGTATTTGATTAAAGAATCAAATAATTTGTTAAAAAGTCATCCTTTTTTGTTGAAAAATCATCTTGGTTAAAAATGTATATTTTTTACAAATTAAACTATTTGGTTGAAAGTGCATCGTTATTGGTTGAAAATGGTCTTTTTTGTTTAAAATTCATCTTTACATGTTGACATTTTATCAGTCTTCTAAAAATGTAAAGAAAAATTAACTTTTTTTATTGAAAATTCGTCCTTTTAGATTAAAATTTTTTCTTTCATTGTAGAAAAGTCATCTTTTTTAGTAGACTTTTTTTAGTAGAATTACAGAAATAACTTTAAAAAATTAAATTTTTAATCTGAAATTGTTTTATTGCACTATTTATATATTCAACCTTCAAAATGTTAGAAGCCTCAAAAAATGATCTTTAACTATTAACGCTAAGCGAAAACAAAAAATTGGTCTGGAAAAAATCAGGGACAATTGAAAATTAAGTTGTTTTGCAACCATGACAAACAAATATAAAGAAAAGTCAAAGTTCTTTTTCATTCGGTAACAATTCCTCTTATTTAGAATGATCTTTACATTTCACACGATTTTCGTTAAAATTAAAAATTCATATCAGTTTACTTCCTGTCTGAGAAACTGGTTATTTGCGTAAGAATAATCTCACGGTCCGTAGAAAGCTGTTATCTCGCCTCTGTTCCTTCGAATTCCTTTTCAATCGTCGGCAGTGGCGCTAAATAGCAGGTTATCAAAATAAAATAAAAAGTAAACTACACGTAAAAAAAGTGTGTGCATGGCTTTTGTGAGTTAAGTAGTATGTTTTATATATAGATACATAAAAGTGTAATATCTGATATATTGTAGTTAAAAATTATGCACACAAGTGTGGGGGTTAACCGTGCTCGCTGAACTGAAAAAGATGCTCAGAACATTGTCGCGTTGATAAAGGGGAAGTTATTAAAAGAATGCGCGCGCATCCCGCGTGCCCAGTGCTTTATGAATGCATCACGGTGGTGAGTACTACAGGTTAGCATTCACGTAAACCGCTTATATAACCCATATTTGTAAAGCACCTTTTAAAGATGCATGTTCCAGGATTTTTACTCACATTCACTCCTGATAATTCATTCAGAACAGCTCAAGGTAAAACAGTGTGGCCGCAGGTTAGGGAAAACCACAAAACAGGGAGAAGTCAGCGATTTTGAGAAAAAATCTGTTTGCTGTGAGGTCTCATTCTCATCGCAAGCTGCGTGCGCGTTTCGTAAGTACGTCCCTCGTATTTGTGCACAGACCTTCTAAAGTTAAAGGTCAAACAATCGATTTGGTGATTGTAAATTCTCTTTTGTTAAAGCTCCTTCGGACTTAACGAACATATTCTCATCAGGCATCTCGTGCTTCGCACTCGATTTTTTCCAAAATGCAAAATTTTCTGCATTATATTTAACACTATTATATCAAATGTATACAACATTTATTTATTACCTCGGCCTGAGATTGCTTATTCAAATATTAAAATTTAATGTACACATTTTGTTTTTCACTATTGATAAAAAATTTTTTCCTGATTTTTCATTAATTGTTATTCTCAGCTACCCTGATATTATCCCCGAAATATATGCGTCGCAGGAGTGGGAGGCCTGATTTGGAAATCAGGATTCCCGAACTGCTCGTACGTTCGGCATTTGAGTGTACATTGTTTACGTTCATAATGCATATGCATTGATATTGAAACAGTCGCATTTTCATTGTCTTGTTTTAAAACTTTAAACAAGTGCACATCATATAAAAAACCAATTATCTTGTAAAAAATTCTATTGCATATTGTATCGTTCTTCAAAAAATTTAACTTATTTATTTTCAATGTTATTTTTTACGATTTGTAGATTGTGTCGCTTGACCAAAAAGTAGTTTTTTTTTTAAATTCCATGTATTTATTATATTATATTAAAAACTCTGGACTACATTTTTTTTGCAGATAATTTTGGGATATGGTTCTATCTCGCTCGGACTTTGGGTGCAAAACTACGGTCTAATTTTTTTACCGAAAAACTCCAAAATCAATTGATAGCAGGTGACGTTTCGTACCACAAGTGCGAGGGAAACGATACCTTGTGAAATGTTACCCTGAAATCAGCGTTAGATTCAAACTTTTTTTTGTGTAAATAACTTTTGTCTTCATTTTTTTTCGTCTCTTATCTTGTGCTGATGAAATTTTTCAATTGGATACACATTAAAAATGCTTTTGATTAATTAATCAAAGTAGAGTTTTCTTAGAACTGAAGTTTGAACGAACTGCTTTTTATATGCTCTTAAAATTTGTCTACACCGTTTTATTTTTCAGAGAACTGAATCGATAATCTATTCATCGAGCGTGAAGAGCGAGTTTCGCAATCTGAATGTAATTGTCAAAGCCGTAGGTGTTTTGAGAAGGTTTTTTAAAAACCGACTGAAAAAATTAGGCTCTAATTTATGATTAATTTCTCCGAAATTTAAATCGCAGTTCTCGATTTAAGTTACAATATTTATTGTATTTGAAAAAATATAGTCAAATTGTACGCATCAAATGTACGAAAACGAGAGCTAGAACGTACTCGCACGCCCTTAGGCACGCTCAAACGCAGCGGGCATGTCTCTTTTTTAAAATATATTCAGTCAGAAAAGTGAAACTGTGAGCCTTGTTCTTTAAGGAACTGATTTTCTGATTATGAGAGAATTCCACAAAATTAATCCAATCGAGATCCGACCCTTTTTATGGAAATACGTGGCGTGTCGATAACTACGTGGCTGTTCTTGAAGAATTAGTAAAGCGCACGCGCCACCAACCTCCTGCATTAATAATTGCACTCATTGACATTTTTCTGTGGTTTATTCAATGAGTGGCACGTTGAGGCGCGTACTACGTATACTATACCGGAACTGCCTTCATGAACGTTAAGAAAAATGTGCTCGAACATAAAGAAAATTCCCACGCATGATGCAGCTCTACTGAAACTTTCATATAAAAGATTTCCAACTTAGTTCGATATAGGTTGTATTAAAAATTATAAGATGATGATTTCTTGTAGGGAAGCGTGCCCTTTTTACGTGTGTATAAATATTTAATTAATTTTTATTATATTTTCTTCACAATTGAACAACTTTTTCAACTTCTTATGCATGAACTTTTTCTGTGTTTCAGGTTAGTAATCTCAACAATCAACCTTTAAAAAGCAGAGCAACAACGATTTGGTAAAGTATTTATAACTTGCAAGCCAGGGAAGTTCTATAAGAAGCACCAGATCAGAAAATCTATGCCCAGTTGAATTCAGGTTTCTGAATTTGCTTCAGATCTTTACAATTCTTTTAGGGTATTTAGAAAGATTCCAATTTTTTATCAAATTCAATCATTTATACACGGAGAAAAATGGATGTTTAAATGTAGATGTTCAAAGGGTAAGATTTTCCCACCTAACATCCAGATATTCAT
>JAAAKG020000001.1:1486701-1499188 GCA_010014905.2 Druon quercuslanigerum | reverse complement strand
TTTATTATGTTGTTTCGTGTCTTTTTTTTTTTTTCACCCCACTTTTTTGGCAAACCCTTCCCTTTTTTCTTTTTTTAAAAAACCCCCCCCCCCCCCCCCCCTACCCACCCGCTTCCCCCCCCCCCCCCCCCCCCCTTCCGTAAAGATTAACAATGCGTCCTTTGGAAAAGTCTCCCCAAGTGTGCTCGAATTAAAATCTTTTATATGGAAGCATATTTTTTTACCTGGAATCAGAAAATCTCCTTTTTTTGAGAAACATGCAAAAAAATTAACATAGTCTTACTAAGGTTTAAACTTGGGGTATAAACATACATATAAGTTCTGTGAATTAAATAAACGTGAAACCATAATGAAATTAGATTTAGGAAAATGTGCTAATAACAAGTAACTCATACAAGCTCTCAATTCTTCGGTAGAATGTTCGTCTTCGTGGTTTAAAATTGCAATTGTTTCGTTTACCTCTTTTGTTCTATTCAACTGTTAATTTTTTGTTGCGAGAGGTTAAAATTGAAGTACTATAAATTAGTTTCATTTTTCTAGTAAAAGAAGGACCCTATTTTGTTTCAAATTTGGTTAGTTTGACTTCATTTTGTACAGGGTTCATTTAGATTTAGAACAAAGGAACCTAAGAAATTAAATGTTTTGTTTTCAATTTGAATTTTTTATGAGACGCTATTAATATTCTAAGAGCTATTGAAATTTAGTGTTAATTATATAATCATACTGACAACATTGAAACCTTTTGTCTTAAATATTAACTAAGGCTGGCCATTTTTTTTTTAATGTAAAAAATTGTAATGTTTGTGGGTATTATTTTTAGTGAAATACTGCAATAAGATTCTAATATTTTTTTGGCGTTAGCATATTCTTTTTCTATAATCTAAATTCTAAAGAGCAGATGACAGTCACGTGCTGCGAAAAGCGTTTCGGGACGGTATCTGCTTCACCGCCCTTTTTTCCTTTTCACTCGGACCAGTTTCCTTTACCCTGGCCCCTCCAGTTCCCTCATTTTCTTTCCCAATAAGTGGGGATAGACTTTCTGCTTCCCGCCAAAGAAAAACTGGAAACAACCGGTGTAGACTGGTGCGCCAAACTAAAAATCCAACCAGTTGCACCCACGCCTTCCCTACAGCTGTATCGGTCTCCCGAATTTTCTTCTTCGGACAGCATGGCATTTTTCTCATTTCGAAGTATAATTTTCTGCAAAATTCCAAATATGTATTTTTGTTTCAAATCTGTGCACGTATTTTTGAAAGGCGATTTTCGGATTTCGTGAAATATTTGTGTGTTTGTGAGTATAATTTTATTTTAAGAAATTGTAAAAATTGGATATTATGTAAGAAATAAATGATGTAAAGGGAATTTACATTCAAACAGAATTGATTTTTTTCGTTTATTCAATCTTTGGAAACTTGCGACTTGTTTGTAATTTACGATACACACGGTATTGCCCTTATTTTTGAAAGATAACTTAGCCAGTATTTTGCTGTGCAGTGACCACCCACCCCTTGACGTTTTTGATTAAAATAAAATATAGATTCTAGTCGAGTATTAAGATTTTTGTTTTGTTTTAAGTCTTAAAATTCTGGACAAATATCCCTATCCGGTTTTAGAAAAAGAAAAGGTGCGAGTTTCTCCTAATCTGCAAAAGCTAGCTGCCAGGGAGGTAGGCGCTTGCGGCGCTTCTTTTCATTGAAGCATTCGAATCCTTGGCACCCTCTGTCTTCTTCTTCTGCTTCTGCTTCTTAAGTATCTCTGTCTCCCTTTTCGTTAAGGATCTATGGAGGATTCAAATGTGCCGGAGAATGGTTTCATTGCCGACAGGTTTTGTCCCTTTTAAGGGATAGAAAAGACCATCCTCATAGATAATAGACTGCATCCTTCGTTCCTGGAAGTGCAACAGATTAAAGGAAAAAAGACCGCATGACGTTTTATGAATTTTTGAGATATCTCTTCGATTCCTTGAACGAACGATTTTCGAGGAAAATTGACCATTTTTGCTTCTTGTTTTATCGGTTTAAAAATTGTTGTTATTTAATGCATTTTATCTTTTTGTGAGAATGACGTTTGCTTTTCTCTCTTCGGAATAAACTTTATACTTGCGTGGTGGAAAATTTGTTGATGAATTCCGATATTTTTTTCACATAAAATCAATAGCATCTTGACGAGAGAGGTTCAGTCATTTATATATTTGATCGCAAATTCAAAAACGTTGATGAGTTTTCTACAAATTTACAGTCTTACTCAAAGTTCAGTGAGCTGGAGACAAAATGCTAAGTTTGCCTCGAGCAACAACGAAAGTGCAATTTAGGGTTTCATTTCATACTTTCGGACGAAAACGCATTTTTATTATTTTGAAAATATTAAAATTAAATACGGCTCTGTGTACAATTGATCTGCATGTTTAATTTCATCTCTTTTAACTGTAACAGTTAAAATAAAAATTTAACAATTCACATGAAGGCGTAACGGGTTTTGGTAGGTTGCAAAAAGTTTTGATCCTTCTTTAATTTAAAAATTAAAATATAAAATAAAGATAAAAGAATAATGTTCAATTATTGTTGGAATACAATAGGCCGCGCATACGTAAGCAAATTAAAAAATATTTATATATTCCCTAATATCTGAATAGTATGAACGATCTATTTAAAAAATCATATTTTAAATTCTAGGTTTTCCACTAATAAAAATGAAAATATCATAGGTACAATATTAATTAATCTAATTCACATGATGCCCATAAGTCATAAAGAAGCTGGAAATCAGGAGAATATCAGTGATTTAAAAAAAAATCTTGCAGAACTCAAGCAGTTTCTATGAGAGGCACTTTATATAACTGTCGAGGATAATAAAATTTAAAAGTCTGAACTTTAATTTCAAATTGTTTTATATTGCTGATCGAAAACTCTTTAAAATGTTACAAGATTAACATTTTAGCCTGTATTTCTATTTCTTTTTTTGCAGTTCCTATCTCACGATTATATTTTTGGTTAAAAATTCAAAAAATTGGTTAAAAAGTTATCCTTTTTAAATGACAATTCAACTGTTTGTTGAGAGTTCAACTGTTTGGTTAAAATTTAATCTTCGATGATAGTGGACTTAACTATTTTGTTCAACATTCGTATTTTTTGATTGAATTTTACTGTTTTTGATATTAGATTAAAATATTTCTTGGTTGAAACATCTACTATTTCATTATTCGTTGGAAATTCATATTTTTATTGAAAGTTGAACTACTTGGTTGAAAGTTAAATAGCTCAGTTAAAATTTTTGTTGTTGTCGAAGATTCATCGTTTTAGTTGCAAATTCAGCTCTTTGATTTCCAGATAAAAATAAATCAGTTCAGTTTATACTTAATTTTATATTAAGTCGTTATATCTTTGGTGGAAAATACGACTTATTTGTTAAAAATTAATTATTTACTGAAATTTAATTTTTTCATTTTTGGTTAAAGATTGATCTTTTTTAGTAGTAAATTACTCTTTGGTGAATACCCACTAATAAATTAAAAAAAAAAAGAATTTATCTTCGTAGATTGGAAATTCAAATACTTACTATCATATTTTTCGTGGAGATTTGTTGGATTCATTTTTCTGTTGAAAATTCATGTTTTTGAGGTATAAAATTCAACTTTCTGGGTTGGAAATTCAACTTTCTTTTAAAAACTTGTTTTTTTGTTGCTCGTACATTTAAATATTTGTTTAAAAGTGCACCTGTTTTGGGTCGAAGTTTAATCTTCTTTTATTGAAAATTCTACTGTTTAGTTGACAATTAAACTATTTTGTAAACATTTTTGTCTTTTAAATTTTACTATATTGTTACAAATGCAACGGCTTGTTTAAAATTTCATTTTTTTGGTTAAAAATTCAACTCTATGGTTAAAAATGGAACAGTTTTTGTTGTTGAAATTTAATATCTTTTTGTTTCAAAATGTGTCTCTGTAGGTTGAATATTAAAGTATTTTGTTACCGGTTAAACTATTATGTTGATAATTTAATTATTTTGTTGAAAATTCAATGGATTTGTTTCGTTGAACATTCGTCCTTTTTAAATGGAACTGTCTTCTAAAAAATTCGATCATTTGATTAACAATTCAAATATACGGTAAAAGTTCAACTATTTTGTTAAAAACTTATTCTTTTAGGTTCTACAGTATTGGCAGAATAAAAATTAAACGGTTTTCTTGGAAAACTCTTCTCCTTAAAATGAAGTAGTTTTTGTTGCTGAAATAAAGAAACAAAATTAATCTTAAATTTTATTGTTTAATCTCATCCATAGATAATCCTATTTTAAAAATGCTACAAGATTAAAATTTTCGTCTTAGAATATTAATGGTCCGAAAAAATTTCTAATTCAGTTTTTCAGCCACCCTGAAATCACCGTCCAGAATCTAAAACTTGTTAACATTTTATTGTAATTTATATTAAAATATTACAATTTTAAACACGATCAATAGGATAGAATATAAATATTTGTTGTATTTTTTATTCGCATTTTCTTTAGTTTTCCAAAATTATAAAGAAATTAAAAATACTTTTTTAATTAAAATACGACTGTTTTATTTACAGAACCATCAATTAGGTTGGACTTGGTTGAACAGCTTCCACATGTGGTGATAATGTGTCAGGAAACGCCCCATCTTTTTGGGGACGTTGTATCCCGCTACATACTTGGGATCATCCTGAAATATCTCCGTGACTCCGATAACCAGGTATTGGATTTGTAAAAATTCCCCTTTCGATTTACGGTCATTTTTAAGTTTATCCTACATATTCATTTTATTGAAGTAAGAAAACTTTCTTTGTTTGGAATATAATGTAATGTTTGCACGTTGGAATTTTCACAAAGTTTTAAATAATACTAATCTAATTCAGGTGCGACAGACTGCACAAGCAGCCCTGATTGCTATAGTAGAACGAGGAATTCTGAGCAAAAAACAGCTAGAATATGAAATCTGTCCCGTGATTCTGAAGATGACCTACATGCAAATCGAGTTTCTTAATACAGCGATAGTTGTAAGTTGATTTTTCTACAATCCTCTTTTAACTGAGTAATTTCCTGTCTTTCTTAAATATATTAAACGTAACTTTTGTCTCTACCTTAAACGACTTGTCAAGTAAATTTCAAAAGAAAATAGGACTTTATATATGATACTTTAGAGGCTAGAGACAAAAGTTAATTTGAAAAAGGTAAGAATTTTAGAGATTTGCGGAAAAGACAAGAAAGAGCCTTTTCGGATTCCGGGTGAAAGACATGGGTAGTGAGATGTTCACGAGCAATGGCGTCTCACTACCTTGTCTTTCATGCGGCGTTCGTCTACCTTCAACTTGACATCTTGAATCACCAACAAAGATCGTACGTCCTTACATAAGAGAGTAATGATTCTCTGAAGATAAAAGTAAAATGATGAAGAGCGTATTCCGGATAAGAGATACTCTAGAAAAACAGATCTTTTTCACCTCGTTTAGATGGAACTCGAGGAAGCAAATGATGAGAAACTGGAGAAAGAATCTTGAGAGAAAGAAAGGAAAGAATCTCTGTAGAAGAATGTGGGAAGTGCACTCCTCAACGTGCAGGAGTTGCGGGCATGCTTTTACCATCAAAGTTGGTTTGTCATAGAGATAGACTATCACAGCCAGCTTTGATGAGCAAAATTGTGTCCGATTTCACCGAGTTGTGTGCTTTTAATGACAAGTCAGAGAGTGAGAGAGCGAGGACGAAATTAACCGAGAGAAAGAGAGAGAGAGAGAGAGAGAGAAAGCGCGCGAGAAAGAAAGAGTAAAATACGCAGGGAAGGAGCAGCCAAGAGTGCATTTGCGGTCCGAAACATCAAATTGGTTGTGGAATGTTTCGAGTCATATCACAGCCACTTTGATGAGCTTGGCCCGCAGAATTGATCGTCACATTCTTGGATAGGACGCGGTAATTTGACGCTGTGAAAAATAATCTTCTTAGTCTACATTCTTGTATTTTTGTTTACTAATTGCTGCTCAACTTCTCACTTTGTATGCATTGATTCTTTATAACAAGCTTGATTTCAGATAGTTAACAGAGGATCTTCGATTTTGCAGAAAACACTGGAACGCGATCCAATCGTCAAATTGGTTGTGGCGTGTTGTTTTTGACATTCATATCACAGCCATTTTTGACGAGTTGGGTTGCCGTTTTTCTCATCAGTTTGAAGACTCGGAAAGAGCAGTGCAGACCGAAGAAACATTAAAAAAGGATGGTTGCGTCGCTCACAAAGTGGCTGTTGTATGTTGATTCCAAGTTTTCATATCACAGCCAGCTTTGATGAGCGCTGCGACGTCCCCACCTGCAATCTTTCTCATCGACGTTTGTCCTTTTAGTGGATTATTTTCTAATTATTGGCACCCAGTCTTGGATACTCTTTTACACAAGAGTTGATACATTTTTCGGTTTCTTGAAAATCGATTTTCAGAAAAATCTTTCCCTCGACTGTATGGATGGAGTTATGACACTTGGACTGTACTAAGGCAAGATCGATTGTTCCACCCGTCAGAGTGGCTGTGGTGTGGTATCTCGACTCATATCACAGCCAGCTTTGATGAGCGGAACGGTACGATAAAAATCTTCTGCATGGTCAATACTATTTTCTTCAATTTTAATCTTGTTTTTTTGCATACTCTTATTGATAAAATATTTGGCGTTGATATTAAATTATTTTAATCCGAATTTTAATGTATCTACTTTCCTTCAAAAATATTTTCCTCAAACTTTTACTTTTTGAACTTTTACTCTTAGCAAAGTTAATTTTTATTCGAATCTTTGAGAAAAATACATATTTTTTCGTTCTGCAGCTAATAAGCAAACTGGGACCATATATGGGAAGTGAACTCTTAGAGGGGGTTTTACTGGACAGATATTTGGTTCTCTGCGAGGATGACAAATTCTTCGTCAGGAAGGTTTGCGCCTCTTACTTAGGCGAAATATGTGCGGCCATCACGAAAACAGTGGTTTATAAAAAATTAGTAAGTATAAATCATATTTTATTACAGGAATTAATTACTTTACATTGCAGCAACTTAAGGGTGTTTACTGGAATGAGACAATGGCGAAATGAACTTGAATGTTATTATACAAAAAATCTGTTGAATTATTTTTAATTGAATGTTACTTGAAATGCGATAAGTTCTAAATTCAACAGTTTTAAGCATTTTCAAAATTTTTTAATATTGCCACTCTTAGCCTTCATATGTTAAATTTTGAACTTATTCCTTGAGTTTTTAAAGTCTCGAATTTGAAAAACTTAAATATTTTGAAGATATAAATTTATAAGTATTCAAGATTCAAGAATTAGAAACCGAAAAAAAATTGAAAATCCCGAAATTGTACAATGACTTAATTCCATTTCAAATCAGGCAACATTTCAAGAAAAGTGTAGGTCATGGTGTCAGAATGATTTGGTATTTAAATATATTATTCTGTGATGAAAATAAAGGAAGTATTTGGCAGTTTATTGCATTTATTTTTATTTTTTACAGTCATTCGAAGATTAACTCAAAATCCTTAGAAATGGGCAGCTTTTCTCATGGTCCTAGTTCTTAGGATTTTTTTATACGTTTCTCTTTTAATGTTCCCAACAAAAATTTTAATTCCAAAATTACAAAATGGCGCCCGTTTTTCTAAAATTCTTGAAAGTGGGCTTCATTAAAAAATCCCACTTTTTTATTATTATTTATTTTTTTAATAGCTGGTAAAATATAGTACATACCTCTTAGTTTTGTTCTTGGCAAGTCACTGCTTCACATTAAAAAAAAGTTTTTTCGGACAAATCGAATTTTTTCCTTTTTATTGGAAAGAGCAAAGTTATAAACAAATTTTCATTTTAAAGTTTACACATTTTAAAAGCGTTGTATTAAAAATATTTTTTGCTCGTTTTGATCTTTTGCATTGTTTTCATTGAGAAAGAAAAAATTATATTTTAAGAAAAAAATTTTCCTGCACTCAAAAATGGGATAGCCCTTATCAAACTGAGTTTCTCATATAAGCAGAAACTGTACACAAAATGGTCCACATTTTGTAATTGGTAATTTTAATTTTTTTGGATCGATTAAAAGAGAAAGAATTCCCATTCTGTAAAAAAATTAAATTGCATATACCTACGCGTGTTCAGAAAACATGGCTTCTTGAAGAAAAAGAAACGGTCAATTTTTGAGGATTCGCGGGTAACCTTCGAATGAATGTAAGAAACCCCAAAAATTGCGATTAAACTAAAATAAACGTTCCTTTATTTGTACCAGAATAAAATAAAATATCCAAATGTCATAGCATTCTGACACCCTAAGCTGGACATCTTTCTGTTTTGACATGGAATTGGTCAAATTTATTTTAAATTCGAAATTTTACGCACCTGAATATTTTTTAATTATTGATACGCTTAAAATCAAATTATTTTAAATGGAAACTTGGAAATGTTAATGATAATTTGAAATTGAAAAACCTTGAAATTAAACGAACTGAAATCGAACTATTCAAATTTATAGGTTTTGCAAAAATCATAGAAAATTTGCAACTTGGATTTTTAAAAAATTAACACTACAATAATACACTTACACAATTCAAAATTGTTTAATTTGAAACTGTTCCAGATTTTGAAATTGTTTTAAATTGAATCTTTCAAGATTCTGCATGTTATTTCAAGTTGGAAGTTTCAATAATTTAACAATTAAAAAAGTTTCAGATTTAACAATAAATTTCGAAATCTTTAAAACTCTCAAAATGAATGCTTCCATTTTATTCTATTATACCCTACAGTTAAATCAGATTTTAAAAGGCTTTCATCTTAAATTTGTTATATGGACCCACCCCTTCATTCAATATGATCAACAGAATAGCTGAGAAGGGTCACAATTTGCAATTTCACAATATTGAAACCTTTGAATTAAAATCTCTCTTAAATATTTAGTTTTGAACTTTAGAATTGTCGCTTGAATCGGATATATAAACGTTCGTGGAAAGTATTGAGCACAGGGAAATAATCAGGGATTTTTATGTGGTTTTAGCTGCATTCCTGATAAAATAAATTTGTAATCTAAACTGACATTTTATTTACAGCTGCCTAAATATATCAATTTGTGCATGGATGAAATCTGGGGTGTGAGAAAAGCTTGCGTGGATGTCATGTTATCAGTTGCTTCCTGCGTTACCATACATGAATATCGTTTAGTGCTTTCAAAACTATTAGCGACTCAGTTGAACGATGAGTCAAAATGGGTGCGGACATCTGCTTACCAAATTTTAGGACCCTTTATATCGATTTTCGCAAGGCAGTTCTCTGGCCTGAGATACAATCAGTTTGGAGATTTTGTAATGTCTCATAGTCAAGGTTCTACACTGAGACAAAACATGTACGTATTGTATGCTCTTATCCAATTTGAAGTTGTTTTCATTGAGTTATGAATCGCGATTCTATTATGGTTTCATATTTTCTTTTCAGAGTACCTTCCACGAAAAACGAGTCGGTAGTGGGGCCAAACGACATATTCGCAACGCCACTCGAGCGGGAAATTGGAGTTTTGGGAATTGATATGTATGTTTCTAATAAAGAAAAGGGAAAGAACGGAAAGAAGAAGAATAATGATTCTATTATGTACTTTCCAATATCCAACTGGCTAGGTGAAATCGCTGAGGTATATCATTTTGCTCTCTTATATTTATATTTAAAAATCAAGTTCAATCCATTCTGAATATATGTTTGTAAATTGTTGGAAAACGTACTCAAATTAAACATTTTCTTTTTAGAGCGAAGAACAAACAGACGGTTCTGGTGAGGCATCCGGAGATGATGTAAACAAATTTAACCCCTTCCAGTATTACTACATTCCTCCGGAAATGCCGTTAGATCTGGAATTGGTTCAGCCTTGCGATAAAACATCTAGTGAAGATGTTGGTGGAGAGGGTTTTGAAGAAGTCTTCGATGACGTTTTCAGTGAAGCGCTGAGTGAGAAAACGGCTCAAGTGTTGCCCGGAGATTCTTGGCAGCAAGAGACTGAATCGCCCTCGCAATCTGTCGCCAAAAATGTCGTCAGCAATAGAAAACCGTCCAGCGAGAGTTCAAGTTTAGAGAAGTCAAAGATAGAGCAATCGGAAGACGGAATCCCAAAGGATAATGTAGAATCTAACGTTTCCAATCTTTATTCTAATTTTGTGATAGGATTATACAAAATTCCTATTAACCCGCCCAGAAGCAGTAGTTCAAGCAGTGAAACTAATGAAAATGTCGAAAGCTCAAGCATCGAGCAACTCGAAGCAGAATCGACTAAAAAGTCGAGTCCAGATTTTGAAGAAGAACCTATGAACGAATCCGAGGACAAGGAAGACAATTCGGAATGTCTCAATAAAACCTGTGATTTGCAGCCAAAGTCAGAATCTTTGAATGACACTTGCGATGATTCAAATCTTAGTAGAGATGTTGAAACAGGAGAATATAATACTCCTCCTACCAGTGCGTCTAGCAAAACTTGTGATGCGCGGCCAAAGTCAGAATCTTTAAATGACACTGTCGATGTTTCAAATCTTAGTCGAGATTTTGAAGAATATAATACTCCTTCAACCAGAGTGTCCACCGAGGAGAGCACGGGCGAAATCGTACCCCAATTCCTGATTGACTACTTTGTGTCGATGGTCGACCCCTCGCCTCTGACTGACATCGGAACGGAAATCCACCATCAATGTGCCTTCTATTTTCCTGCGGTGGTGATGACTCTCGGCAGGAAGAACTGGCATCAACTCAAGAACGCCTATCAAGCTCTGGCTAGCGCCGTGCAGTGGAAAGTTCGGTGCACTCTTGCCTCGAGTATTCACGAAATCGCCCTAATTCTAGGTGAAGAACTCTCGGGCAGCGACCTCGTGCCGATCTATGATGGGTTCATCAAAGATCTTGATGAGGTTCGAATAGGAGCGCTTAAACATCTCAATACATTCTTGAGAGTCCTAAGGCCAGCCGATCGTCAGCAATATCTGCCCAAGTTGTCCGACTTTGTTGTCACGGATAATGAGTGGAACTGGAGATTCAGAGAGGAATTCGCTGGACAGCTCGTTAAACTCGTTGTTCTTTACAAACCTGAAGACGTTTCTGAACATATCGCCCCGCTGGCTTTACAGCTACTGCAGGACAAAGTTGCCGCCGTGAGACAAATAGCTGTTTCATTGGTGAGTTTAATCACACAGTCAAACAGTTTTTTAATTTGAATATTTTTCAGAAGTATATTTGAAAGCTTACAATGTGACTATTATTGCAGATAACGGTCATTACAACGTATTTGAGAGAAGAGAGGGCTCTGGTGACAGCTTTAATCCAGGAACTTCGAGATTTATTATCACTCAATAAATGGACATGTAGGCAAACATACGCTCTCGTTTGTTCACAATTAGTCAGAGATACGGCAATTGATAGGGATGTTTTTGGCAAGGAAATGATGCCGTGTCTTCTGAGACTGTCTGAAGATAAAGTGCCGAATGTCCGATTGGCGGTAGCCAGGTGTTTGTCAACGGATATCATTCCCGTGTCACGTAAGTCATTTTTTAATTACTGAATTTAATTTATTTGGCCTTGGAAACCATTATTAGAGTGCATTAAAATTATTTATTAAAGAAATATACACTGTCGAGTACAGGGATGATGACATTCGATAACTGGCCCTTTTTCTCATTTTCTCTTAAAGTGTAGACTGCATTTGAGAATCCAATATTTGTATTACGCGGAAAATTTCAGACCGAAAAGTAGTCTCGAGATTGAATTGTAAAATTCTAACTTGCATTTGTTTGAAATTTACTAGACTTAGCTATACATTAGGCAATGATTTTTCAGAATTTTCTGTAAAGTTAGTCCTGAAAAATCCATAAGCAAAATGAAAACAAATGCAAATCTGAATGTAACGTCTCAAATATTATTTTTAAATCATATAGATAACAATGTGATGAAAGTTTACTTGACCGATTTCAAAGTATCACGATTTAATTAATAATTATGTTTTTTTTTTTTAGTTAATAAGAAGATATTTTTCATTGTGTGAACGATTTCAAACATAAAAATTGTTTGAAACATTTCATATTTTGTTGGTGTTTTATATAGCCGTAAATAGATTTCAAAACGGCCTAACAAGCTAAAAACTATTGGCCAATGGCGACCCCTTTTCGACACAATCAACTTTTAACGAATTTTTAAAAATTATTAAACGTATATTGATTAAATAAAATTTTTAATTTTCTTTTACTTTTAACGATTAAATTTTAAGTTGTTGAAATGTAATTTTCTTCATTTTTCAAGAAATTCACTTTAAATTGTCGTATGTTGAACATTGAAAAGTAAATTTTTAACTGTTAAAATTAAAAGTTACATTTTTGACTGTTGTAGATTGAAGATAATTGAAAATGAAATTATCAACCGTTGAAAATTGAAAAAAATTAATAATTAAGATTTCAATTTTTTCGAAAACGGGTCACTGCTGGCAAATAAAGTTTT
>JAAAKG020000001.1:1460568-1485937 GCA_010014905.2 Druon quercuslanigerum | reverse complement strand
GTTGCACTACGATTTTTTTTGGCTGAGCTGTATAGCTTCAAAGGCAGATGCCTATCATTTTCTCGCCGATAGTAGTGGAAGTAAGAAGAAGTGGGGTGAAGAAAAGGTGAGCAGAAATGAGGGGATGGGAAGTAATGTAATTAGGTGTAAATTAAAGGAGTAGAAAAAGGGTAAGTGAGAAGAAGACAAGGATCATAGGAGAGTGGAAATGAGGAAATTTGATTAGTAGAAGTAGGATAAATGTCGGTAAATGAGGAGATGTGAACTGTAGGAACTAAGGCGAAGAGAAGTAGGGGAAGTGGGGTGTAGGAGAAGTAAGGGAAAATTAGAGGATGGGGAGTAGGGGAAGTAGGAGAAAATCAGGAGAGAAGTAGGGAAAAGAATGGGAAATAACAGAAGAGGCATAAGTAGAAAAAGGAGAACAGGAAGCAGGATTAGTTAGTGTGGAAAAAGGCAGAGTAGGCGGGTTACAGTAAGTAAGGGTAAATAAAGGTTAGGAAAAGTGAAGGAAGTAAGTGGAAGGGATCTAGTGGCAGTAAGGGGAAGTGGGGCGAAGAAAAAGTGAGGAGAAATGAGGGGAGAGAAAGTAAAGTATGTGAGGGCGAATAAACGGAATAGAAGCAGGGTAAGTGAGTGGGAGGATAGTATAATAGGCGATTGGAAATGAGAAAGGTGGACTAGAAGAAGTAGGATGAATGACGGGAAATGAGGAGAGGTGAAGCATGGCAGGTAAGGAGAAGGAAATAGGGGAAGTACTGTGTAGAAGAAGCGAGTAAAATTAAGGGGACGAGAAGTAGAGGAAACGAGAAAAAGGCCATAAGAAAAAATAAGGGAAGGACGAGTAGCCTAAGTGAGGGCAAATGGCGGGTGTAGAAGTAGAGTAAGTGAGGTTAAGGAAGGTATGATAAAGAAGAGAGAGAGAGTATCATACGTGAGGAAAATAAGGGGAGTTCGGGATAATACAGAGCAAAGAAGGAAGTGGGGAAATTAGGGGGATAGAATTAGTTTAAGTGAAGGGACGGAAAGTAGGAGAAGTGTAAGGAAATTAGGGACGAGTAATGAGGAGTAAATACGAGAGAATAAATACGCGAAAGTGTGGGTAGGGGAACTAGGGAAGTGAAGGGAAATTTGAGTAGGCAGGTAGTAGAAGGAAAGTTTTATGTGAAGAACTGCAGAGTGTAGGTAAATATAGGAGGAGTTGGGAAGGGAAAGAAAACCGTGGATCTTGATCTTTTAGTACCCGGTTATTTTTAAATTATTATAAATGATTTTTTGATGCAAAAAACTTAAAAAAATGTTTTATATGAATCATGTAAAAGACATGGAAATATAAGTTGTTTTTTGCATGCAGAGGATGGGAATAATAAATAATATTCTCAATAAGGCATGTCGATGCAGTAAGCTTGAGTTAATTTCCGGAACGCTTCCCTGAACTATACACATTACATGTGGGACGATAACCCAGTTTCCTCGACGCTCGATTACCGAGCATTGCAATTTTTCTTCTGCACATGAAAGCAGTTTTCATTTTCTTGCAGAATTGCAATTTTTACCTTTTATTTTTCCTTATTTACTTTAATGTAAATTGTGGAAAATCTGTTAAATTTCAAAATGTTTTGCGTCCGAGAACGAATGATGAAATTGAGGATTGAGAACAATATAAAAAATATATCTTTTTGCACTTCTCTACGTAACATTGAGGACGGGAGTTTTTAATTAAATTTTATGCTCTGTTACATAAATAACTGAGGATGCGTATGAAGAAATCGGAAAACGATTACGTCATACTTGAACGCTTTTTTGTTAATGAGTGGCAATACAAAAACTATAATTGCAATCATGTCAATTACAAATACTTCTTTTAAGTATCAGATTTTATTTTAATTAATGAGATGAAAGAAATTGAAATCGCATCAACTATGTGATAATTATGTCATAAAATATAGCAGTTCGAGCTTTTTACAAAATTCTGATACACTAGCCACATAATATCCGGTTTTCAATCAAGAACTAATCAATCCCTTTCAATGCTTTACTGAAATAAGATCTCAGACAAACTACAGATGCAAACTTTGCCATTACTTTATACTCAGCTTGACATACATTACTTCACTTATTAATAATTAATTTTATGGAACATGATTTAATAGTTTATTTAAAAAAAAATTTGAATTCTTAGTAACAAGTTTTGTTGTAAAACTTTATTACAATACCCTGTTTTTCACTTTTTGCTAAAGTATGTTAATTTTTATAATATTGCTATAGAAATTTGTTACCACAATAAGAGTTTTTTCAAATTTTACGAGAAAATGGCTTTTTTGAATTTTCTTTCGCCTTCCATACCTGCCAAAGAAATTAAATATTAAGGTTGATGTGTGCAGGATTCTTCATCCACGTAGATGTCAATATATGATACCAATATAGCTTGATACATGCTAGGGAAATTTGTACACGCATGTTTATATTATAAAAATTAAGGAACTTTAGAGTGTAATTCAATTGCAAAATTTTTAAGCTGAATACTTAATTCGATTTTGCATTTGACATATAAATCTAAATGACTTGTGAAACGTTAATTTGTATACAAATTACGCTCCGCGATATAATGCCTAGTCATTTGAGAGTATCAATTACATTGTAATTGCACAATAACAGAATATTACAAATTTGTATAGCCATAGAGAGAAGACAATTATTGTATGCTAATTTCACTTGATAATTAGGTGTTGCAGGAAAGCTCAATTTGCAAAGTAACTAAAATAATGATAGTGTTATCATTTTGAAAATAATTTTTTCTATATCAAATTTAATTAGATATTGATCCTTAATGTACTCTTCATTAGAAATCTGCAATAAATTTGAATTCATAAGTTGCATGCCCGCCAAAAAATATAAGCTGAAAATCAGTTTTGAATCTTACCCCGCCTTTTGTTCTTCGCTGCCACGAAACGAGCGATCATTGAATCACAGAAATTCAAAAAGTACTCAACAGTAGATACACAGTTTACGAAAAGCCTATGTTACTGTATCAAACTGTTATATTGCGTGGCACTATGGTCAGGAAATGTTTCCGTTAGAACCAACACCAAGCAATGAGGGAAAACTTGATAACTACATAAACGTGAAATACCAAGCCAGAAATTGTGTAAATAAAGACACATAAGGAGGCACCAAAATATTTTCAAACTAACAATTCTACTCACCGATTTTCTGCAAAAAATTTTGATGTGGAGAAGATCAAAATGTTAGAAACTTATCTTGACCGATTATCGTTATCACCGCATTATTGTTTTACTTATTATTAGATATGATGTGACGACCGTGCCGGCTTTATCGATTTATGTGAAGGCAGATGCTTCACTGGAATGCCACGAACAGCGTTGCGGCGCAAGAATACTTGGCCATCTTCAGGAACTATACCCTACGAACAAGTTCTGTTGGAATATTTCAAGTTAGAAATTTATGAATCAAAAGAAATTTGAATAGTTTGATTTTAATAAATGAAATATTTATTATATTTATTAGATTTTAATGTTGAATTCTAGACGAATCACTTAATAAAATTGATTATTTAGAATGGAACTTGCCATGAAAGATTTGTATGGACTACATTGTAACTAAAGGTTTTTAAATCAGAATATCGTAAACCGGTTTTGAAATCCTCCTGATACCAAATCTATAGTGGGCATCAGGAAGAATGTGGTAATTGGATGACATTGGTAGGGTAGGAAATTGTCTTTCTTTATCCTACTGTCGATAGTACAGAAGGTTGTGAGCATCAAGACATTCATCTTTTGGAACTAACCTACGAATCTGCTCTGTCGATATTTTTCAAGTTAGGAAATCATAAATCGAATGAAATTTGAATACCTTATTAATTAATAAAATAAATGTTATTAAACCGATTTTGAAATCCTCCAGATACCAAATCTATAGCGGGTATCAGACTATCAGGAAGAATGTGGTAATTGGATGGCATTGGTAGGGTAGGAAATTGTCTTTCTTTATCCTACTGTCGATAATACAGAAGGTTGTGAGCAACAAGACATTCATCTTTTGGAACTAACCTACGAATCTGCTCTGTCGATATTTTTCAAGTTAGGAATTCATAAATCGAATGAAATTTTAATACCTTATTAATCAGTAAAATAAATGATATTAAACCGGTTTGGAAGTTCTCTGCATTCCGGATTTTTAGTAGGTACAAGAAAAATGGGGTCATTGGCTGAAGAATTTTTGGGTAGAAAATTTACTTTCTTTATCCTGCTGTCGATAAGACAGAAAGTTTCAAACGGATTTAGCTAGGGCAGATACTGATCCTAGTATCGGCAGTCGATGCGAGTGTAAAGATTTGTGAAGTAGTTTACCTACTTTCAAGTAGAATGCTATTAAATTTTTCACATTTTTTACCTGAATGGGACGTTTTTGTGTATTTATTTGTTTACATAAATGTAGAATTTTTTTTCTCATATCCAGTGATAGTTGGGTAGCGAATACTTTCTTTGGCCTACTGTCGATAATACAGAATGTTCTGAGCGCATTCAGCTCGGGTCATTGATGCTGATACCGACCGTCGATGCGAATGTAAAGATTTCCGAAGTAGTTTCTTCACTTTCCAGTAGATTGCTATTTAATTTATCATATTTTTTATTCCAAAGAAATAGTTTTTGCATATTCATTTGTTTACAAAAATTTAGACAGTTTGTAGCATATCCAGTGAATCAATATCAACTACGCATGTCACTTTTTGTACGCAAATGTTTCCGGTATAAAACATTTTTCTGTTTCTCGTTTTCTATAAAAAGTTTAGATAGTTTTCTTTAACGTTAAATCAAATATAGAAATAAGTAGAATTATTTAATTTGTGTCAAGTTTCAGAAATTTGAAGGACACAGAAGATTTAAAAATAGTTTAAATGAATGAAGAGGAATTTTAAAAAATTCAAAGGATTCAAAATATTTTTAAACCAATATAAAGAATTTAGAAAAAATAAAAAAATAAATATAAGGGAATTTAAAAGATCGCGAAGAAATTTAGAAGACAAGAAAAAGAATTCTGAAAAAAGTTACGGAAACATAAACAAAGCACAAAAACTTAAAAAAATTTGAAGTGTCTTGGAATTTAAAACAATTGAAAGGAATTTTAAAAAATTTAAGAAAATTTAAAAGAATTTACAAGTCTTGAAGGGAATTTGAAAATCTTACAAAAAATTGGAAAGGATTTGTAAAGAATGCAAAGAAATTTGAAAGAATTCAAAACAATTCAAAGGAATTTTAAGGATTTAAAATAATTAAACTTAAAAGAATTTAAAAGCCCTAAAGAAATTTCAAATGAATTTAAGGAAATAAAAAAAATGAAATTTATAGTAGAATTTAAAAGAATTAAAAAGAAGTTAAATGTGCAAGGTAATGCAGAAGAATTTAATAAAATTCAAAGGAATTCAAATGATTTAAAATTACTTAAAAAATAATTAAATGAATTACAACTAATTCAAAGAAATATTTAAGAATTACAAAAATTGTCACGGAGTTCAAAAGAATAAAGAAAAATGCAAAAAAGAGAGAATTGAATTCAAAAGAATTGAAAGGAATTAAAACATGTGAGGAAATATAAAAAAATCAAAGGGAATATAAAAGAATTCACGGATATATTTGTGAGAATAGCAAGAAACTTTAAAGATTAAAATTGAATTCAAAATTATTAGAAAGAATATAATCAAATGCAGGATAACTTAAAATAATTACATAGAACACAGGAGATTCACAAGAATTTCAAAGAATTCAGCAATGCCGGGAAACTAAAACAAACTGACGTGAATTTGAAAGAATCCTCGTAAATTTTAAATAATTAAATGGAATTTAAAGGATTTTAAATAGCTGAAGAGTATTGAAGATAATTCAATTAAATGCAGCCTAATTTAAAAGAATTGTAGGGAATTTGAAAGATCGTAAAGTAATTTAAAAAAATCTAAAGAACTTAAGGAAATTTGAAAGAATTCCAAAGAAGTTAAGGGAATTCAAAATATTTAAAAATATTAATAAATAGATTTGAAAAGAATTGAAAACGGCCAGGGAAAAATTAAGCGAATTGATAAGATTAAAAACAATATAAAGGAATTTAAAAATGCATGGACTTAAACGAAATCTAAAAGCCTGCACGGGAATTAAAAAAATAAAATAAAATAAAAGCATATGGAAGATTTCCAAACAGCTCAAGTGAATTCAGAATATTCAAAAAAGAAAGGAATTTTTAAAGAACAGAAGAAGGCAAGGAAAAAAATATAGAGAATTGATAGCATTCACAAGAATATAAAGGAATTGAAAAAAACGAGAACGTAAAGGAAATTTAAAAAACTGCACGGGAATTGAAAAAACAAAACTTAAGAGAATTTGAAAGACTGCACAGGAATTGGAAAAAAGAATTTAAAAAAATTAGAAAAAAAGTCAAACAATTGAGGGGAATTCGGAATATTAAAAAAGAAAGAAATTTTTACAGAATGGAAGAAGAAAAAGAAAAAATAGAGAGTATTGATAGGATTCAAAAAAATATAAAGAAATTCAAAAGTGCACGGTCGTACATGACTTGTGAAAGCCTGCATGTAAATTGAACAAATCAAAACAGCTTAATGGGATTTAGAAGGATTACAAAAATTTAAGTTATTTTAAAAGAATGCAAGGAACTTCGAAAAAGAAATTTAAATCAAGCGAATTCAAAATAATGGAAGGGAATAGGAAAAATTTCAACTAAATGAAAGGGAATTTCGACAAGTAGAAAAGAATAAAAGATAATTGAACCAAATACCGGACACAAAATATAATTTGAGGGATGATGAATAAATTTATAAGAATGAAAAAAAATCAATGAAAGGCAAGTTATTAGAAAATTCAAAAGACTTTAAAAGATTACATTTGATTCTAAGACAATCATCCACTTTCAAGGTCTAGATTTGGTATTTAATCACATTTTACTGTTTTATCGCATAAGTGAACTAATTAATTACCTATCACTACCATATTATAAAAATTTGTTAGGTAGTACTAAAAAATGGGGGCAAATGGTTGAAATTTTCCAAAGTATCCCATAAATATAAACAGAAACAATCAAAGAAATCCCTATTTCACTTAGAGGACAGCTATAAAGCATGGCAGGATACTCTTGCCATGATAAAGTTGAAGCTCGTCCTTGGTATAGGAATCGCGAATGAAAATTTATAAACCATACACTGGTAGCCGATGCGCAGGGTACATAGTCTCGAAAGAGACAAATGGCACCGGTTATCTGGAAGGTAGAGGCATAGTTGGTGGCTCTAGATGAGAAAGATGGGATGAAAACATCGATTGCGCGGGGCTTGTAACACCGCGGTACGAACAGAGGGATCAGGCCGAGCGATAAACCAAGCAGCCTGGAAAATGCCGGATCAACGGCGCGATGTTTCAGCAAAAACTGTCTCGAATCAGAGCCACCGAGGGCTCACGCTTGTCTCTTTCACCCCCCATCCTACGCTCATGCCAGCTTTTCTTTTCCTCCCTTACTTTCCAGTAGCGTAGGTATACCTCCTTTTTGGAAAATTGTCCTCCTACTACTGAAGAAAAATTTCAGAAGGTAGCCAATTTGAATTAAATAAATAGTATGAGGACGGATTGTCATCCTGGAATAGAGAAGAACAGATTTGCTGATCTAACGGAGAAAATCGTGAGGATAGGTTACTTAAAAAAGATGATCATCAGGAAAGATTCAATTTGAGGAAAAGTTTTATTTGAATTCCTATCCTTCAAAATTGACTAGTAGCTCCTTCTAGGTAGGCAGTAGAAGACCAGGATATGGATATAAAAGGATATGATCAGAATAAAATAGAAGAAAATATATTTTTAAAGACGTTGTTGAAGATTGGCAGTAGGTTGCTCTGGTAAACATAACGCGAATGTTTGGAGGTTCAGCAAATCGCTGATGGTAGTTTGGAAGTGCGGGCATTCAAATGAGAGCATCGTCACGAAATCGCTAACTGCATACCATCGAGGACCTTTACGGTCGCTCCATTAAGCGTTCTCTACCCTCTCCCTGACTTTTATTGTAGTATCATAAGGCAGACGTTAGTTTAATTCGTATTACTTTCCACATAAATCCGGTAGATTCCCAGCAGGGGAACGATATAACGTGACGTATAAAGCCAGAGGACGAGAGAGAAAAAGCCAGTGACGTATTCAGCAGAGGGCCACTCAAAGTTTTAAAGTTTCTTTTATTACCCCTGCAGATGAGGAATCTGCCTTCGATTGAGTTCACAGCCTCACAACTCAACAGTTCATTTGCTTTTCTCGTTTAGGAATTAATAATACAAAAATAAATAATGTGCAACAAATGTCAATCCTATTTAATTATTTTATATCTTTTCTGTGGAGGAATTAGTTTTCCTTTATCTCTCTAACTCTAAAATTGTAAAATGGGATTTATATGTGCAATACGCCTCTTGTTTACTATTCTATAAACATTATTCAGATCCCTGACGCGAGGAATCCAGAAAATATTTTCGAAATACATATACTTTCCATTAGCGTAAGACGCTCTAAGGAAGATTGCATTTCTCCTGTTCCGGTAAGCTTGACATTGTGTGAATAAATACATTGCGAACATGGGATCTGATATTGAATATCTCGGTTTCTCCCCCGGGCGTATTTTGAATGCACCGAACAACTTCCACGAGTTTGGAACTCGTGGAATGACAAATGCTTTTTTTTAGTTTCCCTTATTCTTTATGTTCCCATTCGAAAATGCAAATCAACGTTTGTCGTTTTAGAAACCGGTAAATTACCTATAGGGATCGGAAAGTTATTTCAATTATATTTGTTCATTATTGAATATTTTCCATAAAATTTGTTGATCGTTTATCCATACTCGAAGGTTCCTTTTATTGTAGCATTGATGTGACGCTCGGTGACACATGGTGTGCTGTAGGTGCATATCGGGAATCCATTTTGTAACTGCGATTTATTATCCGTCGGTCGTATTTCATCGAGACAAAATCCGGAAGTGAGGCGAAGTGCCACCATCCCGCAAGATGTGTAGGATCCTAGCTCACTACCGGAAATGGGGGGGTGGGTATAAATTGAATCGGGTCCACCGCATCCGACGCATAAAACGCTTCGCACGCCCTTTAAATTGTGACCGTCACCCTCCTGCTACTGCAACGTAGACAACCATTACAGAACGGAAAATGCCAATAACTTAGGAAGAGACAGCGGTTTTACCTCTAGCACGTATTCCAACACCCAAGGTTCACTATTCTTACAATTTTATTTTGCAGAGGACATATATTTTGTACTTTTATCATTTTTTTCATATTTTATGGTTGATGACGAAACGCATTTCTAAAGGTACCCAATAATAGAAATGATTTTCACTCTCTTGTTGTGATAAGAAATTTTAAAAGCTAGAAATACTTTTTCTCATTAGGGTTCGCTAACGTGCTTACCTAGGTTTTCTCGTTAGAGGCGATACCTTGGTTGTCGCAGACTTACAAGAATTTCAGTGTACCCTATAGTTCTCCGCCAACGGTGCGCGGGCATAAGATATTGCGACATGCGAACTTCCACGTGGTACAACCCACTCCGAGGTACCTACGGTACTTGTTACCTATGGGTTCTTGACACGCTAGGGTTGTCTTCCCAACACTTATTAAACTTGGAAAATTGCTGGTAACATTTAGTTTCTCGTACCATATCATCACAAAGATCTCTTTAAATGCAAAAATATTCCAGTCATGAGGAAAGAAAGACAAGTGCTAGACTTGTGAAACACATAAGGCTACAACCCATAATTAAATCTCTAACCCCATAAATATCAATATACAAAAAAATACATTTACAGGTTTTCCGACTATCCTGACAAATTCCAATTTAACAGAGGACTCTAAATCTTGTGGAAAGTTCTAGAAACAATAGGGATTAGAAGTTCTTAGGGGATGGTAACCGAAACCCATAGACCAAGCTATGGAATAGAGATTGGACACAGTGGTCTACGGGATCAGAGTTAGAGTACAGATTCGGACATTGCGAGCTGCGGCCAGCGTGGGTTTAAACTACACGAGGTTTAGGTTCGCCTTTGGTTTGGTTTATGACCCTTGGGAAAGCGATACGTCAACGTCATAATGGGAGCCATAAATCCGACTGGCACGCGCCTAACCTCACTTCTCGAGACCGCATGCAGTCCCCGAATTGCGACGTGTGTAATCCATCCTTGCCTAGACAGTGCAAACTCCTGTTCAATGATTCATTACCTCGCTATGCCAGTGACATTGCACCCCTACAATTATTAGCTCCTCAAACTGTTAGAAGTATCTCATTCCGTGTCCTTGAACTAAGAACATCATTTATGCAGTATCACCATTTTATATAATTTTCCAATTCTTCGACCATTTTTTTTTTCCTTTGTAGTGCTGACTATGTATCAATATTTCTTATCAGAGTTGATCTTTATTTGATCCTTTGCAATAGTTTTGAAAAGGACAGTATCTTCTTCAAATGTTGGGTATCATTGAGTACTAGTATCCATTTGATAATTGCGGTATTTGGTTTGTTGTTCTGTCCTTGTAATTCTGATCACCCTTCCTTATTTGTCATTAGAATTTATCTGTAAATGATCCTCAATAAAATATTTGTAAAAAGATAGGACCTTCTGCTAATGATAAATGTAATTCACGAAACTAGTAGGTATTTTAGGATTAGGAACTTTTATTGTTTTCCTTCTGCAGTGGTAATCACCATTCCTTCTTTCCCATCCGAATTCATCTTCAAAATATTCTTATGAAAAGTTTTCAAGAGGGTAGTATATTTTCCAAATATAATGGGAAATTTAGGCTACTAAAAGGCACTTGATGATTGGATAGTTCGGTAAGATAATAGTAGGTATTTTAGGATTAGGAATTTTATTTGTTGGTTTTCTTCTGTAATGATAATCACCTTTTCTTAATTTCGATCCGAATTCATCTTTAAAATATTCTTATGAAAAGTTTTCAAGAGGATAGTATATTTTCCAAATATAATGGGAAATTTAGGCTACTAAAAGGCACTTGATGATTGGATAGTTTGGTTTTTTGTTATTTCTCCGTAATAATCATTGAGGCAATTTTTTAAAAGGACATTATCTTTTTCGAATGCTGGGTTCCATAGGGTACTGGTAGGCAATTGATATTTGGGAAACTCGCTTTGTTGTTCTTTCTTTATGACTCTAATCGTCCTTCCTTATTATTCATTAAAATAATGTATAACTGATCCATAGGGAAATTGGGTTTGTTGTTCATTTCTTATAATGATGCGCAAGTTCCTTATTTTCTTTATTATTATTCCTCTGTAATTCTGATCATCCTTCACTCTTTAAAGTTTGGCTTCATCTTTATAGGATCCTTATAAAAACACTTGAAAACGACAATATCATTTCCGAATGATGGGTATCTTAGGAATTTCAGGAATACTAGGGAAGATGATTGTGTGAAGCGGTAGAGGTGACAAGCAAGAAGTTAGCGTTTGACCAACATAGTCGTTTACCGCTCGAAGAGGTGACAATGTGGACAGGGTTATGGCCACTAAGGTCTTTTAACATTGCTGTAGTCGGCTCACATATACTTTGCCAAGGATCTGCGGCCTGCTGGTAGTCCGATTGTAAGGTGGACGACGATGATGTCCTATAAAATCGGCAGTTAGCGTCCAAAATAGCCATCCCTAGCTTTTCCAACTGAGCGTTAGTACCAGTCAGCATCAACTTGAAGACCGACACTTCGCAACAAAATCTAATCTTGTACCATCAATTTCCCTTAAAGATAAAGTAGGATCGTACAGAAAAATTAAGTGAAGACATTTTTTTTAGTCAAACAAATTCAGCATAGTTGTTTAGTTGGTTGCATAAACAAACAAGCTTAAAAGATCCTTAGTCGTTAACAGTTACATTTATTTAAAAAATGACACAAAAAAAACAGAAATCCTACAGCAGATCCAAAACTTCGAATAACGAACTGCATCAGCTACCAAATTCAGAAGCATAAGGAGTTTAAGGAACGAATTTTTCTGGAAATCAAGTAGCACATCGACTTTGAAATTGCCCTGGCAACCTGCAGGCGGCAGTTGAACGAAGTGAATATTATTTCTGTCCCGGGAGTTTTAAACCTTTTTAGTATGCAAACAGACGGTTCTCGTAGCAGTATAATGGCGGAACGCTGGAGCCCGGAGGCTAGCGGGGGTATGTATCTACTCGGAGGTCGTATTTTTATGGATGTCTAGTGAAGCCATGGTGTTAACGGACACGTCGGTGGCTGGGGATGGGTTCATCGGGTCCGACTTTAACGCCCCTATAACATAACACCCCGGATACTGACCGGGGTTTTATACGAACACAAACAAGAGGCACCCACTACTGTAAGCGATACACCTCCCTCGATATACAATTTTTATAGCCCCACTCAAAAGGTGCGATATGTTTTCTTCCTTCAAAAGCCACTCCTAACTACGGGGGAGGATCTCTAAAGAAAATAACTTTCTAAAATAAAATAGATCCATGTTCCACAGCACCACTAGGTTACGAACCTCGTAAAAATTATATCAGAATACACAAGAATGAGATTTTAGTATTAGAAGTGGAGAAAAATGTATAAAAATGTTTGGAAACAGATTGGTTTGAGTGGAAACAGATTTTTTGGAGTACGAATTGTATGCAACGTCATACATTTTTTATTTCTCGTTTTTGTTAACGCCGCCTATTCAATTTTAGGAAGAGTGTTGGGCGCATAAAACCAGAATTTCAGCTCAAGCGAGGGTCGTTTTGCAAAATTCTCGTGCCTCCAAACCTTGCTTCACTAAATGGCTCATCGTTTAGAATCGGTTGATATTTCACAAATTTCACAATTCAAGACTAATATTTTTGATTTTGAACCACATCCGATTTGCGATTATTTTTAATTATGATTATGTTACGTTTAAGCGGATCCAATTAATTTATATATGATAAAGCAAACCCTGATATAAGAAAATATATATTTCTATATCCGTTTTTTCTCATTAAATTTTATGTCTAAGATAGAAATAGAAACTGGAAGTCGACTCCTAGAGTTGTAGTTCAAATACTTTTTGTTTTATAACATCCTTAATTGAAGTAAAAACTCGCTTGTTATCGGAATTTGATATTATTTGGTAACAAGGGTATTGAAGCAAAATTTCTAATGGTTTGTCCAAAGCAAATATCGTTAAAGAGGAGCATTGTGAAAGTATTTCATTCTCACCAGGGTTTGATTCTAGATAAGATTAAAAGTTGGACTAGCTTTCCAAACGATCCTTGCGGAAACATCAATCAGTCCTGAATATCATAAAATATTTTCATTGTATTCTTGTTTGATTTTCTCTATCCTCTTCCACCCTAGGTTTATCTCACTTCTTGCTCTCTATTCATATTCATGTATCCTTTCTTTCTTTTATTTCTATTCCCCCATGTAGGTATTAGCCCTCCAATACTTTTGATGTACTTTTTATTCTTTTCGTTCGTTATGATATTTTTGCTCCATATTCTATGTCCCTATTTGTTCCTGTTCCTCCTATTATTTCTAGTCTCATGACCATTCAAATCCATTTCTCATTCTCGCAAATCCGTGTATCTTTCCTTATTCTTATTCCTATTCTTTCCTGCTTTAATTTCTCTTTTTCTGGTGTACTGCTTTGTTCTTTCCTTCTTTGTTATTTTACGCTATTCTCTTTTTCTGTACCCCTGTTTTTTCTAGTATTTTTGGTTATTGGTGCTCTTATTCTTGCACAAACTCTGCGCTGCTCAATCCATTACATTGCAATTTCTCCATTCTTCTTCCTATTCCTCCTTGTTTTTATTCCTCTTCTTACGTCCTGTTTTTTTCTACTCCTTCTGACTATTGCTGCTGCTATTCTTATTTAAACTCTATTTCTTATATTTCTCTGTTCTTCATATGATTTTGCCCTTTTTATTCTTTTTGCTTCCTGTTTTTATTCTTTTTTTTTATTTCTGGTATATCTTCTATTCTTCTACTTGATTTTTCAACTTTATCCCCTTTTTTCTATGCTCTTGAGTTTTGCTATTTCTCTGGTTCATCCTGTTCTTATTCCTCTTCTTTTTCTTCAGACTCCATTTTATATTGTGTTCACTATTTATATTAATTCATCTTTTCTTCTTATTTCCCCTAATTTTATTCTTCTTCTTCTTCTTTTAACGTCTTTTCAGACTATATGGAGTCATGAACTAACAATTTTTTTAAATAATTTTTTCCTGAAAAAAAGGTTTGCATCGCTCTGCTGGGAATGAAACCACTGAACTTCGGATTGCCGGTCGGCTATTTTTTATTAAGCTACAAGGAGATTGAAAGCAGAATCCATTTTTAGAAGAACACTTATTATTTTTCCAGCTGTTACAAGTCAAATTTTTCAAGGAATCCATATTACCATCAGAAAATAACATAAATTCTTAACTTCTTGCAGATTTTAAAATAAAATTTTTTCTGACTTGTAATTTGAAAATTTAAATTAAATAATTTTAATTGCAATTTAAATAATTTCAATTTGACAGAAAACATCTCGAAAAATAATGCTTGTATTACTGAAAAAGGATTCTTCTTTCGATCTCTCTAGTAGCTTAAAGGAAAAGAATCCGGCCGGCAATATAAAGTTCTGTGGTTCTGTTCCGAGCGGAGCGAAGGAGAAGATATCTTTCCAGAAAAAATTTAATTAAAAAAATTTTTAACTTCGTGTAGTCTGAAGAGACGTTAAAATTTTCTGTTATTCTCTGATGATAATACGCATTTTAGAACATATTTTACTTGTAACCACCAATGGGAAGTTCTGCGGTTCGATTCCAAGCGGCGCGAAGGAGAAGACCTTTCTTCAAACAAAATTTAATTTTCAAAAATTTCCTTTATTATTCTACTTTTCTTTAGATATTTTCCATGCTCTTAAAGTTTATCTTCTTCTAATTATTTCTGCTCTTATTGTTTCTTACCGTTCATCTTCGAATGCTTCCACTATTCATATTCTCACCTTTTTCCTATTCATGCAAGTTTTTATTCCTTTTTTACCTCTGTTCTACTTTATATCCTTCATTATTTTACTTTATCATCTATTTTCTATACCCATGTCTTTTGTTGTTATTCTGGTTAAATCCCTTTCAAACTAGTGATGGGAAGTCCATATGGGTACTATGATACAAGGGCCTCCGGGTGTCCGGCCAGTGACGCATATTACCCTGTCACTAAAAAAATAAACAAATGCCACTAGAAAAAGTGAGACCTCATTTTTTAATACTTGTTAATGCTGCTTATACTGCAAACTTGTCAATATCGATAACAATTAGGGATACCCGGATACTCGAGTACACAATGTTTATTTTACTCCGGTACCCGGAAATCCGGACATTCACATTCATAGAAATTTAATCACCTTTTTGATTTTCATTACATATAAATTTTGGCTACAAAAAACAAGCCTTTTTAAAAGAGGAATCAATGAATTAATTTATATCAATAAATTGATGAAAAATTCATTTAATTAATACCCTTGTTACCTTTATAATTATTGTAATGTCCTTCATATCAGTTTGACTGGTATCGTCCATCTGTAAACATCACAACAGTTATAGTGTGACATTTTTATCAATTATTAGAGCCTCCACAAAATCTTTAAGGCTTATAGTGGGAAAAACTATAATGTTTACAATTTCTTTAAAAAATGAATTTTTTTTAAGACTTCAATGTTTTTTGACTAAGGTATGACAATAGCTATTTTACTTTTATGTTTGTAGATCTCGAGTTTTAATATTGACATAAATTAGGTGACTTAAAAAATGCCTTCCTTTTTTAATTATAGGTCTGTTTTGTCAGTCGCAACATAGAGAATTTCTTTTTTTTTTTAATAAATAAATATGTTTCTAACATGTTATATGGACATTTTATTTGACTTCATGTTGACCGTAAGACCGACCGTACTAGCGATACTTTTCTGAAATATTTAGTTATATTATTCTTATTATCAATATTTATTTATTTTATTTAAAGAAAGGAAAAATAGTTTTGGATCTGCTGTACCTGAAATTATGTGCATTTTGTAACCCGGGTATTACCTGATAGATCGGGTACCCGCTAGGGGTCCCGGGTATATCAGGAATGGGCAAAATACCTATCAGTACTTCAAATTTTCTTTTCTATTATTTACAGCACTTTCCACTCTATCTACCTAAAAAAAATCAGCATTTATCTTAACCCCCCTTTCGAATTGGAACACGTCTTTCCAGATCTATCAGACCCGGCTCTCTATCACACAATGAGCATCAGAAACTATTCCGGGACAAACAGAGATCTGGCAAAGTATCTTTTCTGTCTCAAGTGTGGAGAAGGAGAGGAAGTAAGAAAGCTTGTTGGGGGTGGGAGTCGAAGGCGTTGAAAATCAACCGGGTCAATGCGACCCACCGACTAGCGCAGGAGGCTCTCGCGAAGACGACACTTGATGGTCGCCAAGAGCAACGTAGCAACAATCCCGTTTAGTACTTCTGCTGTCGGAGGGAGTAGGACGAGATGGTCGACGAGTACGTTGGTGGGGTTGTTGGAGGATGAGGGAAGGTGGAAGTGGGGTGGATCTGACAGGATGCGGGGTGGCTAGCTCCAGTGGTGTTGTGGGGTGTTGGGGGTGGGAGGAAGCGGGGGCGACTGGTTGGTGATGCATTGCGCGAACTCCCCGCGGCGAGGTCACGTGACTCGTACCCCCGGCCTATCATTGATCGCTCCCCGGAGAAACGTTGGACACACCGTGCTCGCCGTCCTTCCTACGTCCAATTCGCACCTACAACTGCGGTAACACCGCCGGAACGTCCTCTCGGCTTAATTCGCATCTTGAGACGAGGATTTTCTTGCTCGACATTCAGGATTCGCTCCTGAGTTCAAGTGAGCAGTTAGGCTGATTCAGTCATTAGGAGAAGTTCCTAATATACAGTACTTACATTAAGTAACAGCTTAAGAGGGGGAGGGGGGGCCGAGACAATATGTTACTCATGTACGTACTTATTGCAAATTAGCAAAAACTTTCTCCTGACTGTTATCTTTTAAGTTATAAATTTTATTGTTTGTTTGTAACTTATAAAATTTTCTTAAAAAGACATCATTTTTTGTGGCAAATTCAACTGCTTTGTTAAAAATTTGTCCTTTGGGTTTAAGAATTTAACTCTTGTCGTAGAACATTAACCTTCTGTTTAAAATTCATATTTTTTGGTCATAAATCAACTAAACTCTTCTGGAACTTTTCTGAAAATTTGTCTCATTGATTTAAAATGCAACTGTCTTATTAAAGATTAATCTATTGCTTGACAATTTACTTTTTAAAATTTTAAAATTTACCTGTTTTAGTGAAATATTCATTTTTCTCCGAAAAAAATCAACTGCTTGGTTACAAAATTCACAATCTTTGTAAAAAGTTATTCTTTTTGTTTAAACATTCGAATATTTAGTAGAACATTATCTTATTGTTGAAAATTCTTATTTTGGCGTTGAAAAGAGAATTGAAATCTTTTCTGTATGAATATTTAATTTTTTTTTTAATAAAAAATTTATCTGTTTGAAGAGAAATTTTATCTTTCTTAAACAAAAATTTACTTTTTATTTGAAAATTAAACTACAGTCATTCTTTTTGGTTAAAAATTCTGTTTTGCTTAAAATTTAATTATTTCAAAGAAAAATTTTATTTTGGTGTTGCAAAATAAACTGAAACCTTTTCTAGATGAAAGTTTATCTTTAAAAAATTGTTTTTGTATTTAAAATTCATCTGTTTTAGTACAAATGTAATCTTTTTTTGATAAAAATGCAAGTATTAGGTAGATATACAAATTGATCTGTAAGAGAAGTTTTATCTTGTTTGGATGAAAACACAATTATTTGGTAGAGAATTCATCAAATTTGTTAAAAAGTCATCTTCTTCGGTTGAAAATTCATCTTTTTGAAATGAAAGTTCTGCTAAAATCTTTTTTAACAGAAACTATATAAACTATTTCATTAATTTATACTTTTAATTAAAAATTTTAACCGTTTTTTTTTAATCAGAACATTTTGGTTAACAATTCTTCTTATTTGCTTGAGCATGCAACTGTATATATTTTTTTAAATATTTGGTTGAATTACTTTGTTGAGAAATCATTTTTTTCTTTAGGTTTTATATTTTGATTTAAAAATTTACCTCCTGTTTGAAATTTGAACTATTATGTTAAAAAGTAACATTTTTTAATTCATACTTCAACTAATTGGGTGGAAGTTAAACTAAATTATTTTAAGTTGATTTTTTTATTTAAGGCTCATGTCTTTTGTTGAAAATTTATCTGATTAGTCAAAAAGGTTTTTTGTTGGTTTAAAATTAATTTTCTAATTAAAAATTTTACTTTTCCATTTTTTGAAGATTGATGTTTTTTTGTTGAACTTTTTCCTTTTTCAGCAGAAACAGAATTTTTTATCCGACACTCTTTTAAACGCGCCATTGCACGCACGTGAAGGTGGCGTAATGTGGTCACTTCCATCCTAGTGGCGTGAAGGAAATGGAGAAAGGTTGAAAAGAGAAAGATTAAAAGAAGAGAGGAAAACAGAAAAGGGGAATAGGTAAAAGGAAAAGGGAAGAAGAACATGAGAAACCGGAAAGGGTGAAATAGGAAAGAAAAAGGGGAAATGAAAAAAGGGGAAGAGAAAAATAAAAGGAGAGAGAGAGAGAAAAATAGGGAAATGAACCAAGGTAAAGGTAACGGGGAAACAGAGAATGGGGAAAGGCATAAGGGTGAAAAGAAAAAGAAGAAACGGTAAAGCAGAATGGGGAGAAGGAAAATTGAAGGGGGAAATGAGAAAAGGGAAAGGGGCGAAGAAAAAAGGCAGGGGAAATGGGAAAAAGAGAAAAAGGTTAAAGGGGACGAGGAGAGGATGAAAAGATAAATTTTAAAAGGGTAAGAGGAAGGCGAAATAGCAAAAGGTTATGGGGAAAAGAAAAAGGGAAGGAAAAATGAGAATCCGGAAAGGGCGATAAGGGGAAGGGGTAAGGAAAAGGGCAAGGGTAAATGGGTAAAAGGGAAAGGAAAGGGTGAAAAGAGGACAGTAAAAAGTGAAAGGAAAACGGTAAAGGGGACTGGGAAAGAGAACATGCAAGGGAAGAAATAAGGAAGGGGAAGGGAAGCAGTAAAGGGGACATGGGAAAGAAGAATGAGGAAAACGAAACGAATATTGCGAAAGGGGAACGGCTGAAAAGTGGAAAGGGGAAAGGAAAAGGGAAATGGTAATGGAGAATAAGAAAGGGGAAAGAAAAACGGCTCCTAAGGCTTAGTTTCAACGAGGGTAGGAAAAAAGTATAGTGTGTATAAGGAAGTAAGGCTATTTGTCTTCTTGTGACTGCCGCCCAAGCAAAGCGAGGGCGGCAAGTACACTCTAATAAAAATATCCTGCCTTAGGCCCTCGATACACTATTCTTGGTTTGAAATTTCACGTTTGTTAGGTAAGAATACATCAGTTTCGTGGTGAATTAATTTTTTGCTGAAGCGTTATATTTTGGTTTGAAAATTCAATTTTTGTAGAGAAAATTCATCTTTTGGCTTGAAGGTTTAACAAATTAGGTAAACTTGTATTCCTTTCTTCAGTGAAAAATCTTTATTTGTTGAAAATTCGTCTTTTTAGGTTTAAAAGTATTTTTCCTTTATTATAAATTCCATCTTTTTTAATTAAAATATAAAGTATCATACTTTTTGTTGCGAATTTATCTTTTTAGGTTGATGATCCAACTATTGCGTTCAAAATTTTATTATTTTGTTGAAAATTCAAGTCTATTGTTAAATAGTGCCATTTTATAGTAGAATGTTTGATATTAATTAGTAAATTTGACCATTTTAAATTTTTATCTGAAACCTGTTTTATTCTGTCAAAAAATATCCCACAGATCCAACGAACAAATTTGGACAAGCACCATAAAATGTTCCTATTGCAATTTGAAAAAAGAGAACAATTTTGTTAAAAAAAAAGAATAATTAGATGGCAGCTAACATAAATAATAAAAAAAACGAGAGCAGGCAGGAATAGCAACTACACCACTATGCTCTCTTCCTGACAACCGAGCAGAGAGTCAGGAAGAGAGCATCGTGGTTTTGTTGCTGTCCTGCCTGCTAGAGTTTTTCTTGAATTTTTTGATTTCCTCTTTGCCTTGAAAAGGCACGAGTGCTGAAACGTTGGTAAATTTTGTTTACCAATGTTTTTTATTGTCGTTTAATAATAATAAAATAAAAAAGACGTAAGAAATAAAAAAGGAAGAGGATTTGTTTGGCTGCCTTCTAATTTTAGGAACATTTTATGTTGGTTGTCGAAACTTGGACGTTGGATTCTTGGTTTTATTTTCAGGAATTCTCATTTGCTTTTAACAATTACCTTTATTATAAAAACAATGAAACTAAATCATAAATCCAAGCAGCGCTAATTGCTCAATATCATTTTCAATTTGCAGTTTCATTTGCACATCACTCGTATCTAATTTATGAACTGCAAAATTAAAATGTGTTTGTGATTAAACAAAAACAAACAAAAAGTTGTTAATTTCTCCATTAAATATTAAATATCATAAATTATTAAAATAAAAAATGAAGTAAATGAATTCAAGCAATGAACCATTGAGCATTATTAAGTGCTTGATGGATATCGTGCCGGTATGAGTCCTTTAAAAATGCAGCCGTTTAAAATGTGCAACATTCTCGTAAAGGAGGTTGGCTAATTTACGTAATTTAGTCGTTAACTCATATGCCTCTGCATGCTACTTTTATTCCATCCACTTTGTACAGAAAATTCTTTTTTTCTGTACTCGGTTTGAAATATGCAGGTAGGAATGTTCAATGCGTCAACAAAATTGACAAGACTTCGAAGTAGAAAAAGATGAATCGTCTTAAAATTTGTAAGTCAAGTAAATGTTGCTTGACGGCAATCAATATTTATACAAGTTTATCATAGAAAATAATTTTTTTCGTTTATTACTTCTGAATATACTTATTAACGATTAGATAAATTATCTTCAGAAAAGGTATGAAACATTGATAACTGTGATGATAAGATGTTGAACAACATAATCACCGAACTCCTGTATGCTACGAGTAACATTGGCGTGAAAACGAACGATATTCGTTTTGACGAGGCTGAATGTGTTATTATGAAAATGACGTTTGTTTTACGGCCTTTTGCAATAGCTATGTTTTGCACATGTGAAGTCGGCACGAACCAGATCTGACATCCTGTTTGACAAGCGACCGTGCAAGTTGAATTACAATCATTATACATTATCTGCTCTATTTAATTTCAGCAACATGATTCTGCACTCATCTGGAATATATGACATGTAATATTTTCTTACAACATATTTTTATAATCACCTTGGAGTATTAGATGAGATGAGAAGAGAGGAGCTTACAAATTCTTTTATTGTATCGTGGGGTGTATAATACTTTAGGGTAGTCCAAAAATTATATTTGGGAGCGTTTTTTTTTTTTTTTTAGTTTAGAGATCTGAAAGAAAATTTACCTCTTTTATATTAGAAAAACTTTTTGGATATTTAAAATTCAACTACACTATATGCAGTGCAGTTGTTCGCGTCTTCGAGATATATCCATCAATATTGTTGAACCTGTTAGGACACACTAGTACCAATTTACGAAGTTTAAAAAAATGTTTGTATTCTGTTTAATAAAAAAAAACTTCGTCGCATATTAGGAATACTACAGTACTGTATCTGTTGTATTTGTTTTTGTGTTCAAGACACTTAGAATGATCTTTTGATGTGACATCCCAGACCTTTTATATGACCAGAAATGACCATGACCATGGTCAGGAATACTGATTGATATATTTTTTATCTTCTTTATCTGACGACAACTTTCTTAACATTGAAAACACAACATTAATGCATGAGATATATTTGTTCGCGTCTACGAGATGCATCGATGGCCCAATTGAAGAACCTTTCATGGCCTACCATAACCTACCAATGTCGCTTAAAATTTTGTTAAACAAAATGATTTTCCTTCTTTCTAAAATGATTTCTGTTTATGTTACAAATATTATAGTGCTATATTTAACGTAATTGTGCGAGTCTTTGAAATGTGTAGAAGTTAAGTAAGTTAAAAAGTTTTTTCAGTGTAAGAGAAAAGAATTGAAAGACAAAAACATAAGCTAGAAAAATATTTTTAAAAATTTTGTTTCTTTTGTTAGAGAAAACCTTCTTTTTATGAGGAAAAAATTAATTTAATACCTTTGAGGAATCAAAATGTTCATAGAATGAGCACACATAAATGCACCCCTTTCTCTTAGCACAGAGTTGAAAAGTCGCTTAATCTATATTGAACCTTGTTTTATTTACGTTAAAAATAATCATTTTATCGTTTAGGAAGTGGTTTTCTGCAGTTTACCCCTCTCCTGGTCAATTGTCCAAGCAAATGAGAGTACCCGTGTACTCTAGACCTCTGTTTCAAAAGGTTTTAAAATAAAATTGCATAATAAAATGGTTTAATCGTGATTCTATGGGAAATGCTTGGATAAGCTTTATAACACAATAATAATGAAAATATCTTTCTTGCATATAATGAAAGTTTAATAACATTTTTACCAATTCCGATTTAGAGAGTGCGTCTTTTGAATAAGGAACCATTTTTACAGAGAGAGCATTTTTTGTTTTCTGATGATATTCCTAAACTTTTTTACAGGTTGATTAAACTGAAAGAACTACAGAAATTACAGGGTGTCTAGCATCTTGGAAATCCTTGAAAAGCTGTAAAAGTCCTTTATTTTTTTTACCTGGAAAATTAGGATTTGGAAAATTGAATTTTTCTTATGTATATGGAATTTTTATTTCTTTAGCGATAAATGGGGCTTAAAATTTTTTTTTATTCTGAATGAAAAAAGACTGCGAACCCATTTTTTTGTAGGTGCATTTATATTATAATCATTGTGTCTTATACTCACCTGGAGAAACTAAAATTAAAAAATCGTAATATAAAATTATATTTCATTTTTTTGCCATTTGTGAAAGAGGCTTTATATCACTTTTGTATTATGTTGAAAATTTCTTTTTTACTTTGAGTTTATCTTCTTTAGTGGAAAATTGATCTAATTATTTAAAAATTAATGTATTTTGTAAAAAATTTATCTGTTTAGACAGAAAAGTCACCGTTTTAAATAAAAAAATTAAACAATATTAGATTTAATTTTAAACTGGAAATTTAATTTTTGTATTTTTGGTTAAAAATTGTTTATTTTATTTTATTAATCACCTAGTGACTTAAAAATTAATATTATTTTTTTAATATTCAAGTATTTAATTGAGGATTAAAATTTTTTTGTAGAAATTTCAACTACTTTATCTAAAATTTAATTAATTTGTTGAAAACTGTATTTTTTAGTTTTTAAGTTTCTTTCGTTAAAAATGTACATACATTGTTGAAAATTCATTCATTTTTTGGTTGACAATATATCTATAAGTTGAAGATTCATCGCCATAATAGAATATTTATCTAGTTAGTAAAACGTTTAAATACTTTATTGAAAACTCTTTTTTTCTTGTTTAAAAAATAAAATTTTTTAACTTTATATATAACTTTTTTGTTAAAAATTGTTATTTTTCGTTACAAATTAGTTTTTTGAATTGTTTATATAAGCAATGCAGTTAAATATTTTATAATTTATGTTGAGAATTTATCTCTTTAGTTGAAAATGCAAATATTTAAATATTAATTTATATTTTTATTTGAAAATTGAAGTCTTTTGTTGAAAACTCGACTACTTGGTAAAAGTTTAACTCTTTTGTTATTAATTAATTTTTTTGTTCAAGGATTTATTTTTTTAATTAAAAATTCGTCTACGCAGTGGAAAATATATCTACTTTTTTTAAAAATTCCTATTTTAAAAGTCATTTTTGTAAGTGATAATTTAAGCAATCCAGCTAATTATTCCATAATTTAATTAAAAAGTTCATCTTTTTTGTTTCTCTGGATAAATAGAATAAATAGAAAAAAATTGTATTACATTTTTTTGAATATTCGGGCCTTTCACCATAAGATCAGTATTTGGAGAATTATTTTTCCATAGTGAAAAAAAGATATCTGGAAAATTAATTTTTTGTCCTGGAAAATCTGGAAAAGACCTGGAAATTTTTTTAACGCCTGGAGATGGGAAGCCTAATTATACTCAATTTAATTTCTGAAATTCTTTATTATTATCAGTACAGAAAATTAAATTGTATTTAACAATAATATTTTTTCCAGCTAGTTTTGTTAAAACTTATTTCTAAATCTCAGTTTTTTCAGTAGTCTATCCGGAACCATAATTGACAGGTTTAGTTTATCTTGAGGATCTTGACGCAATTATTGGCATTTTCTCCAATGCGGTTAATCTCCCTTTTGAACTTAGCGAGCTCTATTCCACATTTGATCAAAGCCTTTAAACAAATTAAAACAAAGTGTTTTTATGCTAAACTTGTATAAACTAAAACTATTATCAGAAAAGCGTGGCCCGAGCGGAGAGCTTTACATGGTGACTATGTGAAGCTCTTCACCTGGGGTTGTTACTAGAGAGATTGATCACAGATGTGGGATTTGGCTAAATGGTATAATAATAAAATTTATAGGATTTTTCTGTTTCATCTGTTTTACAAATTTTCGTTAACGTATCGAAAATAAATTTTTTTTTCTAATTACCATTGGACTATCGGTATTACTACAGTTCTTCATTGCCTTGTCTCCGGCAGAAACAGCGTTGTTGATTGGCTCCGTAAATTTCTTCTTACATTCTACAGTATCCTTTCCTTTTTTATTTGCAGCATCTACCAGATCCTGAGTTTTAAAAAAAACGAGGAATAAAATAATTGTTTAATATTTGTAATGTTACTGAACTGAAGCCTAATTTTAAGAAAATTAAAAAATTTTGCGAATTATTTTCGCTAACTGACCTGAAAAGCTTTCACGTTTTTCGCCTTTGCGTCATTTATTTCCTTCATAGCTTTATTATAAAAATCCATTAACTGATTTGCGTGGGCTATCTGTAATGTTATAAAACAGCGATAAAGAACGTCTGATAACAAAATTTAAAATTTTTTAGTCGGATTTGAAATACTTATTTAAACATAAATAAATATAGATATGAATACAATTTTTTTTAATGACTGGTAAAATCAGAAGTAGTCACTTATTTGAAAATAAAAACTTCCTCGATAAAAATGTTATTTGTTAGTTTGAAGATTAATCTTTTTAACTGAAAACTTATATGCGATGTGAAAAATTTACTAAACTTTTTGACAATTCGTATTTTTAAATTAGTTTAAATACAATTAAATAAATTTAAATT
>JAAAKG020000001.1:1442548-1454974 GCA_010014905.2 Druon quercuslanigerum | reverse complement strand
ATAAATTACTTGTAAAATTACCATAAACAACAAAAAGAAATTTCCAAAAAACTATAAAAATATTTTAAATTTAACTTTGGGTAATTTATCGTAACTGAACATAATTTATCCGTAATATTACCATAAATTACAGAAAAATAGGAATTTTTGGTAATTTACCATATTTAAATGTAAGATTACCATAAACGACCGAAAATTTCCATAAATTTAAGGAAATTAAAAGAATGTTTTAAATTGAATTGTGGACTATTTATGGTGAGTTACCATAAATTATAGAAATTTCATAAATTTCCGGAAACCTATAAAAAATTTAAATTTGTACTTTGGGTCATTTATGGTAAGTAACCATAACTTACCCGTGATATTACCATAAAGTAAAAAAAAAATTATACATTTCCGGAAGTGCATAAAAAAGTTAAATATTGAATTTTTGACAATTTTTGATAATTTAACATAAATTACCCGTAATATTACCGTAAATTACAAAAAATTTCATAAATTCTCGGAACACCATAAATTACCCAAAGTTCAGGTAATTTATGGTGTTAAACCATAATTTACCCGTAATATAACCATAAATTTTTAAAAAAATTATAAATTTCTGGAAGTGCATAAAAAAGTTTAAAATAGAAATTTGAGTAATTTAACATATTTAACTGTAAAATGACCATAATTGACCAAAAATTTCCATAAATTTCAGAACATTTATAAAAGTGTTTAAAGATGAATTGTAGGCAATTTATGGTTATTTACCATAAATTACCCGTAAAATTACTATAAATTACAAAAAATTTCATAAATGTCCAGAAATTTATAAAAAAGTTGAAAACTGAATTTTCGGAAATTTTAGGTAATTTACCATATTGATATAAAAAATTACCATAATCTTTTGGTTAATTTAGGGTATTTTATCATATTTAAATATAAGATTATCATACATTTCTGGAAATGTATACAAATATTTAAATTGAATTTTGGGTAATGTATGGTGAATTCCAATTAATTACCTGTAATAGTAGCATAATTTTCCGAAAAATGTCATAAGTTTCCGCAAATTTATAAAAATTTTAAAATTGAAATATGAGTAATTTATGGTAATTTAACATATTTATCTGTAAAATTACCATAATTGACCAAAAACTTCCATAAATTTCAGGAAATTTATAAAAGTGTTTAAAGATGAATTGTAGGCATTTTATGGTTATTTGCTTTAAATTACCTGTAATATTACTGTAATTTACAAAAAATTTCATAAATTTAAGGAAATTTATAAAAAAATTAAAAATTGAAGTTTGGGTATTTTATGGTAATTTACCATGTTTAACCTTAAAATTAACATCAATGATCGAAAATTTCCATAAATTTTAGGAAATTAAAAAATGTTTTGAATTCAATTGTGGACAATTTATGATAAGTTACCATAAATTACAAAAAATTTCATAAATTTCCGGTTATTTTGGTTAATTTAGGGTATTTTATCATATTTAAATATAAAATTAGCATACATTTCTGGAAATTTATAAAAATATTTAAATTGAATTTTGGTTAATTTATGGTGAATTGCAATTAATTACCTGTAATAGCAGCATCATTTTTTGAAAAATGTCATAAATTACCGCAAATTTATAAAAATGTTTAAAATTGATATTTGGGGAATTTATAGTAATTTATCATATTTAACTGTAAAATTACCATAAATGACCGAAAACTTCCATAAATTTCTAAAAATTTAGAAAAATGTTTAAAATTGAATTTTCGGCAATTAATGGTAAGTTACCATAAAATACCCGTCATATTATCGCAAATTACAAAAAATTAATAAATTCCGGATAATGTATGAAAATGTGGAAAATTGAATTGTAGGCAATTAATGGTAAGTTACAATAAAATACCCGTAATATTACCATAAATTACAAAAAATTTCATAAATTTCCAGGAATGTATAAAAATGTTTAAAATTGAATTTTGGGTAATTCAGGGTGAAATCCAAGAAATTACCTGCAATATTGCCATAATTTACCAAAAATGGCAGAAATTTCCATAAATTTATAAAAATGCTTAAAATTGAAAGTTGGGCAATTTATGGTAAGTTGCCATAAATTACCCGTATTATTACAAGAAATTACAAAAAATTTCCGGGAATCTATAAAAATGTTTAAAACTGAATTTTGGACAATTTTTTGTTATTAAACATATTTATATGTAAAATTACCAATTACCACTGAAAATTTACATATATTTCAGGAAATGTATAAAAATGTTCAAAGTTGAGGTTTTGGTAATTTATGGTCATCTACCATATTTAACTGCATAATTACCATAATTGACTTACGATTTTCATAAAATTCAGAAAATTTACAAAAATGCTTAAAATTGAATTCTGGGCTATTTTTGGTAAATTACCATAAATTACCCGTAATATAACCATAAGTTACAAGAAATTTCATAAATTTCCGGAATTGTATAAAAATGTTTAAAATTGATGTTTGGGGAATTTATAGTAATTTACCATATTTAAACGTTAAATTACCAAAAATGACCGAAAATTCCCATAAATTTTAGGAAATTTATAAAAAAAATTTAAATTGAAGTTTGGGCAATTTATGATGAATTTTAATAAGTTACCTGTAATAGTAGCATAATTTACCAAAAATGTCATAAATTTTCGAAAATTTATAAAAAAGTTTAAAGTTGATGTTTCGGGACTTTATAGTAATTTGAATTTTTAGTAATTTATGGTAAGTTTCCATAATTACCCGTAACATTATCATAAATTAGTAAAATTTCATAATTTTCCGAAAGTGTATAAAAATGTTAAAATTGAATTTTGGGTAACTCAGGGTGAATTCCAATAAATTACCTGTAAAATTACCATAATTTACCAAAAATGTCATAAATTTCCGTAAATTTATACAAATGTTTAAAACTGAATGTTGGGCATTAATGTTAATTTACCATAACTTATCCGTAATTTTACCATTAATTAAAAAAAATTTCATAAATTTAAGGAAATCTATAAAAATGTTTAAACTGAATTTTGGGCATTTATTAGTAATTTAGGATATTTAAATTTAAAATTACCATTATTGACTGAAAATTTTTATACGTTTCTAGAAATTTATAGAAATATTTAAATTGAATTTTGGGCAATTTATGGTGAATTTCAAAATAATACCTGTGATAGTAGCATAATTGACCAAAAAATGTCATAAATTTCCAAAAATCTATACAATTGTTTCAAATTGAGTTTTAGTTACTTTAGTGTATTTTACCATATATAAATATAAAATTAACATACATTTTTTGAAATTTATAAAAGTATTTATATTGAATTTTGGGCAATTTATGGTGAATTCCAATAAACTATATGTAATACTACCATAATTTACCAAAAAATTTCATAAATTTCCGTAAATTTATAAAAATGTTTAAAACTGAATGTTGGCAGTTTATGGTAAGTTGCCATAAATTATCCGTAAAATTACCATAAATTACAACAAATTGCCGAAAATATGTAAAAATGTTTAAAATTAATTTTTTGGAAATTTCTGGTAAGTTACCATAACATACCCGTAGTATTATCATAAATTAAAAAAAATTTCATAAATTTCCGAAATTTTTTAAAAAGGTTTAAAGTTGAATTTTCGGCAATTAATGGTGAATTGTGGACAATTTATGGCGAGTTACCATAAATTACAGAAATTTCATAAATTTCCGGAAACTTATAAAAAATTCAAAATTTTTAAATTGTTACCATAAAATACCCGTAGTATTATCATAAATTACAAAAAATTTCATAAATTGCCGAAATTTTTTAAAAAGGTTTAAAATTAAATTTTCGGCAATTAATGGTGAATTCCAATAAATTATATGTAAAATTACTATAATTTACCACAAATTGTTATAAATTTTGGTAAATTTATAAAAATGTTTATAACTGAATGTTGGCAATTTATGGTAAGTTGCCATAAATTACCCATAATATTACCAGAAATTACCAAAAAAATAGGAAATCTAGAAAAATGTTTAAAATTGAATTTTTGGAAATTTCTGGTAAGTTACCATAAAATATCCGTAGTATTATCATGAATTAAAAAAAAAATTCATAAATTTCCGAAATTTTTTAAAAAGGTTTAAAATTTAATTTTCGGCAATTAATGGTGAATTCCAGTAAATTATATGTAATATTACCATAATTTACCCAAAATTGTTATAAATTTCCGTAAATTTATAAAAATGTTTAAAACTGAATGTTGGGCAATTTATGGTAAGTTGCCATAAATTACCCATAATATTACCAGAAATTACCAAAAAAATAGGAAATCTAGAAAAATGTTTAAAATTGAATTTTGGGCAATTTTTTGTAATTCACCGTATTTATATGTGAAATGGCTAATAACGACTGAAAATTTATATAAAATTCAGGAAATATATGAAAAATTTTAAAATTGACGTTTTGGTAATTTATGGTAATCTACTATATTTAACTGTATAATTACCATAAATGACCGACAATTTCCATAAATTTCAGAAAATTTACAAAAAAGTTTAAAATTGAATTCTGGCCAATTTTTGGTAAGTTACCATGAATTACAAAAAATTTCATAAATTTCCGAAAATCTATAAAAATGTTTAAAATTGAAGTTTGGTTAATTTATGGTAATTTACCATAAATTATCCGTAATATTACCATAAATTACAAAAAATTTCGTAAATTTCCGGAAATCTATAAAAATGTTTAAAATTGAATTCTGGGCAATTTTTGGTAAGTTACCATAAATTATCCGTAATATTGCCATAAATTACAAAAAATTTCAAAAATTTTCGGAAATAGCACTTTTTTACTTTTTAAATATAATTTTTTAACAGGATGGGATAAGTATCATCTTAATGGTACAAATTTAATATAAATTTAAAGCTATAGTACGCCTTAGAAAAAAATTGGATAAATGAAGATTCACAACTTTTGCTAAAACAACATACGAATCAAAAAAGTTTATTTTTTTCTCAGTAATAAAATTTTATGGTGCAATAAAAAGCCAGGAAGGACTTAATTAAAAAATTTTAACGACGCGTTAGTGAGAGAATACCAAATTAAAAAAATGGAGAGTATCGATTATTATGAACACATAAAAAAAAGAAAAATACCTATATAAAATAAATAAATACAATTTTTTAACAAGGATTTTGACCGTTTTCGGCAATTTTTTAAACAATTTTTTAAAGCAAAATTACTGTTTAGATAGTTTTCTACGAATAAGTTTAATTACTTTAAGAATCCATAAAGAATTTCAGATTAATAACTCTTTGCCACGATACTTAGCAAATTTAAAATAATTATTAATTTTTTAAAAACAGGCAAGAAACAGTTAATTTGATACTTGGCGGGGTTGGAGGATGTGGATGTGTGATGGTGTGGTGGCCCCGTGACTGTATCTTGTGAAGATGTGATGATGAGGTGTGTTGACCGTGTGAAGGTGATGTGGAGGCTGGTTGAAGAACCAGTGCCTCGATGATGTTGCGTGTGTGAAGGTGTGGATGGTGTGGAGGCTGGTTGAGGAACCAGTGCCTCGATAGATGCGTGTGATAGGGAGGCTGGTTCAGGAACCAGTGCCTCGGTGTCGATCTGTAGATGATGGTGCGAAGGTGTGGAGAGATGTTCCAAGTCACAATCCGCCACAATTAAAAGATTTCCTTTTCCAAATTTTAAAAAAAGCATTTAACATATTTCTGAATAATAATAGTAAATTTTGAATAAATATGATTCTGTTTCGGAACAAGAAACTTTCAAAATTAAAATCATTCTGAGTGTGAACCCAATTAGTAAACGGAAAATCAAAAAATTCCCCGAAGGAATTATAATTTTGACTTCTTGAAAAAGGAATTTCGTGAAGAATTATAATATTGGTTTCGAACAAGTAATTTTTGATACGCAACGGGAAATTTTCAAAAATAATTTGATTCTGAGTCATGAATAGGAAATTTACAAAAAAATCCCTGTTCCAAGTAAGATTTTGCCATGTTTAGAAAATCCCTGTTTCCAAATTAGAATTCTTTTAAATCTAAAAATTCGTTTTTTCCAAATACAAGTTTTCCAAAATTTTAAACTTTCCTTTTTCAAATTTGAGAAAAAGAGAGTAACTATATTTCAGAAATATAATAGAAAATGTTGTAAATGAATATAATTCTGACTTCGAAGCGGAAATTTCCGAAAAGAAATATAATTTTGACTTTAGTTGATGTAGTTTTCATTAATAATTATTGTTTTACTTACGAAAGAGAATTTTTTACACCGATCAGAAATTTCGAATCAGAATTCTAATACTCAGAATTTTATTTGCAAGAACGGATACACAAAATCCTTTTTCTGCTCTGAATCAGAATTTTAATTACTGTTGATAAAAATTATCTCATTTTCCAACAGTTACAGTTACAAATCAGACATCTTTTAAATAATTAAATCATTAAAATCTCTTGAGCTCTTTGAACCTGACCAGGAAAAATGAAAAAACACCCCGATCTATCATTATGGACAAATAATAATTTAGGTTGAAGTTTGAAGTAGAAAAAGTGATAATAGTGGGACAATTTGTTCCATCCCGAATACCTCCGTACTTATTTTGCTCCCCCTTTTTCAAAAAATAAGAAGAGTCAGCAATCTAAAAGCCTCGCCTGCAAAACCTTGAGTTCTTCGATCTTCTTATCCATAAGATTCTATCCCCATGTTTTACGACTTTAATCAAAAAATCTAAGCCTCGAGCATGTTTCCAAGTGGATGATCGACATGCACATCAACGTCGGCGATCGTCTTTGAGCCTCGGTTTACTTGAGACAAGAGCTGGCGCTAAAGAAACGAAGACGATTTATTCTGGAGGTCGTCGGGAACTTATAAAATGTAAACGAAAATCTGTAACGCAAACGTAGTCGTTGAGGCGTGTACGGGAAACAAGTCCCACCTAAAAGGGCGCCTATATCCTTCTGTATTTGGCCGTTGATCTGGGACGGGGTGGCGATCGGATTTAAAGGGGGCCGCTGATCGAACAACAAGTGGTGGCGGCTGCTTCAAAGAGCCACCACTTCTTCTCTCCTTTTCTTTCCCACAAACACACTCTTTTCTTTCCTCTCTTCCGAGCAGTGACAATCGCTCGTATCCTCTCCTAAAATGCTTCGGGCATCTAGGCAACTCTTCTCCCATTAGATTAGGTGCCGCGAAACCAGAAGAGAGAGAAAAAAAAATGGTTAAAGAAATGTGCGAGGAAAAAAGAAGGAGAGAGAGAGAAAGAGCATAGGATAGTGAGGAAGATGAAAGAGGATAAAAGAGGATAAAAGAAGATAAAGGAAGAGTAAAGAAGAGAGAGAGAGGAAATAAGGGGAGAGAAAAAAGCAACTGGATCCAGCAAACACGACAACTTGGCTTAATGATGTGCCGCGCTAGCGATCCGGTGTCCACCTTCGGATGCAACCTTCGAGATTTCAGAGCCTCAGCCTCCTTTACCTCGAAACGCTTTTTACCTATCCGCATTAATCGATGGTCCACGTTCCTCGCACAGAGAGAAGGCCTTGTCACTCGCTACCGGAACGCTCTAAAGTTTAAAGCGCTGACACGTGGAAAGCCATCCTGAACTATGGAAGCAATGATCGTTATCGAGACGTTTTACAATTTATTAGAACTCTGGGGAACTCCAGAAGAACACGACAATGCGATTTACACCGGTCCTTACTGCATTTCCTGCCACGAAACTATTGCCAATATCGCATGGAAATCTGAAAATCTATTTTACTTTCTCTGCTTTGTCAGGGGAAAAATTGATATATTGGATAGTCTGTGATTTACTGGTGATAGATGTGGTCGATTCTGGATGGCATTATATATTTACAAAAGAATATTATTTAGAAAGAATTTATAAAGAAAAAAGAAATTATTTATATTTATATAGAATTCCCTCCCTCCTATCACTCTGCCCTCTTTTATCTCTCTTCTCTGCAATTCAATTCTGGCATATCCGATTCGATTCTATCTTATCATCACCTTCCATCAACTCACACCTTACTCATCCCATAACTTTAGTTTTCATACACCAAGCCCCTCCCCATAATTTTCCTTGCTGCCCATCAAAATTTCCCCTCCCTATTATATACGTCTACTTCTACTCATTTGCTTCCCCTCATTATCTACTTCCCCTACCATACTAGGATTAATAAACCAGCGCTGACCCTCTCTGCTTCCACTACACCTCATCTTACTTCTCCTAATTCTTACGCCCCTTACCTACTGCTCCACCCTATTTATATTGACCTAACTTTTCCTCATCGCCTTCACATCACTTTCCGTCACTTTCCCTGAAATGCTTATTTCCTCTCATTCCGTTACTTCCCCTCATCTTCCAATCCAATCCACTCCAATCCAAGCTAATCAACTCTATTTCAATCCATTCCAACCACATTCATTCCAAATGAATAAGATTCATTCCAATCACCCCCATTCCATTCTATTTCAATCCACTCCAATAATTTATAATCCAATAAATTCAAATTCGCTTTAATTGAATCAACTACAACCCCCTCCAATCCATTCTAATCCTATCCTTTACAATCCAATACATTCTAATTCATTCCAATCCAATCCAATCTAAGTAACTTCATTGCAATCAATTCCAGTCCAATCTATTCCAAACACATTAATTCCAATCGAATCCGATTTATTCTAATCAAATCCAATTTACTCCAATATACTCCAATTTATTCTCATCTAACCGATTCCAATCCATTTCAATCTACTCTAATTAATAATAATCCAATAAATTCCAATCCGCTTTAATTAAATCAACACCAAAACATTCAAATTCAATCCATTCCAATTCAATCCATTCCAATCCAATAATTCCAATCCAATCCATCACAATCCATTTCTATGCACTCCAATCATTAATAATCCAATAAATTCCAATCCGTTTAATTGAATTCACTCCAATACATTTCAATTGAATCCATTCCAATCCAATCTTTACAATCCAATACCTTCCAATCCAATCCATATCAATTTAATCTAATTCACTGTATTAATTCATTTCAGTGCAATTCATTCCAACCCCATTCATTCCAAATACATAAGATTTATTCTAGTCTAAAACATTCCAATCTTTTTCAATCCACTGCAATAATTTATAATCTAATAAATTCAAATTCGCTTTAATTGAATCAACTCCAATCCACTCCAATCCATTCTAATCCTATCCTTTCCAATCCAATACATTCTAATTCATTTCAATCCAATCCAATCTAAGCCACTCTATTTCAGTCAATTCCAGTCCAATCTATTCCAACCCCATTCATTCCAATCGAGTCCGATTCATTCCAATCCAATCAAATCCAATTCACTCCAATATACTCCAATTTATTCCCATCCCACCCTTTCCAATCCATTTCAATGCACTCCAATCATTAATATTCCAATAAATTCCACTCCGTTAAATTGAATCCACTCCATTACATTTCAATTTAATCTATTCCAATCCAATCATTCCAATCCAATCCAATATATCCCAATGAAATTCACTCTAATCCAATCTAATCAACTCTATTTCAATCCATTCCAGTCCTATCCATTTCAACCCCATCCATTCCAAATGAATAATATTCATTCCAATCCAAGCCATTCCAATCTATTTCAATCCACTCCAATGATTTATAACCCAATAAATTCAAATTCCATTTAATTTAATTGACGCCCATATATTTTAATTCAATCCATTCCAATCCATTCTAATCCAATACATTCTAATTCATTCCAATCCAATCCAATCTAAGCCACTCCGTTTTAATCCATTCCAGCCCAATCTATTCCAACCCCATTCATTTCAATCAAATCCGATTCTTTACAATCGAATCAAATCCAATTCACTCCAATATACTCCAATTTATTCCAATTCAACCAATTCCAATCCATTTCAATGCACTCTAATCATTAATAATCCAATAAATACCAATGCGTTTAATTGAATTTACTCCAATACATTTCAATTGAATTCATTCCAATCCAATCATTTCAATCCAATCTAATCCATTCCAATCCAATCCACTTCAATCCAAGCTAATCAACTATATTTCAATCCATTCCAGCCCTATCCATTCCAACCCCATTCATTCCAATCCAACCCATTCCAATCTATTACAATCCACTCTAATAATTTATAACCCTATAAATTCAAATTCCATTTAATTTAATTGACTCCCATATATTTTAATTCAAACTATTCTAATCCATTCTAATCCAATACATTCTAATTCATTCCAATCCAATCTAATCTAGGCCACTCCGTTTCAATCAATTGCAGTCCAATCTATTCCATCCCCATTCATTCCAATCGAATCCGATTCATTCCAATCCAATCAAATCTAATTAACTCCAATATACTCCAATTTAATCCCATCCAACCCTTTCCAATCCATTTCAATGCACTCCAATCGTTAATAATCCAATAAATTCCAATCCGTGTAATTGAATCCACTCCAATACATTCCAATTGAATTCATTCCAATCCAATCAATTCCAATACAATCCACTTCAATCCAATCTCATCAACTCTATTTAAATTCATTCCAGTCTAATCCATTCCAACCCCATTCATTCCAAATGAATAAGATTCATTTCAATCCAACCCATTCCAATCTATTTCAATCCACTCCAATGATGTACAATATAATAAATTCAAATTCTCCTTAATTGAATCAACTCCAATACATTCTAATTCAATCCATTCTAATCCAATCTAATCCAATTTATTCTAATTCAATCCACTTTAATCCAATCAAATCCACTCTAATTTTCCCATTCCACTGCAACCCATTTCAATTAATTCCAATCCACTTTACTCTAATCCACTTATATCAAAGTTACTCCACTCCAATCCAACCACTCCAAATTCATTCCATTGCAATTAATTATATTCCAATCGAATCGAATCTGCTAAAAGATTCGATCGCCTAAAAGGTGCTATTTTAGGTATCGTTTGCAGTACCTAAAATTGCACTTTAGGTGGTGGTGTGATAAAAAAAAGTACAATATATTTTTTTTAATGTTAAGATTCAATTAAAATCTTTAATTTACTTGAAGAATCTAGATTCTTTTGCGATTGATAATAACGGTCCTAATGAAATACTTATTCCGAAGACGATCGCCGGTACGATAACGCTAATTGTCGCGTTACGCCAGAAATTACTGGTAAGCGGTAGTATGCACTCGTAATTGAACAGGTCGGGTTATACCCGCTAGTACTAAGTCTACCTATTCAATCCATACATACACACACACAGTTACTTCTAAGCACTTACCCATCCAAAGTGAGTAAATGTGTGTGTGTGTTTGTGTGTAACGTGGCAATGAGTACTTACACTAACACGGTAACACGGCTATCTATCCGGCGGAGGTTTATACGCGTGTTGCCGCTGTAAACTCGCGCCCGTACGGCCAACGTAATCGTACGAGATCCCATTGCATGAATATAATTTGCATACAAGTTGGTTATATGTGCGACGGTGGCGGCATCAGCTGGCTCGCCCGTATAAACGATTATGGTGCCAACAGATGTAGGCGGACGCGAGACCGGTCTTTCTCTTTCTATCCCGAATATTCCCATCTCCCTTTTTCGTCCAGATATAGGATTGCCGTGTATATCCACCTTTTACGCACCCCCAGCGTTATCGCAAAACGCGCTGCTAATGGCAGCGAGTAATTTACGGGCTTGCGTCTACTAACGCCAGTTACATGGGTCAAATAGCTGACGCTTTGCGTTTACTCTGCACTTATCCATTGCACTATCCTTCCAACTTTCAATCGAACTTGTTTTCCTTTTTGCCTTCTGCTTCTGGGTAATGTAAAAGGAATTTTGTCCGATAATAAGCTAAAGTGTTTCCGAGCTAACGGGAAATAGGTTCATGTAGTATGTAAATTGTTGAGATTTTTCTCTAGGTAGAGATTTTATTTATTTATCCTTTTTCTCATGAATAGACTTTAAAAGGTTTGATGATTAGGTCCTGCAACGCGAGAACACATCTGCTGATTAAACGCAACTTATTCAGAAATTTCTGGTGAAGAAGGGTCTTTTTCAACTTAGACAGCCGCCCTACAGTTCTCATCGGGGTCTCGCTCTGTTTCCCTAATTAATGTATTCTCAAGAAAGAAAAATAATTTCCAGTGCAGAGGAAATAAAACAAAATGTAACGAAGTAGCTCTCATTTATTCCCAAAGAGGACTTTTTTTACCTCTTGCTTCTGGGTAATGTAAAAGAAATTTCATCCGATAATAAGCTAAAGTGTTTCCGAGCTAACAGTTAGTTGTTCAGTTAGTGGAAAGCTTCTAATGTGTCCCCTAAGGGTTTACATTTTTCATTCACACTCTTCCTATTCCTTAACACACCTCCCACACCC
>JAAAKG020000001.1:1431345-1442448 GCA_010014905.2 Druon quercuslanigerum | reverse complement strand
AAGAAACCAATTTTTAGATGTGAATACATTCTTATTTGGAATTAGAAGAAAATTCTTCACGAAATTCCTTTTTCACAAAGTCAAAATTATAATTGTTTCCGGGAATTTTTTTATTATTCATTTACTAATTCTCCGCAAAACTCAGAATAATATTTCTTATAGAAATTTTTCTATTTCTATTTGGAAAAGGGTAGTTTCAGATTGTGATGAATTCTGACTAGGAACAGGGATTTTTTTGTAAATTCCCTTTTTGAAAATTAGAATTTGTTCCAAAAGTTTAAAATTATATTTCTTTAGTGAAGTTTCCTATCCCAGACTAAAAATTACGATTCTCTAACATTCCCTATCCCAATGTAAAAATTATAATTTTTGACGGAAATTCCTTTTACCAATTTAGGATAAATGTAATTCTTCACGTGATTTTTTTATGTTTATTTTAAGTCTCTAATGAAAATCCCTGTCTAAAAGTTGAAATTAAAATACTTTACTGAAATTTCAATTCAACGTAAAAAATTTCCCGTTCCTCAGGATTCTAATTTTTATGGAGAGTCCTCTGTCCCAAAATGAAAATTCTAATTTTTTGTGGAAATTGCCTGTCCTAAAGTCAAAATTATTTTAATTCTTTATGAAATTCCCTGTTCAAAATTCAACATTATATTACATTAGAGGAATTCCCTTTCTCGAATTCCAAATTAAATTTCTTTACTACAATTTTATCTCGCAATTTAGAATAATAATTCTAAAAGTCCGTATAACTGCAATTCTTGAAGTCTATTTGTTGTATATTTCTTTTGTTTTTTCGCCTGTCCAAATTCAAAATTACAATTCTTTCAGAAAATGCCCTCTTCTAACAAGAAAAAAAATTTACATTGAATCAAAAAAGTATTGGGATAAATGCGGATCATACAATATTTTCAAGGTCCAAAAAAATTAGTCTTATCTAGTACATTTTCTTGAGACAAGAAATATTTTCTTAGATCAAAAACATATTGTATCATCCATATTCGTAACGATATTTTTATTGATTTTTTTCAGAATTTCGCTGTTTCAACTTAAATAATAAAATATATAGAACCACTTTTAATTTGTATATTAGTAATATACATTGAAGAGAAAAATCCCTGTCACTGAAACAGATTCCCAAAGATTTGTTTGCTCTAACTCCTGTCCACATAAAATAAGATATCGATTTGAAAGCCTATAAAAGGAAATATCACACCTTATTGATCGTTTATCAATTCATAGTGTCTTTCATTAAATTTGCCACGCATTTCAATTTTTCAACTCAAATTATCTCCCGACTGATCCACCTGGACCTGAACTGATCCCGTGAACAACTAGGACCCGGTTCTAGTCAGTTGTCCCAACTAGCTTAAAATCCCTTATTTTAATTTGTGCATGGATTGTAAATGTATTGTCTATGTACAAAAAAATATGAGATTTGAGAATAAACTAGAAGAGTAAATATGGACGTTGACCAAGAGGGTAAAAGCCCATTAAAAGTGAGTGGAGTTAAAAATCCTCGAATATCCACATTGATCGAGTCGAGTTCGAGTCGAAAGGCGCAAAGTAATATAAAGTCTGGAGCGCGGTCATATCGCGGTCGTAAAACAGAGGGCTCTCGTCCTTTCTACTTCCTCCTTTACTTACAAAGTTTAAAGAGCCTCCTTCTCGTATTCGCGAACCAGTCTTCTCAGTATGAAGCAATTTACATGATGGTGTCTCGCATCTCAGTCTCTGGACCCCAATGAAAATAAGCTTCCCGGCAAAAAGAGTATGCAGTGTATACATATAGGATCCTCAAACTCTTCTTTAAAATCATATTCGTATCATGCACAGAAATCCAGTTGAACGAACTACGAAAATTTTGTATCTGCCCTTCAGCGCTACATCTACTGTCATCTTCTTTTAGTTTCATGACTAAGTCTTACCCCATTTACATATTATTTGATTGTATTACTTTTTATTTTATTAACATTTCCACAAATTCTAGTCTTTTTCATCCAATTTCTAATTGGTTTAGTTACATTTTATCCTATTTTCTTTGTTACTCTTTGGCACTATCAAGCCAAAGATTTCAGCAAGCGCACTCAAGAAAGGGATTAGGCTACAGGATTTAAGATAAATTTTTCTCATTTCTTTTGCAAATAAAAGTTTTCAGATTAGGAGTCTGAAAAACCAAATACAGCCATATTCAATTCAATTTCCAATAGTTTTTTTTTTCAACCACTTCCATACCTGAAGAATCAAGTGCGCGAAGGAATTGAAATTTCATCAGAAGCTGGAACTAAATCATGATTGGAATTTCTAATAATATCTATAATATTGATGCTCCTAATCATCACCTAAACCAAAGACAAATCCACTTGTCAAAGGCGAAGGTATCGTTCCACAAAACTATCTTAAAATCCCCCCAGACCACTTCATCATCTTGTCAGTTTTATACAAGTCATCATCTCAGACCACTTCATAAACTAGAGTTTTATCAAAGTTGATCTGATACCATCAAAGATTACTCTCAATCATTTTCACCTACCCCAGAAAACTAATCCCCTCGATTTCAATGATTACAAGCTCAACTAATGAATCTAAACCCAAAAAACAAAAACAGACTTGTCAACACTCTGTTGGATTCCTCTCAAGTCGAAAGGAGATACCCACGCTCGAGTGCATCCTCGGCAGTTGCTAATCCTGCTCACCCAGGTCGTACAGATTGGATTATCAGCGCCCGCGGCTCTTCCGAAGTACCCATCTGAACCCACGTTCGGATGATACAGCCAAGTAAAGACTATGCGTTTGGATGGTTTCAAGTCCTGGCTGCCCAGGTTATTATCGCATTTTATGTGCTCACTGGTATCGTGCTAAGAACCGTAGTCAGCACGGAAGCTGTTTGTAAGGACTATCTATACGCGGCATGTAGCCGATAATGTCCGGACAAAGTGTTCTTGGCTGAATGTCTGCGAGCAGGTTACACACAGTAACCTGAAAACTCGGGAGGAAAGGGTGTCACCTGAAGTTCTTTGGAAGTGGTGAGGTCGAGAGAAGGAGATTAAGGCGGCCATGTTGAAAGGGTGGGATATATACGGCAGGCGCCGCTTGGTCGCGTCACGAAGAGGCACCGGCGAAGCCACCTCGAAGTGCTGAGTGAGCACCATCTTGTTAACAGCCGAGTTTTTTCCCATCGGCGTCGACGCTGATAGGCCTACTGGTACCCCCGGTGGGCGTCCTTCCTCTTATTCCTATTTTGTCCACTCATTCGCTCCGCCTCGATCCTGCACCTACGGGTTCAAACTACATGTGTGTCAGTGCTGGACTACGTTTGTGCAACACGCGATCGTGTCATTAGGACCTTAATCGAGACCACTTACGAGACTGGGCATCGTGAGAATCATCGTCAACAGGGTTTGGAAGGCTGGACCAGGTCCTCTTCATGCTCTTCTTCCAATCAGTTTCTGGGTTTATTAGCATACCAATCATAGACAGAAAGAAATGTTTGGTAATGATGTTTGCTGAAGCTAATTTTAGATGTTGTCGATTTTTGTAGTTGGTGAATTATTTATGTTATAGAGATGGTATTGACTGTTGGGAATTAAGGGTTTAGGTATGGTGAAAAGTGTATAGAGGATGTGGGAGCAAGTACGATGGTAATGATATAGTTGAGGTTTTGTATGATCTTTTTGAATTAGGCCTGGTACCAACTGATACCACCTGATTTATTATAATTATAATATAAATAATTATAAATTATATATAATTAGGCGGTGATACATACCCAGTGGACACAAACGTTGAAGAACATCATTAAAGCGACTCAAAAATGTCCTAAGTTAGTCCGAATAACGTTCCATAAACATACAATATTCCAGAGACGTTTTAAAGACGTATTTCGAACATTAAACGTTTTTAGAACATTATTTGGTCTCGTTTCGGACAGTTTTTAAAACGTTAAAAAAACCTTTGGACTTGTACGTCCAAAAAACGTTTTTAGAACGTTACAATTACGTTCTTAAATTTCGTGCCCACTAGGTAGTCATGTTTTCATGAATAAAGATAAGGTGATATCATTTAGAAAAAGCAATGGTAAAGGTTTTCACAGTCAACTAAAATTTAAAAACTTGAAAATTATTTTTGAGTAAAATTTTTTTATAGTATAAGAATAACTTAGAAGACAAAAAAGTCAAAAGTGTAGAAAAAGTAAAAATTTATTTAAAAAAATTAAAGAATCAAATCAAAGATGGGGGTTAATCTTACGAAATAACATTTTGAATAGCTTAGATTAGAATCCAAAGTAATCTTTTCAGAAAGAAATTGTGAAGTTAAACACTTTTTAAAAGAATTTTAGTTTTCAACCGAAATGTTTAATTTTCAACAAAAAAAGAATACTTTTTCACCAACAAAGGAAATAATCGAATTTTTTCTTAAACAAACTAATTTTCAACCAAAAAAGAAAAAAAAATAATTTTTTTACAATATAGTTGTATCCTCAACCAAATAGAGGAATTTTCAACAAAGAATATTAATTTTTACCTACAAATAAACATTTTCAACCAGCCAAAAATATGAATTTTTAACAAAAGAGGTTAAGTTTTTACCTAACAAGACAATTTTGCAACGAAATATTTGAATTTTCTACCAAATAGCTGAGTTATAAAACTTATAATGGATCAGTTTTTATTAAAAAATAGAATTCCTAAATCGTCAAAAAAAATTTACCCTGAACAAAAAAAAAACACACAAAAAAGTTTCCACGAAAAATAATTAATTTTTCATCGTATTGTTGAATTTTTGAGTCAGAAAGACAAATTGACTGCAAAAAAGTTGAATGTTTAACCAAAATTATGATTTTTTTGACAAAAAAGTTTAATTTTCTACAAAATTGTTGAATTTTTAAAGATCTCCAAAGGATAAATTCTCAAATCAAATAGTTGAATTTTCAACTACAAGAGACGGATTTTTCATCAAAATTAAAACAGTTACATTTTTATTTAAAAAATTTAATTTTCTGCCCAAAAAAGCATTTTAAAAAATGGTTAAATTTTCAACAAGAAATGAACTTGTAAACAAAAATTAATTTGTAACACATTTTTTTAAACCTCAACCATCTAGATCAATTTTTGAACCAACAGGAACATTTGACAAAATAGTTGCATTTCCAACAAAAGAATTAAAGTTTTTAGTTAAATAGTAGAACTTTTAACCCAGCGCGATAAATTCTAAGCAAAGAAATACAATTTTTTTAAACAAAATAGTTCAATTTTGAACCAGACAGACGAATTTCAAACAAAAAATATAATAGCAGACTTTTTAACAAAAAATAATTAACTCTTACCTCAAACTAATTAAATTTTCTTATTGTGAAGAAAAAGAGAAAGCAGGGAAAGCTTTTTAAAAACAGGAGATATAATAAGAATTCTTTATAAAAACAAAAAATGACGTGTTAAAATAATTTGCATCGTAGTTTATGGACGTCCCATACTATAATGTGTTATTAGGAAGAATGATAATTTTGTCCAAATTTGGTTTCAATTAGATAGCCTTCCTAATGAAAGAATTAGGTTTTTTAAGAGCAGAAGTAAATATATTGTTAAAAAATTTTATCATGTTATATGTAAGAGAATAAATTTTAAAAAAAAACTTTAAGTTGAAAACAGACCTGAAAGGCTAGTTGAGATTTCATGATAAATTCTGTGACAGAGTTGAGTAACTATTTTAATACTCATTACTCTAACTGGTCAATTCCTTTCAAAACAGAAAAAACTTCGGATTCTGTTATATTGCAGCTCAAGTGAAAGTTGGCGGCTTGTTTAAAAACTCAGACTCTGAAACTGTCACATTTCATGTTTATTATATTCCTTTCAACAATGACTAACCCTTATATGTTTAGTTTTGAGTTCCTTTGGAATAATTAAAATTTTGTTTTTTTTTCAGCAAGAGTTCTGGAAGAATGATAAAAAATCGATCTAAGTATCTCTATTCACAGTACCAGTTATTTGAAATGTATCCATTATCAATCTTAATAATGTTGATATTGACAAAGTTAATAGTATTTTTTAAATTAATTTTTTTCTGATAAAAGATCTCCTTTTGCCGGTCAGATGAATTATTAGGCTACTAAAGAGATCGAGAGAAGAATCGTTTTTTTACAAATACAGGCATTCGTCTTTACCGATTATATAGAGCTTTCAATTAAAAAAATTTGTAATACATTTTTTTCTAAAAAAGGATATTCTTCTTTCACTCCACTGGGAATCGAACAGCAGAGCTTTAAATAGCGCCATCTAGCCTAGAAAGACGTTGAGAAATTCTGTTATTTTCTGATGATGATATAGATCCCTTGTTAACAGTATTGTTCTATTGAAAAATTAAGAAGATGTTATCAGCAATACCATCAAGAAGCAATAATTCGGAAATGAAGTTAATCTAAAATTTTAGTATTTAATTATTGAACAAGAATATGAGCTTTGCAGTTTTGTCAAATTCGAAAAAAGTATTGTTTGTTAGGTATTCATCACTCTCTTTAAACTTCTGTAAGGTTATATTGGACTATTGTTTCAGTAGTATTAGGAACTAGATATATAGCAACATTAGAGAAAATGAAAACTAAATCCAGTCAGATGATAATCTTCTTTATAGACGATTTAGGTTTTGTTTTAAGTTTTAGATTTAAGTTTGTTGTGTTTTGTTGAGGATTTGAAAAAGTAGTAGGGGTTTGGTAACATTGCTGTCCAACTAGAAGCTGGCATCCTTTAGATTTTAGAAGTCAATGGTTCATCATTATTCTTAACGATGTTGGTGGTAAAAAAAGTTAATATTATTCTTGTTTTCAATAATGTGCGTAAATTTTAATCTATTCTGAAATGAATAAAAAATTGTTTCAGTTTGATCAAAATAATCTTTCAGAATCTCTAGGTATCGCGTATCAATATAAGCTTTGCAGTTTTGTTTATTTCACAATAAGTGTTTTTATTTAAGTGTATTCAACACCATTTTTCAATAATATTAAGAATAATATATGAAGCCATATTAAAGAAAAGAGAATCCACTTTCACTGAGATCATAATGATCTTAATTTTAATACCAATTATACCAATTGGTACTTTCCTATCCAAACAGGAAAAAAGTGAGAGTTTGGTCATGTTTCAAGTCAAGTTAAAGTTGGCATCCTTTAGAAGTCCAAGATCCATTATTATTTATAATAATGTTTGTACTGAAAAAGTTAACAGCATTGTTGTTTTCAATATTATGCTTAAATTGTAATCTACTATGAATGAATTGAATTTCAATCCCCAGGTATTTCATTTCAAAATCAGCTTTGCAGTTTTGTTCAAGCTGTAACTTTCTCAATATAGAACCACGTTTTCTGAAGACTATTAGGAACACGATTTAAAGCAACATTGAGCTGAACCTTATTTTTATAATCATTATTCTAATTGTTCAATTCCTTTCAAACAAGCATTATCCGGATCATCAGCCGCCTTTAATCTTCACCTGACATACTTAGCAGCTAATCAATTCTCCTACGACTTGTATGACTAAATAATGACTAATGACTAATCTTGGACGACAGGTGCAGTAAAGTCTCTCTTGATTAACTGGTACCTGATGACTGGTATTCTCAAAGCAGGTGCCTCCTTTTTCGAGAAGAATTGCTACTACTTCGCTAACATAGCGGGCAATCGAGTCGGGTTATACACTGTCGACAAAACCCAGCGAATAAGGGAAGATACACATCCATTACCATCAGCATGCAAATTAGATCGAGGATTACCGCAAATCCTTTCGTAACAATCCGCCGCACCGCGAAGTAGGGTTGAGCCGAGCACCTACTCCACAAGACCTGAGCCGAGGACTATAGTGGAGAGAAAAGGAAAAATAAGGAAGGGGTGGGTAGAAGTGAGAGGGATGATGAATACGAGAAGGTGGAAGAGAAAGAGTGCACTGCGGCTCCGCAAACTCTTAACAGAACTTAATTAACGTCTGCCATTGCTGCCGACGAGGTTTACGACAACGAGCAGAGTTTTGGAGTGCGTAACCCATTCAATGGCGCACGAAACCCTCATAAACGTCGGTATCCGCAGAAACGATTCAGTGAATTGGTTCATGATGATTTAATAGAAATGGCGTCAAGATTGGAATCGATTTCGAGTGGTAACCTGGAATGTGTATCTGACCGTAGGCACCATACTTAAAGTACGAAATGAATTACAGGCAGTCTCTACACTCCCCCCCCCTTCCTTCCAACAAACCGTAACAAAATATTTCTGCCCACGCCTCCTTATTTTAAGTAATTTGTAGTTTTCAGAAATGTTTTGATAGTTATTGCTGGTAGAATTGGGCAGAGTATCAGAGAACTTCAATATCAAAATTCTCTGATATTTCCTTGACTCATTTTTCTTGATGATTAATATTTAAATATACCTGCATTTTAATCTTGTAATACAGTGAAACTCGGAAATAACGCCAGTTTCGGGACTGGAGGAGGTGGAGAAAAAACCTGATAGAGTGCCGTTTCAGATGAATACCTGCTGCGAGGTGTCAATTCTCGGAAGGGATGTATCCGGGGGCGTTATATCCAAGTTTTACTGTACTAACATAGAATCTTATACGAACGGAATAAAAAAGCATTATTGATACGAATTTTGAATTTTCTAATATATTAATATATTGCAAACGAAAAAATGTCTTTTCTACTATAAAAAAAGGCTTTTTAACAAAATACTCGAATTTTCAACAAAATAATTCAATTTTTAAAACAATAGTTGAATTTTCCACCTAAAAAGATAAATTTCTAACAAAAAAGTACCATCGTATATACTTCAATAAAAAAAGATGAAATTTACACAAAAATAAACAAAAGGATTTTAAAACCAAAAAGAACAATTTTCAACAAATAAAGATTTTTCTCTCAAGAAAGAAATAAAAGTTGACCTAAATTGTTAAACCGTCAAGCCAGGAGATAAATTTTCTCTACAGAAATTAAAGGCATGTAGGTACATAAATGATGATTTTTAGCAAAAAAAAAAAATTATAATTCTTCACGAAACTTATGCATTTTTACTAAACACAATTAAAATTTAAAACCAAGAAAATTATTTTTTCAACATAAAGAAGTATTTTTAAATAAAAAAAAATCATAATGAAAAAATGGAATACTTACATTTTCAGTTTAAAAATTAGTTTTAAATAACAAAAAATGGCTTTTCCAATAAACTTTTTAATTTTTAAACAAAGGCAGAGGCATTCAATAAAAAAATACAATGTAGTTTAACTTTTACGCAAGTGGTTGAGTTTTTAATTAAAAAAGATGATTTTTCAAAAATATAGTTAAACTTGCAAACAAAATAAATGAATTTTCAAATAAAAAGATAAATTTTCATAAAAAAAGAAATTATTTTGTGATAAACTGATTCAACTAAATCTTTCAAAGAAAATAGTTTTATGCGCAAACAAAGAAGAATAGTTTTGAAATAAAAGTTGCATTTGCATTTTTTTTTAATTTAAGTTTCTTCTACAAAAGCTGAATTTTCAAATCAAAAAGATAATTTTTCAGAAAAACAGTTAGATTTTCTGTTAAAAATATTTCATTATTTTACAATTAGAATATGAATTTTGGAAGAAGAAACAATTTTATACGAAAAATATTAAATTTTGAATCCAAAAAGACGAATTTTCTATAAAAAAGATGAATTTATAACAAAATTGTTTAATTCTCTGCTAAATAGTATTATTCTTATCCAAAAAAGATAACATTTCTATTAAAAGATATGCATTTTTAATAAAATCGTTTTTTATTAAAATAGTTGAATTTTTATCCAGAAAAGATTTCAGTGCATTTTTCAACATCAAAATATAAATTTGGAAAAAAGTAAATTTCCTATAAAATACTTAAATTTACAAAAAAACAGAAGTAGTTGAATTTTTAATTAAAAAGGATAAATTTTGCACAAAATAGTTCTAATTGGAACCAAAGTGAAGAATTTTGAACTAAAAATATAAATCTCAAAAAAAGAGAAATTATTTTTTAATGGAGTGATTTAACGAAATCTTCCAAACAAAATCGTTCAATATCTAATTAAAAAGTAGAATTTTTATTAAAAAATAAGAAACATCTACTAAAACAGATAAATTTTCAAATGAAGAAGATAATTTTTTTTAAAAATAGTTGAATTTTGAAACAAGAACTAAGTTTCGAAGCAAAAAATAAATTTTAAATCCAAATAGAAGAATTTTTTAACAAAAACGATGATTTCAGTTCATTCAATGACACCAAAATATAATTTAAAACAAAAAGTAAATTTTCTATGAATAATTTCCAACCAAAAAGTATGACTTTTAGACAAAATAGTTTAATTTTAAACCAAACAGTTGCATTTTTATCCAAGAAAGTTGCAATTTCTTTTGAAACAAATGAATTAAAAAACAACTTTTAAAATATTTAAATTTTCATCCAAAGAAGATGATAGTTCACTTTTCTACCCCGAAATAATAAATGTAGACCCGAAAGTATGGCTTTTTAACAACATTGTTAAATTTTCAACAATACAGTTACATTTTTGTTCAAGTAAAATTAAAATTATACTAACACCGGTGAATTTTTAAACAAAAAGACCAAAATAATTGCAAATGACTTTTTAGCACAAAAATACGATTCGTAAACAAAAAGTAAATTTTCTGGGAAATAGTTGAATTTTGAACAAATCAGTTGAATCATAAAAAAGACAAATTTTCAGATAAAATAGTTTCCATTCAAAACAGATTTTAGCAACAAAGTTATCAACAATAAAATAAGAATTTGATCAAAAGTTTAATGTTCTACAAAAAGTTGAACTTTTAAATCAAAATGATGAATTGTTACCAACCAGTTGAATTTGCAACCAAAAAAGATGTCATTTTAAGAAAATTCTTAAATTTCAACCAAATAATAAAATTTATAACTAAAAAGATAATCTGCAGGAGGAAGTTTTTGCGAATTTACAAACATTGCGTACATGAGTGATAAACCCTTCCGCCCTACCATAAAAAATTGTAACAAATCTCTGCGTCCCCCCCCCCCCCCCCCCCCCCACGCCCCTACCTGACCGAGTGTTTTGGTACTTTGAGGAC
>JAAAKG020000001.1:1393160-1422623 GCA_010014905.2 Druon quercuslanigerum | reverse complement strand
GATTTATAGCTTGCTTAGGACATTAAATTATGAATTTAAAAAAAAAGTAATATTAAAAAAAATTATCCTATATCATAAAAAGAAGTACTTCTCTTAAGCGGAACAAAAATCACAGGATATCTTTCCCAAATTTATATAAATTTAAAAAAAAATTGAATATATAATCAAAGGCGATTTTTTAAAAATGTATTCTTTAGTTTTTTTTCTAAATGTTAAACTAAAATATTTTATTCTCTTTGTGGCCATTTAAAATGTTCCTTATTTAAAGTTTCTGTAATTTTGCTTTGGAAAACAATATGTTTCAACCTCAAATAAATTCGTGACGTCACCAGGAAATCGGTCAATGAATAAGAAATAATAAATGACAAATAATAAATAATAATTAATCGACAATGAATAACCAATAATTAATAATAAATCAAATGGAAAACATGTTTCTCAAATAAAAGTATCTTATTTTATTTATTAATCATTAACGAATTTTAAATTGTTTATAGATTGGGAAATTATTTGTAATTCGAGAATTTCCTTTACTCTGCAATTTATTGGATATTTTATAATGTTTCTCATTCAGGAATTTTTCAGTTCAGCAGTTTTCAAGAGAATCGGTATTTTCATAATTTCGACTATTTTCTATTTCCAATTTATTTTTATTTTTTTTTTATTTTTGATCTAGTCAGAATTTGTTCCAACAAATTTGATGAAAAACACTTTAAAAAATTGTAAATAAGTATTCCTTTAACCCGATATAAAAACACACAAATTTGTTGATATTTCTAAAAATTCTAACTTGATATTTATTGCTATTGATATTGATATTGCTATTGATATTGCTAGTGATATTGCTCGCATAAAAAACTTAAAACGCATAAAACTTTTAAAATTTTTGAAACATCTGCCAAAAGTAATATCTAAATTTTTTATTAAATACCGACTATAGCTTTAGAGGCTACCTCAGCTTTCACAAAAATGTTTTTAAAAAAATTATTACATTAAAAAATGTTACCTCCTCCCCTTCCAAATATAAACGCCATGTAATATATGGATGACCTCTTATCCAATTTCTAATTCTCTACTATAATCAAGAAGTCTTCAGATGGTACCTTCTAAAAAGTCGGTAACTTTTTTAAAAATTACGTCAAAAAAGCACTTTTAAAAAACTAATTGACTTAATTTCTGTACCAACTAAAAATTAAATCGCCCAGTATGTATATTTACAGACATTTTGGTGGCAGATAATAGAATTTTGAGGTGATTTATGGAAAGTTAACATTATTAATTAATCAAGTTATCGTAAATTACCATATATGACCAAAATTTGTCATAAATTTCCGGAAACTTATAGACATTTTTAAATTGAATATTGGGATATTTATGGTAAGTTACCATAAATTACCTGTAATATTGCCATAAATTGAAAAAATTGTCATAAATAAAAATTTTTAAAATTGAAGTTTAGGTAGTTTATGGAAATTTAATATATTGACTTGTAACATTACCATAAATGACCAAAATTTTCTATAAATTTCCGGATATTTATCGACATTTTTAAATTGAATTGTGGCCTCTTTATGGTAAGTTACCATGCAGAACTATAGTATTAGCATAAATGACCGAACAATTTCCATAAGCTTCGGAAACTTTATCGGATTTTCTAAATTGAATTTTGGGCAATTTATGGTAAGTTACAATAAATTACCAACAATTTCATAAGTTTTGTAAAAATGTTTAAAATTGAATTGTGGGTAGTTTATGGGAATTTACCATATTTACCTGTCAAATTACCGTAAATGACCGCCATTTTTCATAAATTTTCGGAAATTTATAGACAATTTATGGTAATTTACCATAAATTACCTGTAATATTACTATGAATTACCAAAAATTTCATAAATTTATAAAAATGTTTAAAATTGAATTTTTGGTAGTTTATGGTAGTTTACCATATTTATCTGTTAAAATACTATAAGTGACCGAAAATTTCCATAAATTTCCGGTAACTTATAGACATTTTTAATACTACTACCATAAATCATGCTTCCTTTATTCGAAATCTAATTTGGGCTAAATTCATACCTATATCGAGGAATGTCAAAAATCATGTACTTGTTATAAAAAATATTTTATGCACCAAGGGGGAGAGGGAATTTTTCGACTTGTGTAAATGTTTTCAGTCCCTCTTTTCCCCCTAGATGCATATTAGGGCAGATGACTACTCCGCCCCAGCTACCTGTGTACCGTTCCCCCACTACTACTGAAAAAGGCCCCCCCGCTGACCAAGCTCAGTGGCAGCAGTTCGACGGTGTGAGGGGAAGCCGCGTAGTGGGGGACGGTACACAGGTAGCTGGGGCGTAATTGACCATCGCCCTTTGCGATAATATAACTAATGTGATTCAAAAGTGACAATGGAAATAGGGATAGGTATGAGGTATTCAATAGAAGAGAATGTTTAATGATTTCATAATGATTCGTTTATTGCGAAAGGACAGAGGCCACCCGCCGCTGCCAATGTGGTATCGGCAGGTAAACGATGAAATTTGGACACGAATGACTAAAAGGTGATGGCGATCGTTCACTCACGACATGACATGATATGTAGACAATCCTTGCGTCACAGCCTCTTTGTCTAAAAAGACCTTAATAGACTCTACAATATTCGTCCAATCATCGAGAAGGTGCGACGCAATGGGAAGTACGATTAATTGAGGCAGATTGCGAGTCGATTCTCTTTCGATTAAAAGCAACAAGTCCTTTTTCGATCACAATAAAAAAAGCGTCCCTCATTAAATACTTTTCAATTAAAAGCCTAAAATACTCTTTAGTCGTTTCCTTCGAAAGTGATTTGACTCGCAAAGTGCCGCAGCGATCAACGATCCGTACCTCATCATGACCGACTGAGTTGACGTGACTCGATAATATTATAAACATTGCAATAACAATAATAATAATCATAATAATCATCACTGTCGTAATAATAATCGTCATCGATCGTTAGTATAATTAGGATTTCAGATACAATAATAATTATTATACTCTATAATAATAATTATTACAATAATAATTATTTCATAATTATCAATTCAATAATTATCACACTACTCTACATACAATACATACACTGGCTGGACAGTCCAGACCTACTATTTACAAACGCATAAATAATATTAATAATTATGTATATTTGTATGTATGTATAATATTTATACGACACTATCTAAAGGTATTTCGATAACTTCACTACATCTGGACTTTACTACTCTCAATCTTTTTATATCATTTTTATCTGGAAGCAGCAGGGTGAATCTTCTCTGGGAGAGAATCAAAGGGCTTGCATTCTGTACACTAATTACAAATTTATAGTCTCTTATTGTCATGATAACTGTCTTTCGAATACCCCAACAGTTCACTAGCGGAATCACACTCGTCCAGGAGACTTCAATTCCGATGGCGGATGACCGCCGCTCGGATGGGGTGATTGGTCGGATCCAGCCGAGGATGCCGAAGACGAAGACGAGGGTGAGACTCCCGAAGATGATGTCAAAACTCCACCTGAAGGTCTGCTACCAGATCCTCCATTTATCGAAAAGGGTTTAACGTCCCCGGAAAAAGATTTAGAATCTGGGGAAAAGGGTTTTGTGTCTGGGGAAAAGGATTTAGCATCTCCGGGAAAGGGTTTTAATTCCGAAGGAAAAGGTTTTACCTCCGGAGGGAAGGGTTTCACGTCAGAGGAAGAGGAGGTGGAGGTCAACATTCCTGGCGCACCACTCAGGCCTCCAAGAGTCCTTGAATAAGTTTCAAGGAGAGACATGTCCCCTGAGCCAAGATGTGGCGAACCATAAAAATTTCTGTAGAAGTCCGGATGAGGTCTGACGAATTGGGATCCATGATGCATCGCCGGATGAAGGGGGTGATGAGGTGGCAATCTACTCGCGAGGGGACTCACAATTTTTCCACCACCTCCTCCTCCACCACCTGATGAATTGTAGGAGGACATCAGACTCGCGGAATTTGGACTAGGCTGGTCACCATCCTTGCTGGCCATGTCAGCCAGGGACCAGATTCTGGGTTTGGTGGTGGCGCTTCCGGTTGATGAGGCGCTCGTACTGGGTGGTATATGATGACTTCCTGGAGAGGTTGCTTCAGGGGATGGGTGGCGAAGAAGCCGGGATGACACTAGATATGCCGGATGCTGCAGTTGCATTGGATGCCTTGGTTCTCTTTGATCAAAGAGACACTCGGGACTATCCGGGCCACTGTCAGCCCTCGACTCACTCCACTCACTCTCCGCCTTCACAGGAAATCCGCCAGGTCCTCCAGACCCGTGCAGAAGGTCCATACGGTGAGCTGGTCGATCACCATCTTCACTTGATCCCGTACCCGAGTCTTTCGAATCTGAAAAATAAATTAGGGGTTCTGTTGAAGGTGGGTTTAGAAGCTTTTATAAGCTATTCTTATTGACAGACAATTATGGGAAAGATGTTATTCTGATGGCAATCATCATCAGAAATAAGAAAAATTGTTCTAAAGCAAGTAGGCCTTCAAAGAATTAATTTATAACTGTGCCGTCGGTGCCTCCGCACTTGGCGCAGACTGCAAAGCGGCGCACATACATACCAAACAAATCACTTGAAGAAACTTGTAAATTTTTTATTTCAAATAAAAAAAATACAACTTGAAAATTTTCAAATCTTGGGATGCGGGGCGTAAAATTATTATCAACTCGCAATAGGAAAAAAAAATCCAGACAAAAGTAATTGTTATACATAAACTGCTTCAATTTTTCACGATGAACTGAAATTTCTGAGACTTGCACTTCAATATTTTAAAACACCGAAAATATTTCGAAACTAGCTATTCAAACCACTTGAAAGAATTCAAAATGTTAATTTCGGTGAGAAAATTTTTCGAAAAATTATGTTCCATCCGAGCAACCAATTAAAATTAATTTATGCACAGTCAACTTATAGACTTACAAGATAACTCAAAGTAAAGGTATAGCACAAGTTCTAAAGATTGTAGAGAAACTGTAATAAAATTAATATAGTCATACTAAAACGTGTTATTAATTTTCTTGTTTTCGCTATAAAGCTTAAAAGCATAACTTGTTTTTTATGTCATTTTTATTACTAGACTGCCTTCTTATGCATTTATTGCTATCTTATCATGCTTCTTTGTGATTTGAAACAGTTAGCATTATTTAAAAAAAATGTATTTGAAAATACAGAAAGAAAATAATAACCTCTATTGCATAAGTGACCCAGAATTAAAAACTAGCATCTCTGCTAAATTGTAGATTGTAATTCTAATATGATCCACTCACCTAATCGATCTTTCTCATCCACGCTTTTCCTCCCACTGTCATCATCGTCATTGTTATTGTCTTCATCTTCCACCCTATTTCTCGGTTCCCACGTCATCTTGTTCTCCTTCTTGAGTCGCCGTCGGGCATTGGCGAACCACGTCGACACTTGAGTTAGGGTCATTTTCGTAATAATTGCTAACATTATTTTTTCTCCCTTAGTAGGGTACGGATTCTTTTTGTGCTCGTTCAACCAAGCCTTGAGGGTACTTGTCGTTTCGCGGGTTGCATTTTTCCGCCTCGCCCCATTTAAATCCATTCCATATCTGCAACAAAAAATCAGAAAAGCTTGATTAGATTCTACAAAAAAGTGTCTGCAATTCGTGATCATATATCAAAAATACAACAGTGTTCTTTGAAGCTTCCATCAACAAAAATATAGAACAGAAAAATCAGAAAGGTATAACAAGACCCTAGGAGTTTGGAAGACTTTGGATGACACTCGATTTCAGAAAAAAACACGAGTCCTCTTGGAGGAAAGTTGGCGTCGGAAAAGTTATCCAATCGTGAGGCTCGTTACGCCTCAACCGTATAAAAGTCGAGTTCAGGGTATAAGTGGTAGGTATTACTTTCGTCCTGAGGCAGATCTCTATCTAACGGTTTAAGCTTCCTTTCTGCCATCTTTGCAGACCCTTTTTCACTCATCCCACTCTCGCAGGCCCGACCAACCCTCCGGGATCCCATTACTAAAAGACTAACCCTTATCAAAGATTAAACTTCGGTATAACTGCTGAATCGACGGGATCGAAATTAAATTTTCCACCGCCGACCCAGAGACTTCTCTAGACACTTCTCTTACTCCTTTTTTAACCAAGCAGATAAGAACCAGGACTTACTTCCAAATTCAACCTCAGACATTTTGGTCCTCCATTTTAATTTCGTTCCTGTCTTTGATCGGATTTTGTGATTCATCAGCTTCACGGAATGCTTTATAAACTTTCCTCTTCCAAGTTGTTGGAAAATTAGAGTTGCAATGTCTGATCCTAAGATGTGACAATAAAATATAAAAAATTTCCCTTGGGTCTTGGAAGACGAAAGACACCACGATGGTTGAAAGGGGGTAGGCGTGACGGCTCTATGCCATTATTGAGCTTTATTTTACATCCCGCCAGCTCTGCTGATACAAGCAACGTGTGCCTCCATATCGCATTGTTTATAAGTCTATATGCCTACAAGTTTGTGTGCACGAACTCGCGAGAGTGACGCCAGTGGGTGGTTTGGTTGGCAGAGCACAAGAGGTGGGAAATTAATAAAACTGTCACTTATCTTCCCTACTATGGTACCAGGGGATGCCTAGGGCTCTATTGCTCCTATTGCATGCGGGATCGCAGCAGCTGAAACGACGCGCTAAACATTTCAATTTGGCATCCGAGCGGCCTTCGTGAATATATCTCTCTATCTGTCCTATCCCATATCCTGTCCTGGCCTATCCATCCGTCGACTCTACCAGCAGAGAGATGCTGGAAAAAAGTGGCATCAAAAAGAAAAAGAGCCATAAAAAAGGGACATCAAAAGAGATATATAAAAAGAAAAATAGAGATAGAGAAAGGAATATATGGAAAGAGATGTATGAAAAGTGGAAGTGTGAAGAGAGACGAGAGAGGGGCTTAACCCCGGTCTGTTCGCGAGGAGCAAATGGCGTTCTGCAGTTATTTTAAAATTCAGTTGGCAGCGGGGGGTGGGTGGCCGGTGGGATCGGATTAAAAAATCAGAGTGGAAGCTTGTTTCTCATGATAACAGGCAGCCGGACGAGAGAACGGGAACTGCTGCTTTCTCCCGATCCTCTATCCCGGGCCACCTTCTCATTCTCTCGCCACCTACTCTCTCCTACCGTGCACGGTTCTCCCAATCTATTTCTCACCCCCAACCAGGCCACCACCACCATCATCGTGATGCTTTAAATGCGATGGTTATATACGCGATGGAATATATCTACATAGGCACATCGAACGCAGCCCTTTCCTCTCATGCGCAAAGTGATCGCATCAACTGCTTGTTTCCATGGTGATTGCTAATCGGACCGTGCTCTCCAGGCCCCTGCACCACCTCTCCAAGCCTCCTCTACCTTTCTCACTCTCTCTCTTCATCTCATCATCTCTTTTTGGACCAACTGACGAGTCATACCATTGGCTGTTGCCTGAAGCATCAGAACTCGTCAAACCTACCCTGATGAAGTCCGAGTTCATCCGGCTGTGTATTATCATTGGTAATATTTGGGAGCACAGGGTCTGCACACTCATGGGGAGGTTTAGGGAATTAGGGGTTTATTTTAATTAACATGGTTTTCGAAATTCTCGCGTCAGTGGTTAATGAGGAAAGTTTAACTCGGAATGAGAATTTTACTGTTGCTGTATTTTTCTCCTTGTTTTATTTCTTCTTTCAAACTTTACTATAGCTCTGCTTCTAATTGTTTGTAATGGTCTTCTGATAAATCTGCCATTTTATGTTCCTATTGATCATCCGGGCTGATTTTAGCTGATGCTATTCTTTTCTTGCTGTTCTTTCACTTGTTGAATTTAAACTGGTGATGGCTTTGATCATCAATTAATATATTATCACTGAATCCTCTTACATTGGAATACAGATAACCAGAGAATAAACACTACAACCCGTAGGATTTAATGATCAGAAATATTTATATTATATATTTTCGTAACCCGCCGATTTTCAATTATGTAATATAATAATTTTCACCGCAGTGTTCTGCTGGTGGCAAACTGTCGTCCGTGCCCTGCATCAAACAATAGTACGTTGCCACCTACTGGAATTTTTTCCTGGAAAAGGGTACATTTGTATCTTTCAAAAGGGACAGTTCTTGAGTTCATGGAATCACTTCAGTACGAATTTCCTCATCAAAGATGATGTTCTGTGCGTTGTGCGAAGTGTAAATTTTGTCGCGGAAGAGTAATTATTCGGCGATTGGTGTGTTTTTCTGGTAGTTGAGTATTTTACGGGGTCAACAATTAAACAGAAAAGGTAAGCATACATCTTCCGTTACTTGAATCATCAAATTTTATTGTTAGCAGCTTTGGAGTATTTGGACTTCACAGTTCGTCGAAATCCCCAAATATAAATATGAATAAATTCTTTGAAATTGCACTTCAGTATTATAAAATCCCGTGAAATTAAACAAAAGTTTATTAAATTCCTTGAAATCCCTTGAAATATTTTTAATTCTATAAAATCTTTTAAAAACCTTTGAAATCAAATAAAATACCTCCTTAGGAGCGTTTAGAATCCTTTAAAATTACTCAAATCATTTGAAATATTCTAAAAGCCCGTCAAAAACCTTTAAAATCCTTTGGAATGTTTAGAAGTCCTTTCACATCTTTTCAAGTACCTTAGATTAACCCCATTTACAGAATTATAAAAAAAATCAAAATATTCATCTAATTATACCCATATAAAGTCTTTAAAACATTATTCCTAGATTTTATAGTCAAATTACTTAACTTCCAAGTTACACATCTTTTTTATTTTGAAATTAATTATTAAATTATTATAATTTACCTAATACCTTATAGATTTAATAAATTTTGGTAAAATATTATTCAGGTAATTTCAAGGGTCTAAAGGTTTTGTCTAAGAGGCCGCCAACGACCAGTTGGACGAAAAAGGGAACCAAAAGCGTAAAAATGTAAACATTTTTTGCAGTTTATATATATTTGATTTTAAAAAATTATTTAAAAATTTATTCTTAGTTTTTCTTGACACAGGCCCAAGTTGAGGAAAGTATTTTAAATGGGACACCCGTTTGTGAGATTCCGAAAAAATATCTTATACAATTTTTCAAGGTGAGAATTTGATTTTAAAATAATGCAAAAGCAAAAATATAGTTTAATTGTATAATTATTAACGTCGTTGTTTTTTTTCAGAGCGAAATAAACGTCGATGAATTTATTGAAAAACTTTTAAAAACAACTCAAGGCAGGATCAAGCCTTACATTTTATGCATTCAATCGGAGGCTGGAGATAAATATATATGTTTTAATTGCTCAAAGTCACAAGGTCGAAATGGCAAATAGTTAACATACGAAATAAACATAGTTTCAATAAAAATATGTAAATAAACTGACAATATTTGTATATTAATGTTCTTCGTTGAATTTCTACATTTTATTAAATATTTATAATATGGTATATATGAATGATTCAATCGGATTAGATTAATCGAATTAATTGATTTACACAGTCAAAGTTGCAGTCGTAGAATCCGCACTGTTTGGATCAGTCAAAATTGACTGGCAATTAGTCCTTTTTAACTGATTCAAATTAGAAATGTATCAACCAGAATTAAAGTATTCTATCCCGAGAATGTATTTTCTTCTTGAAGTTCTTCTATACATAAACAATATTTCTCAGTACAAACTTTAAACTTTTCCATAGTTCTTCTAATTATTTTTCTTGACCTTATAAATCTTACATTTAATGTTCCTATATAACAAGTGATCTCTTTGATTTTAACTGATGTTATTATTTCCTGGGTGTTCTTTCACTCATTTAATTTTAAATTATGATGGCTATGTTCATCCATCAATTCATTATCATTGGTGTGGATCTTCTTATACAGGAATATGAACAATCGGAGAATATACACTGAATCCAGTAAAATTACGAGATCAGCAAGAGAAATATCAATAAGGAACAATGAAAATTATGAGAACTATTGAAAAACCAAACACGTCTATACCAGAATTAGAAGAATCACTGTACCCTCGAGAATGAATTTTCTTCTTGAAGTTGTTCTACTCAAGCAATGTCTTCATGATAAATTTTTGTATCAAACCCAAAAGTTGAATTTGAAATCTTTAAGAAAAAGGCAACATTATATATAACCTCTACGTACAATTTACACAAATCTGTCATCTTCCAGTCATAACAGCTTAGAAAGAACCGGAAAAAATACTATGGCTATCAGTTACATTATTTCATGTCCGATTGCATCTCATTATCTCATTTTATAAATTTCGTACATAAAATTGTACAAAATCGCTACTAAGTAGCATACCCTTCTTCTAAAAAATACCCTCGCTACTTTTTTCTATCGCAGTTCAAAGGTCTGAAATCTTATCACCAATTAAGTTTTTATTCATGTGACATGCTGGATTTTTATCACTTCTATGAACGTCTCTCGAGATTCCATATCGAGTTATTCATAATCTACAATGCTTTCATTCAGTCTTTCATTCTCAAACAAGATAACTACAAATCTTACATGTGAATTTAGTTAGCGACAGATTGTCGAGAAAATTTGTAATCGGAATACATCATTTGTAACTCTGAATGCATAGTAATTGCGAACATTCAATTTTTAATTAAGAAGGTATATAATTTTTCCGTAATAAAACTGATTATCGTGTTCTGTGAAGCATAAAATGCTGAAGTTTATTCAAACATTTTTTTAGTATCTCATTTCTTGCAATCATATCGTTAGCAAATCGTACATACATATAAGAACATGAGTACGTGTGTGAGTACACATTAGCGAAACAGTTGGAACCTAATGTGACCACTGCCCATCTTGCCAGCAATGCGGTGAAGCAGTGGGGAGGCAGGTGAGCTCGTTTGGAAGGACTCCGCCCCTTGTTAGCAGTTGGGCCTAAGGGTGATATCTAACTTCGACGACCCTCCTTTTATGCACGTAGAAGCCACTCGTTACATTTTATCAGCTGGAGGTGTAGCCACTTTTCGGTGCAGAATGTAGCGCCATCTTTTCTGTTTCAGGGACGATACTCGCGCATGTCAGTATTGTCACCTATTTGACTGATTAAATCAGAACCTAGTCATACTAAACCCAATTAGATCGATTTGACTTAAATGAAAAAATGTTGAACTTGTATGGTTAAAATTTGAAATAGAAAGTTGCGTAATCTGGGTTAACATTGAGTCAGTTGGGAAAATAATGATCTGATGATTAATAATGGATATGGTGAGACTGATAGCCTTTACATTCTACATTGTCGCACTATCTCTAAATATTTAAGAAAGTGGATAGCAACCTGCAATAAAAGTAGCATTACTACCGTCTGGTCTCTGGAGTCTCATATTATTTATACACTGTACAGCCTGCAATCGCATCATATTATCTCGAAGATATTCAGGATGTTTATAAATAATAGGTAGCCCCATCACACCCACTACATAGTTTCGTTATCAGCCAGACAGGATACAATGAAGATTCAATGATTAAATATTTATCTAACTCAAAACTTTGTCTTCAACTTACTCTTTTAGCAATATATAGAGAACCAGGCTTAGTTTGATCAAAGACAGAAATAAAACACAAAACACCGTTAAACAAAATAGATGTAAAGGCAATTGAATTTTCAACCTAAAGAGACGAATTTATAATCAGTAGGTCGAAGTTTCATACTACCAAAGCAACCGAATTTTTCATCCTCAAGTACGTATTTTGGAACTACACCAAAAATGGTTACATTATCAGTGAAATAGTTGAATTCTTAACTCAAATAATCAATCTTCAACCAACAGAAAACTAACTTCTTACAAGAAAGTTTAAATTTCAAGAAAGTAGTTCAATTTTCAATCAAAAAATATTTTTACTTTAAATTAAAAAGCCGGTTTTAACTATAGAAAGATACATTCTTGACAAAAAATATAACTGTTTATATTTGAACAACAAAAATAACATTTGAATTTTCCACCAGCCGAGATTTTTCAGTAAAGAGAGAAAAAAGTTTCAACAAAAATGTTTAACTTTCAATACAAAGAGGCCAATAATTTTCTACAAAAAAGTTAATTTTCAAGGAAATAGTTAAATTCTCTACGATAATAATAAAATTTTAAACCCTAGCACGCGAATTTATAAAAAATACATAAATTTTCAAGCAATAATGAAAGAGATAGATTTTCATTTGAAAAAATTAAAATTTTTGACAAAAAATACAACAAGTAAATGCTCACTTCAAAAAATTAATTTTTAACTAAAAAAAATACGAATTTACAACAAAATAGAATCGAACATTTACAACTTACATTTAACTTTTACATTTTTCAACAAAAAATAGATTGGGTAAAATTTCACTTCAAAGAATTACGTTTCAGAGAAAAAGAACGAATATAAAATAAAAAATATAATCGTACACTTTTCAATTGCTTCAAATGATTTAATTCTTAAATTTAATAACTTTTTTTTATTTCTTCAAGCATTTAATAAAATGATACTTTGGAAGTGAATCTTTTTTCATACTTTTGGTCCAAAAAAAAAAAGGTTCGACTTTCATTAGTAGGAACTTTCTCATGGATGATTCTCGAAAGAGAAAATGCCACGATTTTTAGAGGGTATAATGCCAACACGCAGAATATTTCTGGCTAATGACGAAGTGAGTACGTGGGCCAAAGACTGTGGTGTAAAACCCCATACTTCGTCCATGGCGTATGGACGTCTAGGATGATGTACTGCCGTTTAATGACCCGGTTACGGTCGGGGGATGCTTTTTGTATATACCACATTGTGGACCCTTCAAAAGTTAGTCAGAACCGATGAGCCGGGAGCTGTGTAGAAAGCTCTGCTTCAGAGTCAGTGACACGTTTCCAAACCTCGTTACTGACAAACCTTCTTCACCACATATTATCATTTTCAAATCTCAAATAATTTACCACTTTAATTCATAAATTTTCATTATCTTTTTGCAGTTTTCCACTTCCCTGACCAAATTTTCAAGCGAACGCGAACGCTTTTGATAAAAATCTGGCTGGAGACAGTAGAGGATTTTAGAAATTGGAAAACCCACAAGAATGAGTACGTCAGGCTATCCTGGAGGCTTATTCTGAGAGTTGGGGTAATTAAGGGACTTGTCAAGGGATTCGAACTAAAGACTTTAATATCTGACGATCTCCTGGAGTACAAAAGTCTTATTTAAAATCAATGGGATTAACACATTTGATCATTGGTTTGCTTTATTTCTAGGTTCGTGCTAAAGTTATCAGTGGAGCTCTATTTTCCTTCGGGATGCACAAAAAAGTGTCAGTGAATTGACCGAGATAGAGGACAAAAATGGAAATTGTAAAGTATATAATCAGTTTCTTGTCGTTTTGATGACCTCGTGATAATAATTTACTGCATCTCAACTAATATGCTGACTATGTTGTAATGAAATAGAAACTAAAGTACCGGTCGGTCGACCTTCGATCATCGAATCGCAGTGCGTCTCGTCTTATCGCTATCGCTGTCGTAACCTTAAGTATAATCGCACTTTTTAAGTGCGTTTGTCTCATACCAACCATTTTTCAGCATAAAATTAAAAGTTTAAGTAACACGATATCCGCTTGACAATCTAAGATTCTAAGTTGAAACTAATGTCCTACTGCACTAGTCTTTTTTCTTTTTTTGGAGAACAAGAAAAAATCGAGTCTGGATTAGAGCAGTAGGATTTTAAGATTTTGGTAAACCACAACTCAACCAATCATTACTATTCATGGATTTTTAATTCTGAATAATATTTAACAGTTTAAACAGTGATTAGAAAAATGCAATATCAGAAATCTAATTCATCTCGTGTTTAAAACGGATTCCTGGGGCGCGTGCTGACAAATCAGTCATTGTACGGACAAACTTATTAATACGTGTCGCGACAAACGCATACGGCAAACACGATTTTTATTTTACAAATGCCACTGCTTCTTTCTTATTGTCTACCCTATATGTCCCCGGAAGCAGGGCCAATCCACCGGAAAGACAAGACCGTTAACCCGGCCGATCCCGACCTCGCGGCCATGCATGCCAACACTGCATTATAGGCTTTTTATATGCTTACGATTAAGTGACAGTCACGCATATTTCTTCTGGATTGAGTTTAATTTATCTTGAACGAATGCTTTCAAACAAATTCACAAAAATGATAGTAAATTTAATATTCTGTTTCATAGAAGTTAGTTTTTAAGATATTTTTAAATATATGGAGGTTGTAAGACTTTGAGTAACTTATCAGAGTCAATCCAAGAAGGAAGAGCAATGAATGAAAAGGAATTCGAAGTGAATGGAAATCGTGTGACTTATTCATACACTTTCGTTTAATTGAAATCTTAATCAATTTGGAAGTCGAGTTAAGCGCTCAAAATGTTGCATTATCTTTTGACATGGGGTTATCTAATCATGTCAATTAGGAGCTTTAACAAATCCAGAAGGCGGATGTTTTGTAAGGCGAAATAAAATTGCCGACTCTTTCATTGCGCCCTTTCCATAGTTATCAATTTGGAAGCTTACAATCGAAACAAGAAATAAAAAAAACCTAATTAACCAAATTGGACAATTGATCAATGAACTTGAAACGAAACTAAATTGCATTTAGAGGAAACGGTCGTCAATCAGTAATGAATTTTCATGATGGGAAAAGTGGTGTCAAAATCAGCATTCTGTAGAATTATATCGTAGGAACAGGTGTCATACGGCTTACAAATGCGACAAAAGCAATTCCTTTCCGGCAAAGCTTACATTGCGTTTGCTCATTCAGTTCCGGCGCAAACCGGCGGTAGGTCTCGATAAAGGAAGAGTCAGTGTGCTAGCGACTAGACCGAATGGATGCTAAGCAAGCTGTAGTATCTGATCGCTTCCGTGCATACGAAGCAGTCTCACCGGAAGTGCGTCAGATTCCTTGAGTTGCCTGACGTTGTCGTTGTCAGCCCACGTTACCTTACCTGGGTAACAACCGACGTGACTCTGAACCACTTCTATACCAACCATCATTGATATTCTTCTCCCCAACCACCAGCCTGCAATATCCATTATGATTCATTGCCCAATTCTACTTCCTTTCCAATTCTTCATTACGACACTTCTTTTCTCTTATTTCCGATTCATAACCAATCATTCCCTAGGGTTGATATTCGGATTGGTGACCCCTGAGTAGAGTCGGATTGATGAACCATAAATAGAGTTAAATGCGTTACCCAAAGTCGGATGGGTGACCAAAAGTCGGATGGGTAACCCAATCATTTAAACGTTGCAGAATTAAAAAGATAATTATATATTCGAGTTTCTAAGAATGAAAATTGATTTTCTATCTTGGAGAGCCAGGGAGTAAGATAAAGCTGCTAATTACTGACTCAGCTAATGACACTTATTCTCGAGTCCTTCTCGAGCTTTTATCTTGCTCCCACTCTTGTAGCCCGATTTCTAATCTTCATCAGTAACAGATTGATTTATCAACATGGACCTTTCACCGGTCGAGTTATGACACGCGATTCCGCGTTTGCATGCGGAGCAAGTGAGAAGAACGTTGCGGCGACAGTCGCGGGTCAGCTGAACGCTAATTTATTAGAATGTTTATGTGTTACCCGCCGCTCGTTATCTTTAACGTACGGCCAAAGCGCGCTGAAGTTCGACAAGTACCGATTGCATCGCAACTTACATGGAACTATAAAAAAAACCTACCAGTGATAAGAAATAACTAGTTTCTTTTAGCTAGTTACTTTCTTGGTAAAGAAAGAGGAAGACAATATTTACTTTTGTAAATAGATAACGAGTAGGTAACTAAATTCTAGAGAATGAAATTTCAATATATTTTATGTTATTTTATTAGATTAGAAAGAATTTCATGAGATCTAAACAAATTAGGGCATTATAACAATTTTTTAATGTTTCCAAAGATCTTAAGGGATGCCTATATAACTAAATTGTCTATTCTATTTTTAAGGATATTAAAGGAATTTCCGAACATTGTTTAGAACTTTGAACGATTAAGAATATTTCAAGAGATTTCATATAAAGAACTTCACAAGATTTAACGGATTTTTATTGAATCTCAAAGAATTACGATATAGGTTAAAAAATGTCAAGGAGTTTTAAAAAGTGTTGTAAAATGTTCAGATTTAAGGGAATTAAAAAAAATCCTTTTGACATTTTATTTGTTCAAAATTGCTCTTTATGTTTAGTTCCTCCACTTTTTCAAATAATTCCTTTAATATTTATTAAGGATTGTTAAGGATTATAATTATTTGATTATCATTATATATTTGACACTCGAATATTTGATGTTTTTTAATTAAAGCTACTATTTTTAATTTGCAAAATTTGATTAAAGTCACAGAACTGTTTAAAAACTGAAAAAATTATTTCTAAAAAAATGAAGCAGTCTCATTTATTTTTTAATATTTAATATCTACATTGCATTTAGGTCGATTTACCCAATCTAATTTAGAATGATTAAAAGTGTTTGTATACACGCATAATACATGTATCTCATACAATGTAAAGGGAAATCTCGGGTCCGGTGATTTATGAAGAATTAATTATTTCTCGATTCTCGTGTGATAAACCACTCTGAAGCATTCGGTCGCCTCATGATACCACGAAGAAACGTAGAAAGAAAGCTTTTAATTATTTAAAAAATATTTTCTCGCGTCCTCTAAGCTTCATGAATATTTAATTAACTTCCGTTTGATTTGTTGTTTTATTGGGAATTGCGAGTCTAACAGGAAGCATTAGATCCGAAGTGTGATTCTAAAAATGTTTTTCGATTAATCGTGGTTATGGATACTAATGGGCCCGAGTGGAGGGCTTTACATGATGACTTTGTGAAGCTCTTCACCTGGGATGATTGCTAGAGAGATTGATCAGAGAACTAAGTTGGAGACATTACCCCCTTTATCGCCGAGGTAGTGACGCTTACCCCGAAAGAGATATTGCTTAATGGTAAAATAATAATAATTAAAAATTCAAGAAACTTACCCGTTGAAGGGATAACTCGCGAAGGCCGCATCGTACGGATGCGGATAAACCGATGGATAAGGCCACGCCGCTGCTCCAGCGCCTAGGTTTTCTTTCAAATCGAGTCCAGCAGCCTGAAACATATTTTTCATTAATTTAGTGTATCTAACGTATCTTTAAAAAAAATTCAGGATTTTTCCGACTTATCCAGGAAAAATAAAAAATATATTTTTCCAGGCACTTTTTTTACAGAAGAAAAAATACTTTTCACTAAACTTAACAAAAATTGTAGGTCTAGTGAAAGTAAAACGAATGCGAAATATTTATAATTTTTTCAAATTTAACAAAAACTTTACGATATTTTTTTAATCCAATATTTTTCTGCTAATTATATTAACAAAGAGAGTTCAATTCCGTATGTGATGGGTTTCTTTTTAACAGAATTGATTGAAATTTGCCTGGTTTATCGAATTCTAAACTGATTTAAGTTTATTTTTCCACTAAATAATTCAATTTTGTACAAAATAGTTAAATTTTTAATCAAATTGTTAATATTTTAACCTGAACGTGAATTTTAAATTCGAAATGATGAATTTTCTATCTAAATAGATAAATTTTGTAACAAAAAAGTTGAATCATCCCCCTACAAAAATGATTTTTCAACTAGACAAGATAAGTTAGATTTTCAACAAGAAAATTAATTCTTTTTGAAAATTATAATTAATTGATTTTTCACCAAAAAAAACCGAAGTTTTAATAATATAGCTCAATTTTGAACCAAGTAAGATGAACGTTTTTCTAAACAAAAAGACGAATTTTCAATTAATAAAGAGTTTTCAATCAAGAAAGAAAAAAAACTTCATCTAATCTGTTGAAGTTTCAGGACAACAGAGGAATTTTTTGAAAAGCAGTTGCATTTTCAACTTGAAAATATATATTTTATACCATAAATAGTTAACTTTCAATCCAAAATTGCAGTTTTAACCAAAAAAAAAAGAAAAATTCAAACAAAAAAATTATTTTTTTAACTAATAAAAACTAATTTTTAATGAAAAAATATCAATTTTGAACAGAAAATTAAAAAGTTACATTTTCAGCTATAAAATTGATTTTAAACATAAAAAAAAATTGTCAACAAAATTGTTAAATTTTTAAACAAAGAGATGAATCTTTAAAGAAAATAATTAATTTTTAACAAAGTGGTTCAAATTTTACCCAAGTAATTCAATTGTTAATTTAGACAAATCAATTTTCAGCCAAAAGTGGAATAGTTACATTTTTAGTTTAAAAAATTAATATTCTACTAAAAAATGTGTTTAAAAAATTTGGTTAAACCTTCTACTAACGAGATAAAGTTTCAACAAAATTATAAGTATTTAACTAAAATAATTACATTTTTAAATCAAAGAAATAAGAGAGAGAAAAAATAAAGAAAAGACGACTTTAAAATTGTTGAATTTGCAACCAATTAATTATTATTAATTATTTCCGTAGAAGGAGTAGAAAGTTTATTTTGTTCAAAATTCGCTGGACACCCCATGCACTTGAAGACATGAATGCGTGATTTATACAATGCATCAGGTAATAATTTATAACTTTTGTTTAAACAACAATGCTTAAATTTTATTTATTCTACCAGTTGTAGAGCACCATGAAGAATATTTCCTGTAAATTTCATTTACAAATTTTAAGAATTGGCTGAATTATGGCGAGTTGAAGTAAAAAAGGACAAACATTTCCATCGAATTAAGTGAAATTGAAGTAAAGGGAATTCAAAGCGAATTCAACAAAATTTAAGTTAATTAAAAACAAATTCAAACAAAAAATTAAATGGATTTTTAGTGAATTTCAAGGAATTAGAGGAAAATAAGAGTTCGATAAAATTCATAAAAATTTATAAAACTCCTAGGAAATTCAAAAGAATTTGATAAAATTCTTAAGATTTCACGCAACCCCATAAATAATATTTCCTGTAAATTTCATCCACAAATTCCAAAACGGCAAAAGCTTATTTTTATTAGATCATCGGCGAAAATTTGGAATTATTTCAGGAAAAAAAGGAAAATTGGCAAAATAATTTGTATTTAACTGCCAAGGTAGATCTGTGAGAAATTATAGGTCAATCCAGGGAAACTGAACTCTTAAGGTCATAGAAGCCATGCGAAATTAATGTCAATGCAAGAAATCGAGTTCATCCGTCTTGAGCAAAGGCTTCCTCGGGTTTCCGCGTTCTTACCTCTGTTATTTAAACAAATAAAAAAAAGAACAAATAAAAAACAACGATTTCAGATTGTTTAATTCAAATAAACCTGCAGATTATCGAATACGTTATCGATTTATACTATAAAATATTCTTACCTCTGTTGTTAAAACAAAAAAAAAACAAAAAACAAATAAAAAACACCCATTTCAGATTGTTTAATTACAATAAACCAGGAGATTATCGAATATCTTATCGATTTATACTATATACGACCGATGAGTTTATTTAAAAAATTATAAATACGAAAGTAAAACTTTTGTGAATTGTTTGTAAAAAGCCACGCAACTTTGCAAAACACGATAAAGAGCCAAACAGCTTTGCAACAGCCGAAAATTGCGTATCGATCAATTTGAATAATAACAAATAATTGATAAACCTTATATATTTTCAACTTGTTGACCCAGAACAAATTATTCCAAGCAGAAAAAAAAACGCAATGAACTTCGAACTCTATAAATTAATTTTAGGGACCGTCCAAAAAATCAGTCACACTATTCTGAAAAGAGAATTAATTTTACAAAAAAAAAGTAGTTGACCTTTCAAACAAAATGGAGGAGTTTTTAAGAAAGTATTTGAATTTTAAACTTATAGAGAAGACAAAACGTTGAATTTTTAAACAAATAGTCGAGTCTTAAAGCCAAAAAGTTGACTTATTTATAAAACAGTTAAATTTTCAACAAAATAGTCAAAATTACAACAAACTAGTTGAATTCTTAAAACACTAATTAGATCTTCAACAAAACAATAAAATTGTTAAGAAAAAATAAAAAATAAATTTACCAAAGAAGTTTAGATCTCATCAAAGTAGTTCACAGCGAAAAATATAACAGTTGATATTTTTAAGCAAAAAAGTTTTTATTTATAAGGCTGGAAATTTCAAGCAACAAAACATTTTAATTTTGAATCAAAAACAGTTGAATTTAAAAAAAACATGAATTTTCAACAGCAAAAAGAAAAGGAATTTTAAACAATTAGTTCAATCTTCAATTAAAAACTCGGATTTTTAAACAAATGAGATTAATTGATCAAAAATGGAAAGTTTTTCAAAAAACAGGGGAAAAAAGAAGGACATAAGGAAAAGAGTGTGAATTTCATACTTAAATCCTTCACTAACTTTACTTGTAAAATAAAATTACTCATTTTCATTTTGTCAACCATTTAAAAAAATTGCAGTTATTTAAATTTACAGTTTCAATGTTTGAATAGCCCCTTAAAGGCACATGAAAGTCTCTCACGAGATCAATTATTACATGTTATTATATTCAGTGGCGTTAAAAATAAAAAAATAAAAATATTTTTCTGAATTTTGGGAAATGCTTCAAAATGCATAAAGCTACACCTGTCTGCTTCATTAGAGTCGTTATTTTCTTCAAATAATACCATTTTATTAATTCCGCTCTACCGAGGGCACTAAAGCCCTGCTCTCACTTACATTCCAAGTCAGAAAAGAAATAGAATTGCACTATTTAAACAAAATAAAGACTCAAATGGGCAACCTATACTTGCCCTTATGTATTTTGAACCATTCCCCAAACTTTCAGCACAAGATATTCATTTTTCTAATTATAAAGCTGCTGAATAACATGAAATTGGTCACGTGCCAGACTGTCGCAAACCCTTAATGTTAAGATCGTGGAGTGATATATCTTTGTAGTTTGAATTGGAGGATCGGAAACAATATTTATCATCTCTTGAACTCAGAAATGCACTTATCGAGATTCTATCGTCCAATCACGAGTGTTAATAACGCGATGACTGTCGTCCAGATCCGGAGGTTATCGGACCACACAAAGAGCCGAAGAAACTATGCCGTCGAGCATTTATTATGAATCCGTCGTTTTAAAGGAGCATACAGTGGAACACTGTCATGGAACTGATGCGTTTTTGTTATCTCCGTCGTTAACGATCGAATTTACGACAGTCCACTCAGCGCACAAGAGCACAAAATAAGAAGGACAATATTCTTCATATTCCTCAGCTCTACGCTTTGTTTTTGCCCCAGAACATAAAACTTGGCTCGAGAGCAATCATTTTTTCGTCCAAGCTTGACTCAAATCACCGCTTTAAATAAGTAACTTAACTATTGATAAAATCCCGAAAATAAAAAATTCTTGAAGTAAAATATCTCATCAATATGTACATTCGTTTATAGTTTTTAACATTTAAGCTTTAACATTTATATGTCTTTCACCTTTTTTCGCCTTTTAGACATTTTTTTGGGATTGGCCTGGATCCGAGGTAAAGAAATGTTTAAATTCGAATAATAACAATAAAGTGAGTTGGCTTCACTCTGTCTGTCCATTCAACTTGAAGCTTCTCTGTTTTCATTCATTTGGGACTTTTTTTTTGAGATTTTTTTATAACGTCGAGTGCCTGATGCATTCGAAGCAAATGCAACAATGTTTAAGTGTGTTCAAAACTAAATAAAAAAAGGAGGAATGAAATAGAATTCGATTCAATTTAGAGGAATTAAGGACGAATGAGAAGAACTTGATAAAATAAATAATTAAATTTTTTAAATTACTCTAATGAACTAAGAACTAGAACTGAGGTAATTTGAAAGAATTCAGTAGTATTTAAAAGAATTGAGAGAGACCTGAAAAAAATTCAAGAGAATTTCCAAGAATTTCAAAGGATTTACATGGATGCGAAACAAATGATTAAGAATTTATGGTGGATTTCAAATGAATTTAAATTAATTAAGTCTTTTTCTTAATTAGAAAATATTCCATCGATTTCAATGTATTGTTACGAATTCAAGACAAATAAAAAAATATTTAAATGAATGAAACACCATTTTTAAAATCCTAAAAAAAATACTCAAACACCCAACATTTTTTTGTTTATGTTTTTCTTTATTTGAAAATATTCACTGAGTTAGAAATAATTTAAATGGTTGGGTCAACATTTGTGAAATCCAAGTGAATTCAAAAACCGAATTATTTTCAAAACGTGCAGGCGAACAAGACGACATGTCTTGTTACCGATTGCACGAAAATTAATTTTCGTTCAAGTTATTAGTATTTGAATTTGAAAAAGTGAAAAATGATAGTAGAATTAGATTAGTTGAGACGAAATATGCTTAAAAAAATGTATTATCTACGATATCAGAGCAGGGACCATTTTGTCATTTTTAATCTTCTTTAGAATTTTCCAACGAATTTCGAAAAACGATGAGAGGTTTGATCAGAATCCATAAGAAAAAGATCAATTATTATTACCTATATTCAATTAAAAAATATAATAGTTTTAACAAAAATGTTGACAATTGCTTCTGGGAATTGAGCATCGACTGCCTGTTCGATTTGAAATGAATTCGTTCCAGATAAATGTGTCTTAGGTATGAATAAAAAAAACTTTAATCCAAAAAAAGATCAATTGTATTCAGTGGGTTCAGTCAGGTTTTATAACATTTTAACATGATTTTGAAATCATTAAAAACTCTTTTAAAACAAAGGTTCATGAAGATGAAATATTGAACAATTATCAAAATATCAATGGAATGTTTCTCTAATAACACAAGTAAACAAATTAATCGATGTTTTGCGATTGTACGACGTTGTGCGTATGACGAAATGCTGTCCTCATCAGGAAACATTAGTCCATATTAGTCAATAAGAGCTCCATTTGTTTGACAATATTGAAAAGAAGTTAATTTGTCGTGCTTAAGAATCGTGATCTCTGATTCTTATCTCGATTTAATTTTATTGAAAGTTACCAACTTTAATTTATTAAATGAGTCAAAGCATACGTTCCGCTCCATAATGAGGAATCACACTGAGAGAGAAAATCAGAGATCATGATTTTGAAACACCACAAATAAACTTTTCAATATTGGTAAACAAATTTACTTCTTATTGAACAATATGGATTAATCTTTCCTGATGAGGAAATTATTTGGTCTCTCGAAACGTTTACTATTCAACACAATGAAGGATATTCTGTACATCTTCGATGTCTTTTTTGGTATAAGGTATGTCCAGGCCTCACAGTCCCTATGGGATAAAATATAGGCTGACATGAAACGTCACAACATGAAACGACGATCACGTCGATGGATGTTACGTCGATGGAAAAAAACACAAAAAGTGTTCCTGAAGCTTTTAAGTAAAATGGATTGAAAGATCATGTGGTGGATCATTTTCTGTTGTGAAATATAAAAGTTATTGCTATTTACGTCGATGGATACTAAAAAAAAACAAAGTTTTATTGGCCGTTTTTTTATTTGAGATGAGTAGTGAGATACTTTTCTTCAAACCCAAAAAGGTATTCATAGTTGTAAAACGACGGCTGTTTTATATCGACGTAACCTCAAAAATATTATCGAGGACTAGAATATATATAATAAATAATAATAAGGTACTAAAATAAAAATCTTTACTAAGTTTTACAATAATACAACCAGTATAATCCATGGATACCAAAGTACCCTGTGGAGAATTGCCCATAGGGAACGATCTGCAAGTCCTGTATGTAATTTTACGTCCAGTACATTTTATATCATTAGCAAAAAATTAATAAAAAATACTTACAGTTGGGGTGTAGAAGTGACCTTGCTCAGCCAACCCGGGGAAGTAGGCAGCCATTCCTTCGGATGCTGCAGCCGCAGCTGCAGCTGCATAAGGTGCACTGTACATGGATAATGCCGCGGTTGGAATACCCCCAAGTCGTTGATAACCACCAAGAAGTTCATACTGACAAGAGCACACGGTATTTCCCGTCAACGGATCGGTATAAATTGGTCGACCAGTGTCGCAGCATCTTCCACCTGGTGGACCACCAGCCGACGGAGGTGGATGGGGTTGAGATGGACTCACGGAAGTCGTCGGACTTCCAGGGGGTCGGGCCACTGCACTCGTCACAGCCATTCTCGCGGTTTGTAAACTAGGATTATTCAATGGATGAGCTGCGCTTCCCAAAGAAGACGCACTACTGACGCTCAAAAGCGGCGCCGACGCCGGCGAAGGTGATGATGCTAACGATGCGCTCACTGTCACAGGACACTGGAATCAAACAAAAATATCTACATTTAGTCAATATATTCTCAAAATATAATTTTCGTTTCTTAAAGCCAAGATACAATCATGATTTATACATTTTGATTTACAGAATCACCGGATAGAGCATAGCCGAGTGGAAAGATTGACAACTTCTAACTGTAAGTCCCGAGTTCAAATCCCCATAAGAAGTAAAAATTTTCATTTCTTTTATTCTATTATTCATTCTGCATTCAGTCTCGTCACGTTGGTGAAACGCAGAATATCATTGGCCCAAATAAATATTGCAGAGGATTGCAATAGGGCAATTAACGAGTGCGCATTATATGCATATTATATGAATGCTAATAGAGTCTTGCATTATAAAATGTAGAAACGTCATCAGACAGGAACACAGGAAAAAATACAAAAACACAATACATATAACATCAGAGATAATGTGATTTAAAATTCGTTTATAATAGAATCAGAGATAGCGTACTTTAAACCCATTTAGGCGTTGTTCTCACTTCATAAATTGCTTTTATCGCTGGCTTTAATCAAATTAGATATTAAAAATGTTTCTGTGATCTGTATCAGAGAACATATTAAATCCCCTCCCTTATTAAATAAAGCGTAAAGTTAAGACAGGAAAAGCAAATTGGTGTCGACATAAATGTTAGAATTCGAGTATTAAACAATGTCTATAATTAGACACGAAATTATACAGCAATTAGTCTCCGAGCACTAAAAATTACGATATCTAGTTCAATATAGAAAAATATATATAACATATTAGGCGTATTGATAGTGCTTTTAAACTTATATTAACGACTTTGACGCAACTAGAATAATGTTGGAACGCTCGATTTTACAAACTATTATCCTCATTATTCTACATTTTCTTCTTATCATAGACTTTCAGCTATTAACTAAGTATTTAAGCAATAAATACAGTTCTTCACGAATAAGTAAAATAATAGTTTTTAAAGTTACATATTTATATTTCTGGCAGCTTTATATATTTCTTTATAAATGTTTAGCTTTCAATGCATATTCACTTGTTTACTCCATAGATTTCATCATCAAATATTATTTTGTAGGGAATCTGGAATATAATCAAGCAATGCAAATTATTGAAAAATTAAATACTTCCAATTACGATGAATCTCGGATATGATTCAGCATTAGAGGTTTTATTTAAAAATTTGGTAATTCTTTTGCTTGCACCTGCGGAATTAATTTCATTCGTCAAAAAATAATGCGTCCGAAATGTCAACTAAATCTGTTATAGTATTGACATGAAGTTTGCCATTAAATCACAATTTACATTGGGGAAAATGTGCAAAAATCAACACAACTTTCTCAGTTTTTGTCAACATCTTTTTTCCACCAAGGAACACAATTGACTTTCTGTTAAATTGAAAATAAGTTTGATGCCTTGAAAATCAAAAACATTCAAAATCTAAATTGATCTAGCGCCCTCATTAGCTATATTTAAAGTTTCTGTTACGGCTCTAAAATAAAATAATGAACGTATTAGCAGTCTGTAAATTGGAAAATGATTAATCATTGTCAGCTAAACCACTTTTCTTCAATTGTGGAAGAAAATTTGATCTTTAGTAAAGGAAAAATGTAATTTTTCCAAATCAACTTCTTGGAATACTGAATACATGTTACACATTATCCAGCTTCCTAATAATATTGATCAGAACAAGAGTACAACCAGCCTATCCATGTATCTAAAAGGGCAGCTGCTCCCAAAGGTTTTTTCTCCCTACCAATGATCAATCGAGGGACATCTAGTGGCAACTGACAACCGGGAATATCACCCTGCCATTATATTATTTTTCTCCCGAAAGGTAAACCCCCGCTTAAGGTCAAACATAATACCCAGCCTCATTAATTCCATATCAAACACTGCGACTAAATAGATTAGCGGCTTGAGTGCCTTTCGCTTGCTTTCGCTTTTCAGGCCCTAAACAAACCCTACCGAAGGCCCTCGTACATATATCGCATCATCCATGCCTCTGGAAGACCCAAACATATTGTCGTTCCCGAATTTGAGTACCATGGCCCCTATGTATTAGTGCATTGGTGCACATGTGTGTGAAAAAGGGTGTGAGAGATCTTGCATCATGTGGGTCTTCTAATGAATGTGTGTGTATATTTTGTATGGATGTGTGTGATTGTGTTTCACATTGTGGTACCGCGTTAATGCGTGTCGTTGCTGCGAATTCGAGAACCAACTGTCGCAGGACGTGCAAAGCGAAGGGATCACCGAATTTCTACTCACATGCATAAACATATGTGTACACATTTATCCACATAATCACACAAGATGCACATACACGAGTCTTCTACTCGGATCTTATTGCCAGTTACACACTATAAGGTGCTGAGTTTTAACGACGAGATTGACGTCAGCACGAGGTAATAAAAGTAATGAGAGAAGGTCATTTTTGCAAGAAGAGGAACTTTTATCTAAAAGAAGCTAGGGTGACAATAAGTGTTGATTACCTGAATATATATATAGAGAAAGATTCTACTTTCATTTGTTTCCTACTTTATTTGGAAATTAGAATGTAATCTTTTACGATTTGCAGATAAGATTTTTATGCCTGCATAAAACTATTATGTATTTTCTTATTGGTCTTCATGTAATTAAGCAACTTCAAGTATTAAAATTACCAATTAATAATGTACGCCTTAAATGCTTCACCAAATGTCGCATAGGCTATACATTTTATGAAGATGAAACAGTTTTACATAAAGTCTTCTATAAAATGACGTGACATAAAAGCTTGTCCAGCGCATTAAGTGAATTTCTTTATCGTAATTCCTTATTTTCAGTTATTTCACGTTTTCACTTATGTATTCAAGTTACTGTTTAATTACAGAACGCCTTATAATGTCACTCACTACGCGCATGAATATTCTGAACGAGACGATTCGATGACGCTCCAATGAGATTTTTATTGCAACTTCCAACTTATCCTCGATCCTTTCTAATAAAAAGTGACTTGCGATTAAGTACTTGATTAGACTCGATATAATTATATAAGAAAAAAAGGAGGGGTTACATTAAGTCACATATTTCTTTTAATTGGTGGGTTCAAAAAAAGAAATCTCAACTTTAATCACTAAATTGGGTATAAGAAGCGAGATAAGTAGAGAATAAAACGCAATAACCTATATATCGTCCCATTTTAATAAAGTAAAATATAAAGCACACTTTTAATGAAGTAAATTTGGGTTTCATATGACTTATTACAAAGCTTACATAGCTCATACAGTAAACAGGATTTGGCGCGACTTTTGCATGGTTTTAGTTACATCTTTGAACGAAGAGGGCTTCTTAATTCTTTCATCGCACATACAAGGATCTCATCGGTTTTTATAACAAAAAAGATACCTTATATATATATATATATATATCATGTATACTAACTAGTCTTATAGACCAATTCATCAATAAAAATGGGCTAAATTTGCCTAATTTTTCACAAATTGCATAAAAGACTATGTCTAGAATATGATTATCAATTTTTTCTCAAGTTCGGAATTTCTTTTTCCGATACCGAAGCCTTAAAAAATTCCGAAAAATTCGCAACCGCAATGCAAATGGCCAGCTTCCATAAAAACCCAACACCATGTCCGTCAGGGAAACACGATTTCAAGCAATCCTCGAGCATTTTTTCTTTGGCGATCGAGCGATTCGACAAACTCTTTCGAAGAGGGATCGATGGCGGTGTTACGATAAAATTTCTCGTCGCTCGCAGAAGTCGAGGAGCGGTACCACCACGGAAATACAAAAGGTAACCGCCGGGAATGCGTTAGCATTCAGGATCGGTATGAGGGTTAAACGACGAAGCGTGTTGCGAGTGACCCGTAGGCCATAATTCACGGCTTAGCCAGAAGAAGAAAAGGAGCAGAAAACGGGCAGACGAGAGGAGAAAAGACGAGAAGAAACGAGAAAAAATAAAAAAGGTAAAAATAAGAGGGGGAGGGAATAAAAAAAAGGAGAGAAGAAGCCGAGTGCTGACTTACAGTCTTACACGTTGCGATCGCATCGGGGCCGGTAGCAAACCGGCAACTATATCACTCGAAAACAACACCTCCACGACGTCGTGGCAATATCAACGACCACTGATGGCACCTCGCGCAACCCAGAAAGCAATAATTATTATTCTAACGAGCCGAGCTCTTCGATATATATCGACGCATTAGCTCGTACATTCGCTTGTTTGTTTCTCGGTGCTGCTAATTGCCCCTCTCAAGAGGCAGCACATGGTATATCTTGTCGGAGCGCATAAAACCGGAATGCTGTTCGCTTCCCAGCAGCTGCTGAGAACCTTTGCTCTAGATGTGTCTTCGGGATCAGGAAGTATCCGAAAACACTTCTCAGACTGAGTGGACGATTTTTCAGGACTCTTTGGAATTGGGATTTTCTCAAAGAATCAGAGCAGATCGATTCCCTTGGGATGGTCGGGAGCTATTTTAGTTAAGGGGATGTCGCTTTCGAGAGGAAGAGACGTTTTTCTTTTCGGAAGAAAAGTTGCCACTCCAGCTTTGTGGTCAATCAAGAGTCAGAACATACTCTGCTTTCTACTTTAGATACATCGCTCTGTGTAGAAATCGCTCTATTACTCCTCATCTCTATTATTGGAATCAGAGCTAAATATGATTTATTGAATTATAAATAATCGTTTAACTTGACGAGAGATAAATTGAAGTAAATGCAATCTGTTTTATCCAATCATAGTTTGATAAATCTGCAAACGTCAGTCTGATGACGAATAATATAAATTTGTGAACATAGTAAAAATAGACGTCCAGACATTGTCTAAATCTGTAATCTATAGACTAATTATACCCCGAGATAAAATAACATTTATTTATTGAATCTTTCTATTATTAATGATTGACGTCAATATCTAAATCTATCCTTTTTAGTAAAAGCTCGATAAAAAAACTATTTTAAGATGAGAAACATTCATAAATCAAAATATCATTTATTCAATTATGGTTCTTCAATTAAATCAATATCTGAAACCAACAACTGAGAGAGAATGAACACATTTCAACATATTTGGCAACAAATTATATGATGCGTTAACGGAAAAGTCGGTCAATATTTATTTAATTGCAGATAACTAATTATTCAGACTGACGAAATACTTCTTGATGGAAAACA
>JAAAKG020000001.1:1369370-1393060 GCA_010014905.2 Druon quercuslanigerum | reverse complement strand
TGAAACAAAAAAATCAAACATGTCTAATTAGACTCTGCCCTGGTCAGTATTAATTCACACCAGTCAATTACACAACACGATTGGAAAAAGATGCGGCAATGGAACAAACCAGATGGATTGTTTTAATGGATGGGACAGTACACCAAGAAAATCCAATATTTAGTTAAATTCAACATTAAGTCACACCAGCTAATTATAAAACACGATTGGAAGAAGATAAAACAATAGAAAAACCCAACTGTACAGATGCATTTTTTAAAAGGATGGGCCAGTAGACAAACAAAATCCAATATTTTATTAAATGCTTTCCTGGTTAACATTAATTAACACCAGCTTATTATAAATCACGATTGGAAGAAGATGCAACAATGGAACAAACTAGATGGATTTTTTGAGAATGGGCCAGTAGACAAACAAAATCCAATATTTTAATAAATGCTTTCATGGTTAACATTAATTAACACCAGCTTATTATAAATCACGATTGGAAGAAGATGCAAGAATGGAACAAACTAGATGGATTTTTTTAAGGTTGGGCCAAGAGACCAACAAAATCCAATATTTAATTAAATTCTTACCTTATCAAAATCAATTATCATCGAACAATCAGACAACACCATTTGAAGCAGATAAAGAAATTGAAGCAACCAACTATACTGGCCGGTAAACCAACAAAATCCAACATCGTCTAATTAGACTCTGTCCTGGTCAGCATTAATTCACACCAGTCAATTACACAAGACGATTGGAAAAAGATGCAGCAATGGAACAAACCAGACGAATTTTTTTTAAAGGATGGGGCAGTACACCAACAAAATCAATATTTAGTTAAATTCAACATTAATTCACGCCAGCTAATTACAAAACAAGATTGGAACATAATAAAACAATAGTACAAACAAACTGTACAGATGAATTTTTTTAAAGGATGGGTCAGTAGACAAACAAAATCCAATATTTTATTAAATGCTTTCCTTGTTAATATTAATTAACACCAGCTTATTATAAAACACGATTGGAAGAAGATGCAATAATGGAACAAACTAGATGGATTTTTTAAAAATGGGCCAGTAGACAAACAAAATCCAATATTAAGTTAAATTCTTACCCGGTCGAAAATTAATTCACACCAGCTAATTATAAAACACGATTGATAGAAGATACAACAATAATACAAACATAGTGTAAAAATTAATTTTTTTAAAGGATGAGCCAAGAGACCAACAAAATCCAATATTTAATTAAATTCTTACCTTATCAAAATCAATTATCATCAGCCAATCAGACAACGCGGTTGGAAGCAGATATAGAAATTGAAGTAACCAACTACACGGACCATTATATCAACAAAATCCAACATCTTCTAATTATATTCTTACCTGGTCAACATTCATTCACACGAGCTAATTATACAAAACGATTAGAAGAAGACACAACAATGGAACAAACCAACCACATATGGACCACTATACCAAAAAAATCAAACTTCTTCTGATATCATTCTTACCTGGTCCATATCAATCTACGCCAGCTAATAAAATATTTGATGTTTAACTATGGGACAGCCTTCTAAATTTTACAGTTTAGTTTTTGTGGATATTTAACGTATGCCCAGAGGCAGACCGCGGAAAGAATGGTTAAAATGTGTGAATGAGACCCTAGTTAGAAGAGACATTGGATGCCATAGAAAGACGAGAGCCTGCATGAAAAAATGCATGGACGTGAAAGAAGCTAGAGAAGTATGCCAGGACAGAATTTTATGGCGGCAAATAGTTATAAAAGGAGTGTCAGTAGAGTGAATGACGCCTGAAACAAAAGACCTTGGATACTAATGGACCCAAGAGGGGAACCTCACATGACTTTCTTCAGCCATTTTTTTTTCATTGGAGAACATTAATATAATTTAAAAACTAACTTAGACAGCAGATTACTTTAACAGTTAGGGGTTGTCTGTAAACTCTTTTCCCCTGTTTTAAAAATTCTTCTTTTCCCCTGTTATCATGAAACTTCCACTTTTCCTCGTTTTTCGCTTACATTAAAACTGAATTCATAGAACCCAAGAAAAAATCTAACTATCCTTGATTACAAGTTCCTTTTTTGTTTGTTAATATTTTTGCTAAAATTTTGTTAAAAAATCATTTTTTCTGAACAGAAATTCAACTACTTGCTTAAAACTTGAGCTACTTTGTTCAAAAAGAATTTTTGTTAAAAGTTCATCACTTTAATTGAAAATTAAACTATTTTTTTGTAAATTTGTTTTATTTTGAATTAAAAATTTTTTAAGCTGAAAGTTTCTTTTTTATTTTTGGTTGAAAATGTAATTATTTTCTTGAGAATTCATGTTATTTTTTCGTGAAAATAATTTTTTTAAATGAAAATTTAACTATTCCATTTTTCATGAAAATGTACCTTTTTTTGTTTAAAATTCAAATATTTTGTTATAAATTTCATGTAGTTTAATGATTTGTCATTTTAGTGCAATATTCATCTCATTGATAGAAAACCTAACTATTTTGTGAAAAATTAGTTTAATTTATCTTGTCTGGTTAAAAATTCTACTATTATGATAGTAGAATTATCAACCTTTTCTACTATTTAGTTAAGAATCAAATTATTTTGTTGCAAATAAAACTATTTTGTTCAAAAGTCATAATTTTAATAAAATATTCAAATACTTGGTTGAAGATTCGTCTCTTTGGTTGAAAATGTAACTCTTTTATAGAACATTAATTTTATGTTTTGGATAAAATTAATTTTTGTAAATAAAAATTTAACTATTCAATTTTTATTAAAAACTGGATTGTTTTTTGTTTAAAATTCACTTCTTTTCCTCAAAATTTAACTATTTTTCTAACAGTTATTTTTTTGTTTTGGCTTAAAAATTAATTTTCTTCGCTGAAAATGTAACTATTAAGGTAAATGTCCCAGTAATCATGACGGTCTCAGTAATCATGAAACTTGGTTATAATTTAAATATATTATTTGAAAAATATGTTAAAAGTAAAATTTAGTGATAAAACTCACTTATTTTGAACATTTTATAATAACAAATAGAAACTACATACCATGAAATCAAATAAAAAGGAATAGAATTGACCAAACCATTATTGGGACTAAGGTCACGATTACCTTACATGATTGCTTAAAAATTGATCTTTTCTGATTGAAAATTCTTGTATTGTGTCGGAATTTCGTCTCTTTCGATCGGATCCAACTATTTTTTGTTATGAATTATAATATTCTTCGTTAAAAGATTTACTGTTATATGTTTCGTTAAAAATGATGTTTTTTGATCTTAATAAAAATCTAATCTACTCGGTTTAAAGCTGAACTACTTTGTATAAATTTCATTTTTTTGTCTGTATATTCATCATTTTAGGTTAAAATTCAAATATCTCGTCCTAAAATAATAAAGTTTGTTGTTAAAAAATTCATATGTTCAAGTTGAAAATTCAGCTCTTTTGTAGAAGGTCTTTCTAGCTTCAAAATACAATTGGGTAAAAAATTCAAATTTTCAATTAAGAATTAAAATTTTTATACAAAATTGCAGTTTTCGGGGAAAAATCAAACAATTAAAAAAAAATTTGACAATATAGCTATTTCATTTTTGGTTCCAAATTTTTACTCTATAAGCCGAAAATTTAACTATTTGGTAGAAAATGTATGTGTTTGTAGAAAAATTGTCTATTTAGGCAGAAAATTAATTCAACTGAATAAAAAAAAAAATTTAATAGGTTTTTGAAATTGAGCATTTATCTTTTTTAGTTGAAAATTCAAATTTTCAGTTGAAAACTCATCTTTCTTGATTGAAAATGACTTTTTTTTTGGTTGAAAATTCCTTTTTTCAGGTTTAAAAGTCAAATGCAGTCCATTTAACCATTTAACATTTAATCTTTAAAACTTACGTATTTTGTTAAAAGTTTGTCGATTTTGGTACAAAATTTACCTGGTTTTTTGGAAATTCATATATTTGGTTCAAAGTGCCACTTTTTGTTGAAAATTCGTCTATTTTGGTAGCAAATTAATCTTGCTAGGTGAAAATTCATCTTTGTTTGGCAGAAACGTTTTCGGTTCAAAATTTATTTTCCTAAGTTGAAAATTATAATCTTTTCGTTGAAAAATCAGTATGTTAATGTAGACTTCAGGTCTTAAGCGTTAAATACTAAATTCAATATTATCTGTGTACGTTTAGTGTTTAATTAAAGGATTTAATCAAATTAATCCGAAGTAAAAATTTCGGTCCAAAGGGGCTGAGGGGGGGGGGGGCGATTTGTGACGAACAAGAGGTGGGTTGGAAAAATGGTTGAGAATAGCTTGACGTATTTTTTGAATGGTCCCTATAGAGGCAAAAAAAGAACGGCTTCATTTAGTCCTTAATGACGAACCTCTCTAAAAATAGGACTTATGTTCAAATCTCCATCCATCGAAATTTTATCTCATCCAGTGGAATTACCGTAACTTGATACTTTGTCGAATTAGGATTGGAACTCATTCTTTAAGCTCTAAAAGCGAAAATAATCTTTTTTTGACCACTTAAGGAGAGGATCACGATTCAGTGAGAAATCATCAGTCGTGAGGTTCGAGTCTGGACCCTGGTAGGTCACTCTTGAGTACGAGTGTCTTACACGTAGGGAATATGGGTTTTTAAAGTGAGAGCCGGCTTCGAAGGTAGATATCATATCGGCGCGGAGGCTTGCGAAGAGTGTATAAATTTGTAAAGCCGGGAGCCGGCCACTCAACCTGGAGTGGCATTAACGGTCGGCAATCGCCACTAAAACACTAAAGTATTAATGTAAAACACATTCTGATAGAGATACTCCCACCCGCATCTCCGCTCTCACGCGCCAATCGAACCAATGACATTTTCTCTGAGTACGCCTTGATATTCTTGCGCATGCAAGTACCGGCCACTTCATCATCATAAGACACCTTTCAAGATGAATATCAGGGTGTGTTCACATATTTGGTGATACTTTTAAAATAGGGGGGGGGGGGGCTAACGAGGTGGTTCGCAAAGGTTTTGTCACATTTGAGACTTTTCTGATCAAAAAATAAAATTTAAATCCGTCTTGATTGATGAGTTAATTACTCGGATTTTTAGTCTTCACTAAATTGCAAGATTGTAAAAGATTCCATGAGTTATAGGAAATTCATTGTGGAAAATAGTTATATAGAAAAAAAACACTGAAACCTGGAAATAAGAATCCCGAATTTAGAATATTTCTAGAATTAATTTCTTCGGATTATCGAGATGCGGTCCTGAATGTTTACGTTTAGATTTTTCTGACTTAAAATCAAGGCCACTGCAAGTCATGCCCGAAACTGTTCTTAATTCCAGGTTCCAGTGTAGTGGATAATCAGGATTAGAATCAATAATACCACAATATTGAAAGAATTGATGTCGAACGTAAAAAAGTATAAAGAAAAGTTTGTTTTTGACCGCTCATAATCTCACATGAGAGAACACAAAAAAAGCTATTTTGTACAAATAAACTTTACTATTAAGAGCATGTGACACACTTAAATACTTATATTACCAACCTTAATTTTTCAGTTTCCTTTTCCTGAATTTTGTTTGAACTTAAGGACTTTTTTGTCAATAAAATATTGGACTGAAACTTTAAAAAATGTATCAGAAGACCATTAACTACGTTTATGTATTTCACTGGAGTAGGAATTTCGCTCAAACTTATTTCCAAACAAATTAAAAGTGAGACCATTTTTTTGAACATTTAATCTTCGAGAAATGCAAGAGCGTTCTTTACATCTCGCAGATACTTTAAATTAATAAAAATTTCAAGGTATGTCAAAAAATGGTCCCAGTCAAATTCTTTGGAAATAATTTTAAGCGAAATTCCTACTCAAATGAAGTACTTGAAAGTACTTTATCGTCTCCTGATACATATTCTGAAGTTTCATTCCAATATTTTATTTCCAAAAAAAGTTTTCAAGTTCAAAAATTTTTTTTTACTCAACTGAAAAAGTGATGTCGGTAATATAGGTATTTGAGTATCACATGCCCTTAAAATCTTCAAAATCTGCAGAAATCCATGAAAATTTGTAAAACTATCAAAAATCTTTAAAATAATTGGAGATTCTTTTTTCTTTAATTGTTGACATCCACAGAAATCGTTTGAAATTCCTTTTTTTAAATTTTTTTGTTAAAGTATAAATCATTTGAAACTCTTTAATATAAATAAATTCAACTTATTCATTTTAGTTCTCAAATCATCAATTTTCAAATTTTTTTAGAAATCTTTGAAATTTCTTGAAATTCAATAAAATTTCATTTTTTTCAAATTTTTCTAGAAATTCCTTGAAATCTTTAGAAATTATAGAAAATTCTTTGAAATCCCTTAACATCTCTTGAAATCTGTATAAAGTGTGAACATCCATTAAAAAGATAATAAATTAAGTGAAAGCCCCTTAGCGTAATTTAAATTGAATAATTATATAATTTAATTTAAAATTTCAATCGAGAAATATCAGAATTTTCAACAAAAGAACGGAATTTTCGACTAAGAAGATGAATTCTCAACAAAAAAGAATAATTTTACACCCAAAGACGAATTTTTAACAAAATAGTTAAGTTTTTTTAATAAAAGGGCAAGTCTTCAATTAAATATGGAATAGTAAAATTTGTATTTCAAAAAATTAAATTTCAACCAAAGAAAAGAATTTTTATAAAATTAATTTTATTTGTTAACAAATAAATGAATTTTTAACTAAAAAAGATTAATTATAAAAATTTGTTTAGTTCAACATAAAAGACGAATTTTTAACAAAAAAGTTGAATCCCTAAAAGAAAAAAATTATTTTTCGATCAAACAATTGCATTTTTAACCAAATAATTAAGTTTTTAACTTGCAAAGATAGACTTTCAACAAAGAAGATTTTCCTACCAAAATTAAAATTTCCCACACTAACAAAAAAAGCGTTTTTGACGAAATTGTTGATATTGCAATAAAAATAAATAATTTTTTGGCCAAATAGTTGCATTTTTCACGAAAAATATGAAAATTCAAAAAAAGATTTAAATTTTCAACCAAGAAATATTTTTCACATAATAAAGTTGAATTAAAAAAAAAAACGAATTTCAAATAATAATGAAATTTTTAAACGAATATTATAATTTTTTAAGTAGAATTCTGAATTGAAAATTTAACTTCCTGATTGAATGTTTTACGGCTTTGTTAAAAATCTATTTTATTAGTTGGAGATCCATTTCTTTGGATAAAAATGTAACTATTCAATTAAAAATCTGTTTTTTTTTGTTTAAAAATTAATTTTTGAACTCAAAACGTATATATTACATTATAGGTTCAAAATTTATAATTTTTATTCGACAATTCGAAAATTTGTTTGAAAAGATTTGAATCCTAAACCAACAAAATATATTTTTTAAATAAACAGTTGAATTTTCAACCAAACGATATGAACTGTCAACAAATGAGTTAACTTTTCAACTAGAAATGTTTAATTTTTTATAACAAACTGCATTTTGAGCCAAGAGAGATGACTCTTCAACTGTAAAAGATGAATTTTTAATCCAAAAAGACGACTTTTTCTAAATAGTTGACTTATTTACTAAATAGCTCGATTTTTACCCTACAAAAATGCATTTTCAACAAAGAATAATAATTTTTTTAAACAGTTTGTGAATGTTAAAGCAAAGAAATAAATTTTTAATTAAAATTATGAATGTTCAACACCAACAAAAATTAATTTTCAACGAAACAGTTGCAATTTTTACTAACTAAATGAAATTTCAACAAAAGAGTTATATTTTCAACTGCGGTTTAAAATTCAACTCTTTTGCTGAAATTTTATATATTTATCAATGAAAAATTGTTATCCAAAATATAATATTTTCTAACCAAAATAATAATAAATTTTGACCAAAAAAATTAATTTAAAAAAAAAATGAATTGTCAAGCACAAGAAAAATAATTTTTTTAATGTAGTTGAATCTTAGAAAAATGTATTGATTTAAAAAAAAATTAATTCATAACAAAAATATAATATGTGATATTTCAAGCAAAATTTTTTTCTTTTTTTATTAAAAATCGACCAAGAACGATGAATTTTTAACAAAATAATTGAATCCTCAAGCAAAAATATATATATTTTTTAGCCAAACAGACAAATTTTCTACAAGAAAGTTAAATTACAACCCAAAAATATGAAACTTTTAACATAAAGGTTAGTTTTTTACCAAAAATATTCGCATTTTTCTATTAGGTTCTAATAATTCAGTTCGCATTTAAATTACAAAAAAGAAAATGGAGAAAAAAGGAAAATAGAAGAAACACTAGAAAGCCTGCGATAAGTAAATCCTTATTTTTATAATTGATAGACCGTATAATAAAAGTATAAATAAGTATCGAAGTTCATTTTTAATACTTTATAAATATTTGTGTAAGAAACTGGAAGTTTGTGCTTAAAAATAAAATTAGTTTACAACTACAAATTTTTTTATTTCAAAATTATAAGAATATACATTTTTGTATGAATAAATACTTGCCATTAACACATTTTGCTTTGAAAGTTGCTTGAAAGTGAAAACATTTTTAACAGTTTGCGTTTATCATTTATCACTAATTATCAACAAATTTTTATAAAAAAAGTTGTTTACACAAAAAACTACTATCTTGGATTCAACCAGTGAAATTGACTGTTTGAATCTGTATTTTCAATTATCAGTGGTGAACCAGTGACTTTTCGATTTTTACTAGGTGAACCAGTAAGTGACTCAATAATAAGAGCGTTACTGAATATACCAGTGATGGCAAATGATAGATTCAACCAGTGATATAGCCAGTGATATAAGTGTCTGTGTCAGAAATATTTGGTTCTTCGTTGCAATAAGTCGACGTAATGACGAGCCTTCCAACAGTTAGGAAACGCGTAAGACCAGATGACTATTGGTGGTCCCATGAACCTCACTGATTAAACCAGTGACGGAACTCCACTGAGTGAACCAGTGAAATCTCACTGATTGGCAGTGACACACTTCTGACTGATTCAACCAGTGAGATTTCACTGGTTCATTTTAAGAGAGTATACTATCGAACCGACTACGTCCGGTTGGCCTCGATAAATCGACATCGAATCGGGCCGACGTGCGAGGTGGCCCTGCTATCCGAGAGACGCATCACAGCGCTTGATGCCAAGTTTCCTCAAGACACAGCGAAGCATGCGGATCCACGGGTTGAGATAGTTTCCAATTCCATCCATGGAATAGGGATCACGATCACACTCTTGACGCAGAAGCAAGAGAAATCAAAGCTATAGTTAAAGATATACAGTGGATATAGTTATACTATATAGGTGCATCATAGGCACTATAGGTGCCCGGTCAAGATGGGCGACTACGGTGGTGGTGAAGATGATGGTGGTGGTCGCGGCTGCGGCGGTGGTGGTAAGTATGGTACCCCTGGAGCGGGTGTCATCATTTATCTCGCACCGGAGATCGGGCCCGCCGATACAGCGGGACGTTTTAATGGCCGAACCATGTTGGAATTAACCAAAACAAAGACGAAGCATCAATTAGGCGACTTTTTCTTCCACTTCTCTTCCTCTCGTCGTCGTCCTCGTCCTCGTCCTCCAAGAAAAGAGAGAGCACTACACGGCGAAAAAGGAGAAAGAAAAAGGTCCGAATAACTGAGGAAGGAGCAAGAGAGAAAGCGACGGAAAGGAAAGACTGGTGGTGGAGGAGGAGGAGGAGGAGGAGGAAAGAAAATAAGAAGAGAAAAGGAAAGAATGAAAAAAAGGAGGAAAGAGGAAGGAGGAAGGAGAGGAACAAAAAGAATGAGGCAAGGTGAGAGAAAGAGAGGTATTGGCGATTTAAGTCGCGTTTCTCTCGTAACCGAATTTTTGGGTCTTGGGGCCCCGCGCAAACTTCGGCACCTACCCCCTCCTGGTTCGGATCCTTTGGCGCCCAGGTAGCCGCATTGTCTCAGATAATGGCTAATAAATTGCCCGAGCAAAATATCCACTGGGACCACCGCGAAATGCGCTGTACGCGCCGCCAAAACTTCTGTCATACGGAGATTACGGATTTGCAGAGATACACGGCTTCGGTACCTTTCCTGAGAGGGGACATCGTCGCCCTGGTCGAGCATCGTGGTCCAAGACACGAGAAATCGATCGAGTGTTCATGATTCGATAAGAAATGAGTCGCTTGATAAATTAAGGATTTATTAATCGGGCATGGGTGCTTTTATGTCGCGCGATACAGTGTTGGGTTCTTCTAAGAGGAGGTCCTTTTATAAAAAGATGTATTTCTCGAGGGAGTACAAATTGCACAGAAAAAACTGGGGGGTTTACTAAATTTGCGGCTTAAATAAAATTTGGTATCTTTTAGAACTTGAAACCCAATAGAAACGTGTGGAGAGCCAAAAGGGTTCCTTTGGAAACCACTTGAATAGAACAACATGAAGGTGCATTCGCAAACCAACTACTTCCAAAGTGGTATTGATCTAATGATTTTCAGACGTAGATTCGCAGTTATTTACCGATCGCAAAGTAAAAATTAGGTTCTTTGTAAAAAATCTCTATTAAAATTGGGTTCCTTTGGAAGTTCAACTTGAGGTTCCTTTGGAATTTTATGTGTTCTGATTATAATTTTTTAGGCGTATTTACGTAATCAGAAAAGTTTTCACAAAACGTAGAATTTTTTCTTGGCTCGCTGAGCAGCTCCAGTCCTAGGGCAGACCAATCCATCCGGGATGAACTTAATTTTGTTTTTGTTTAGAGTCAGACCCGGGCTAGATCAGATCTTTCAGATAAGTCGCATTATTATTAAATTACTATTTTTAACTACTTATGCTTAAGATTCTAATCTAGGAACACTTTAATCTTAATGGTTAAATTTTTCCAATTCGATTAAGCCTGAATTTAATATTTTTTAAGCTTCCAATTAGAAATCATATATTTTTCGTCGTTTTTAGAATAATTAAAGTTTGAAAGTGTACAATATTTAAATCTTTTCAATTTTGATTAGTAAAAATGACAGTAAATGTTTTTTTTTACAGAAATTTCCTTTATGTTTCGGAAATTCTGAAAAAATTATCGAAATACCTTGAGACCTTTGAAAACCCCTTAAAATCATTAAAATCCTCGGAGATTTTAATAACAGAATTAATTCAAATCTTCCGAAATGTTGAGAAGTTCGTGAAGTCCGCATGAAAATCGTTAATTCGGTTCAATTCAGCAAATCTTTAAATTTCTTTAAAATCTCTTCAAAGTCTTAAAAGCCCCTAATACCTTAAAAGCATTAAAATTCTTAAAAATTCCTTGAAATGTTTTTAATCGCTGGAAAATCTCTTAAGATTCTTTAAAATACATTAAAATTGTTTAAATACTTTTAAATCTTTTAAAATCCCTTGACATCTCTTTAAAATCTCTGCAAAGACTTAAAATATATTAAAATTACTTCAAATCTTCTAAACTGTTCTAAAAGCGTGTCAATTTTTCAAAATATTTAAAATATTTGAAACTTTATTAGGAGTTTTTAAAGTACCCTAAGATTGTTTAAATACCTTGAAATATTTTGAAATCCCTTAATATTTTTTAAAGCTCTTGAAAATTTCTTAGAATGTTTTAAAATACTTGGAATTCTTTATAATACCTTAAAGTTGTTTAAATACCTTAAAATCTCTTGAGATTTTTGAAGCTCTTAAATTCTCTTTAAAGTCCTAAAATATATTAAAATTGCTTGAAATCTTAAAAACTGTCCTAGAAGCTTCAAAATGAATAAGACACTTAATCTGTGGAAACACTGTGAAATATTTGATATTGCCTATAAATCTCGTGAAATTTCCTTGAAATTCTCTGAAATTCTCTAAAATTATTCAAATAATTTGAAATTATTTAAAATCATCTGAAATTTTTTGAAGCTCTTAAAAATTCATTGGAATATTCTAAAAACCCTCCAATCTTTAAATTTCTTTATAAATTCTTCAAAGTCTTAAAATTTATTGAAATAACCTAACATTTTATAAGCTGTTTTAAAATCTTCGAAATCTTCGAAATTTAAAAATATTTAAAATTCTTTGAAGTCCCCTTGTGATAATAAAAAATGCCCTCAAATCTTTTAAATCCTATTAAATATTTCAATATCCATTTTTCGAAAGATATTTAAAATAAAGAATTTAAATTTATTCTGGGCACGGAAAAAGATTTTTAAAAATCTGATAAAGTTGTTGACTGTGTTGATAAATTAAAAATTATTTAATAATAAATACTATAAATTCAAAAGGGTTCTAATATTTTGATTGATTTGATTTAGTAGTTTAGTATTGAATATTGAAATTAAACAGTTTTTCAGGTGTAAAAGTTTTATTTTTTAATTTTATCTTACAAAAAAGTTTGGTGATTAAAAGCCCAATAACTCACACTAGCGATTATTACAATTTTGGAAATTTTATCCTGCATGATGCATGATATTTATAGTTCAAAGAAAAATGTTGGAGAAATTTCACGTAAAAAAATAAATAAATAAAAATTGTCAAAAAGTTCCGGTAACAGGAATTGAGCCCTGACTTCGAACTACAAACTCAGAGCGCTGCCACCTTACATGACCAGTACTTAAAACAATCCATCGCGATTTGTGTAACATTGAATGAATTTATAATAAGATAAAAAAGCACACAATTTTTTCACCTTTCAAGCTTTTTCTTCATAATAAAAGATAGAACTGGCAGTTTTGAGATAAAATATATCAGATAAATTGGCACCTATAACACTGGGCGATCCGAGCTGTGAGATTCGCGAGTGGAGCGTTCTTGTAGTAAAGGGGGAAGGAGACCGTTGACATTCCAAGAGGGTTTCTTTCGTCGAGCCCGAGCCACTCGAGAAGAAGTGGGTAAAGTATTCGAAAGAAGGTCCAGTTCGGACCTGGACCCGGACCGATCCCCCGGACACTCGCAGCATCCGGTGATATTTCAAGCCGCGGTCCGGACAACCTCCTTGGTAGGAACAAACAAATCACTGGGCGTATATTACACGCTTCTTAGAGAACGTACCCTGTGAAATATCGTATTTTGGCACGAGGCCTCCGTCTTAATATGGGGACCTAATCCTGAAGAAAGTGGGCGCGAACAGAAACATTCTAGCTTTCACCTCAGACGGGATTCTTGCTCTTTTTCACATAATTGGACTTTTGGTTTTTTAGTTTTCGAATTTTAATAGTAACAGTTTTTAGGAAATTCTAAATTCGAATAGCTTCAATGTAAGATGTCTCCGAGGAAAATCGAACTTAATAAAAGATTTCAGATAAGTGATCCAAAAACTCAGTTTCCTCATTTTTATTTATTTTTCAATCAGTGTTTAGAAAAGCGAAGAATATGACATAGAAAATTTTATTTTTTAGTACACATCTTTATGCCAGGAGCTTCAATTTGACACGTCGTCAAAGAAAATCGGACTAAGGTACGGTTTCAAGCACAGTGGTTTAAAACCCCAGTTTCCTCAATATTCTTCATGTCAAGATCATCAATTTGAGACCCCCACGAAGAAAATTGAAATAATCAAAAAATTTCCTGCATAGCCCAGTTTCCTAAATTTCATTATTTTTCAAAGCACTATTTTTAAAAACAAATTTTATTTTTGATTGTACATCTTTATGCCAGGAGCCTCAATTCTAGCCGCCCCGAAGAAAATTGAATGACAAGAAAATTGAATTACAAGAAAAGTCTCCATCACAGTGATCTGAAAAACAAGTTCTATAATTATTCTTATTTTTAATTATTTTTCAACTACTGTTCACAAAAACAAAGGATATAGCATCGCAAATTTTATTTTTCATAGTACATCTTCATGCCAGGAGCTTCAATTCTAGCCGCCCCCGTAGAAAATTGAATTACAAGAAAAGTCTCCAGCACAGTGATCTAAAACCTAGTTTTAGTATTATTCTTATTGTTCATTATTTTTAAACTAATGTTTACACAAAAAAAGAATATAAAATCACAAATTTTATTTTTGATTGCACATCTTTATGTCAGCAGCTTCAATTTGAGACGTCATAGTGGCCTAGAAACCGAGTTTGCTCATATTATTTGTCAACCACCGTTTGTTAAAAGGAAGAATGTACCATTTAAAATTTATTTTTTGATTGGGCGTCTTCATGCCAAGAGCATTAATTTGAGCCGCCCACGAAGAAAATTGAAATAATCAAAAAGTTTCCTGCATAGTGGTCTAAAACCCAGTTTCTTTATTTTTATTATTTTTCAACCCACTATTTTTAAAAGCGAAGAATATAAGATCACAAATTTTATTTTTGATTGTACATCCTTATGCCAGGAGCTTCAATTCTAGCCGCCCCCGAAGAAAATTGAAAGAAAAGACAAGTCTTCAGCACAGTGGTTTCAAAATCAAGTTCTATGATTATTCTTATTTTTAATTATTTTTCAACTTCTGTTTACAAAAACAAAGGATATAACTATTAAAGGATATAATTATTTTATTTTTTATTGTACATCTTTATGCCAGGAGCTTCAATTCTAGCCGCAACGAAGAAAATTGAAAGAAAAGACAAGTCTCCAGCACAGTGGTTTAAAAATGAAGTTCAATCATTATTCGTATTTTTAATTATATTTTAACTACTGTTTACACATACGAAGAATACAACATCGCAAATTTTATTTTTGATTGCACATCTTTATGTTAGGAGCTTCAATTTGAGACGTCCCAAAAGAAAATCGGTCTAAAAGAAAATCTGCCAGCATAGTGGCCTAGAAACCGAGTTTGCTCATATTATTTTTCAACCACCATTTGTTAAAAGGAAGAATGTACCTTTGTAAATTTAATTTTTGATTGGGCGTCTTCATGCCAAGAGCATTAATTTAAGCCGCTCACGAAGAAAATTAAAATAATCAAAAAGTTTCCTGCATAGTGGTCTAAAACCCAGTTTTCTCATTTTTATTATTTTTTAAACCACTAGTTTCAAAAACGAAGAATATAACACCGCAAATTTTATTTTTGATTGTACATATTTATACCAGGAGCTTCAATTTGAGACTTACCAAAAGAAAATCGGTCTAAAAGAAAATCTGCCAGCATAGTGGCCTAGAAACCGAGTTTGCTCATATTATTTTTCAACCTCTGTTTGTTAAAAGGAAGAATACAACATTGAAAATTTTATTTTTGATTGGGCATCTTCATGTCAAGAGCATTAATTTAAGCCGCCCCCAAGGAAAATTTAAATAAAAGAGAAGGTTCTAACATCAAACCTCAGTTCCCAAATTTTTACTACTACTATATTGAAACCACTGCTTCAATAAAGGAAGTGTTTAACATTGAAAATTTGATTTTAGATTTTACATCTTCATGCCAAGTTCTTCAAATTCTGACGTCCTTGAAGTAATTTGGACTGAAAGAACAGTTTCCAGCATAGTGTTGCAAAAACCCAGTTTCCTCATCATCATTTTTTTAAAATTTATTTTTCAAACACTGTTGACAAAAACGAAGTATATTATTTATAAAATCTCTGCTTTCGGAAACCTAGGCTATGAAATTGAATTTTTAATTTTTGATTGCACACATCTTCATGGCATGGGCTTCAAGTTGAGACATACCCGAAGAAAATCAGACTAAAAGAAAAGTTTTTAGAATAGTGATTAAAAATCCAGTTTCTTCATTATTTTTATTTTCCAACTATTTTCCTCAAAAAATAAATAAATAGCATTGCAAATTTTATTTTTTATTGCACATATTCATGTAAAGAGAATCAATTTGATCCGCCTTTGAAGACTTACACTTCAAAAAATACTGATGTGTATAATATACATTAGAATATAAAATCAAGAAAACATTTAACTTCTTAATTAAAACTCGAAATCATAAAAAAGTCAGACACAATGCTAATAATTACATAAGTAAAATTTCTACTAATTCAGATTTAGAAAGTAGAATCTAAATATGAATCACTCAAAAGTCACTGAATCGAAGTCAATTTGGACGGCTTCAAATAATGTCAATTCAACGATTAACGTTCAGACAAAAGTGACTTTTTAAAGCAGTCAATATGACTCCCTGAAGAAATAAATAATTTTAAATAATCCAATTTGATAAATTTTCTTCTAAAAAAGTCTATTTTCAACAAAAAATTCAGTTGATAAATGTTTACTTAACAAAAAACCATTAGACAAAAAATTAATTTTATACAAGGGAGATGCATTTTCAACTTAAATTATGATTCTTTAACAAAAAAATCGAGTTTTTAATTAAGTTTTCAACCAAGTAGTAGAAATTTCAAATAAAAAGGATAAATTTTTAATGAAGAAAATTCGTTTTTTACCTAGCAAGATAAACTTGCAATAATATAGTTCAATTCTCAACAAATTAATTAATTTTTTAACCAAACAGATGCATTTTCCATTAAAATTATAAATTAATTATCGAAAAAAAATTTTTTTGACATAGCAGTTCAACTTTCAACCAAGCATTTGCATTTTCCCTACAAAAAAAAGAGTTTTCGTCCAAGAAGATTAATTTTCTTCCAAAAAATACCAATTTTTAACCAAATAGTTGAATTTTTAATTTAAAAATATCAATCTTCAACCAAAAATGAATAAGTTCTATTTTGAAATTACAAAATTAATTATCAACAAAAAATATAAACTTTCAAAAAATAGTGAATTTTTAACAAGAGATAAATTTTTAACCAAAGAGAAGACTTTTAAACTAAATTTATTAATCTTCAACCCAAAAAATTAATATTTAACAATGTAATTGAACTTTCAACCAAGTCGTAAAATTTTTAATAAAAGAAGATGAATTCTCAACAAATATATAATTGAAGTCATTAAAAATATTATTTTTGTTAAAATTATTATTAAATCTGCTTTTAAAGCCTTCTCATAAGTAAATTCTTACAAGTAAATGCAATAAATCAAGTAATTTTAATGTTCTTAAAAATTATTTATAAATTTAAAGTAATGAGAACATTGAAATTTTTTCTTTCTACAATCAGCTTACATCACCAAATTTCTAATTTTCACATATATTCTAATTAGTGCTGTGTGCTTCAACCAATTAATCGTCTGACAAATGCCAAACAAACCAAGACGATTAAATCAGCCAAAGCCGAATCGAATAAAGTTGAAAGATTTACGATTTTATCTACACAGGATGTTTTTGGGTTGTTTTAAAATCCTTAAAAGATTAAAGCAAGGAAACAAACATTTTTGAAAAAGCCAAAACAACAGACATTTTTTTAATTAAATTATTAGAGTAAAAAATCACACTAAAATTAGGGATAGAAATGCCTTTTATCCGTAAAAGTTTTTCAGTTAATTTTAAGGGTTGTTTTAACATCCCTTAAACACTCAAGCAAAGAAATTGACATTTCCCAAAATCCAAAATCCCGGAATATTTTTTTATTATATTATTGAGCTTGGAAATCACTTCACAGGAAATGAGAAAAACATATCCTTAAGAAATTTTCATTTTTCTAGGAAAAGACATTAAAATTATTTTACAATCTGTTTTCATCCAAAACTTGGATGAAAAATTAAATTCACATTTGGAAAATTAAACGTCAACAAAAATAATTACTTAAATTTTCACCCAAATAGTTGCATTTTCAAACCTTCTGCTAAGAGAGATGAATTTTCAAACAAGAAAGATTACTTTTTTACTATGACAGTTAAATTTCCAACAAAATAATGAAACTTCTAAAAAAATGTTTAAATTTTTTATCAAATAGCTGAATTTTTAACATACAAAGATGAATTTTCAACCAAGAAGATCAAATTTTATAACAAAAAAAAGAATTTTCAGTAAAATGCATTAATTTTTAACTAATAATGATAAATTTTCCACTAAAAATGGAATCGTTGAATTTTTAAACAAAACCTCTATTTTTCTACAAAAATCAAAACAAAAATTGAAATTCATTTAAAGTAAACCAAAAATTGAATAGCTATATATAGCTATATATAGATAAAACCCCTAATTTTACATAAAAAACGAATTGTCTACAAAACAGTTAATTTGAGACCAAATAGTTGAATTTTTAAGTGAAACGTTGAATTTAAAAGAAAAAATGAAATCTTAAAATTTTCAGTTTAAGAAAATAATTTAAAAACAGAAGAATTTTCAACCTATTAAATTAAACTAAGAGAAAATAATTTTTAACAAAATAGTTGAATTTTCAAAAAATAGTTTAATTTATACCCAAAAAGCTTAACCTATACCAAAGAACTTCAATTTTTAATAAAATATATGAATTGTCAACCAAAAATATGAACTTTCAAAAAAAATTTATTTCTTAACAAAATAGTTGAAATTCCAAAAAAGTAGAAAAATTTTCTATCAAACAGAAGGAATTTACGACACAAAATACATGAATTTTCCATCCGAAAAGATAAATTTATATTTAAAATATTAATTTTTAAACAAAAATAGAGTAGTTACATTTTCAGTGAGAAAAATTAGTTCTAAATAAAAAAAGGCGAATTTTTTAGCAAACTAATTAAATTTTTATTTGAAAAGATTAATTTCTAACTGAAATCAGGATTAAAAAAAATTATATTTTTATTTTTAAAAAAGAATAATTAATTTTCCATAAACAAAGATGAATTTTCCACAAACTGGTTGAATCCTCAGCCAAAACGGATTCCTCTTTTAAGAAAAATTTTTAAACAAAAAGGATGGATTTTCAATCAGCAAAGATCAATTTATATTTAAAATATCAATTTTCAATCAATAATAGCATCATTAATATATCAGTGAAGAAAATGTATGCTTAGCAAGAAAAAACGAATTCTTAGCAAAATAATTAAATAAATAATTTATTAAAATTAATTTTTATGAAAAGAGTTAAAAATACATCCAAAGAGCTGAATTTTCATCCAAAAAGTTAATTTTTTATCCAAGAAGAAATATGAGTTTTTAGCAAAGTACTTCAACCTTCAATTAAGTAGTCTAATTTTTAAGAAAAAAATGCATTTTTCACAAAGCAGATGCATTTTCAATAAAATAATTGAATTTTCAATCAAATAGTAGAGTTTTTATCAAAACGAGATCAATTCCAAAATAAAAATATAATGGTAAAATTTTGACTAAAATAAAATAACTTGCAACCAAAAAAGTTGGATTCTCTTATCAGGTACTATCAGGTTCTCTATAAGGTTTAAGAGAAAACGAGAAAAAGAGGAAATGTCTTGAAAATAAGGAAAAAATAAGACTTCCTTAAAAAGGGGAAAAGAGTTTTTGGACAACCCCTAATCTGTCATACCCTGTGAAATTTTTTTGTTTGATATAAACAAACTTTATCTGAAAGAAAACTGATTTTTTAATTGATGTGGGGTCAAACAAATATTTGTTAAATTCAACGAAATTCTTTATTTGGCCTTATTTATTTATTTAAAATATAATAAGTTGTTTATTTTAAGCATTCATTATCTTGAATGAAGTAAATATGTTGTTTCTTATACTTTTTTAAATTTTACAATTCATTTTCAAAAACGTACAATTTTTGGGTTAAGAAGTGTTAGGTGGATTGATCAACGACGGTACTATCGTTTCTCTAAGGAGCTATCGTACATCTATTTTGCGAATTATATTTATCCTTTGATTTAAAAAAATATTTTTACAGAGTCAAATATATTTAATTCAAGAAAATTCTTTATTTAAATAAGATAAATCGTATTGATTACATTTTTTTTCAGTCGATGAGGTAGGTATTTTTCATTTATTAGAATTAATTAATGTTTTGTAATTCACACAAAAAATTGTTTTTTTCACTTTTACACTACTGTGGGAAATTGTTATTATTACTCGCTCAAAAAAGGAGTGAGAAACTTTTTTATAAAATCGCTTTAAAGCTTATTAAATTCCACGCCGAATATACCATGTGGCAAGTAAAAAAAATGCAAGAATTTCACGAATTTTGTACCATGAATTCAAGTTGCGGCATGACGTCTTTTGTTTAGTTTAAGCCAAAAAGCTGTAGAAAATCGTGACTGATTCTCGAGATTCAACTGAAAATGTCTAACCGTATCTGCGTCGATTTTCAGGCGGCGGTCACCACTCTCTGCCAGGAACTCGGCGTAGGTACGCTTGGAAATTCTCGAATTTTGTACCTTGACTTCAACTTATAGCATGACCAAGTAAAGTTGTAGATCAAAAATTAAATTTATGCAATGCAGTTTCTAAAGTCATACATTTAATTAAAGCCAATAAAACTTAAAAAATCTTGGCGGGTTCTCGAGATTAGAACAAAAATGTCCAAGCGTGTTTGCTTAGATTTTCAGTCGACGGTCACTGCTGTCGGCCAGGAACTCGGCGCAGACACGCTTGGACATTTTTAAGGGTACCTAGAGAACTATTAAAGATTTTTTAAAGGTTTATTGGCTTAAATTAAATTTAAAATTTCGAAGAATACTAGTTGTCAATTTCAGTTTTTTCCTACAATTTTCCTGAACCACAGAACGAGTTGAAGTTTAGGAACAAAATCGGAGGAATTTTCGGTGGTCACCGTTTCCAGGTCTGACAGCGGTAAACACGGACTGAAACTTAATATTTGAAACTTGGCCATTTACGGTCGTATCTTGAGAACCCTTGAAGATTTTTTTGAGTTTTATCAGCTTAAATTAAAGCTAAGATGTCAGAGAATGTGTGGTATGAACTTCAGATTTTTTAAATAAGTCTCCCAAATATTGTTACAATTTGAAGTCGAGGTGCAAAATTCTATATATTGCTAAATTAACGGTTATGCATAAAATAACATTTATATTTCTTATTTAAAAATAAGAGGGTGGTCAGCTTCAGAGTCACATGACAGTTTGAGGGTAAGTCAAAAATCACTGAAAATAGCATCACGTAATTTGTGGACGCTCCCGAAGACAAGTTTGAGATGATTTGGTGTGATATTCTGAACCTGTTTCTTTTCTAACTTTTGAAAATCTTCCGTTAGGACTGAAAGGATTATAATTCTAGCTGTGGGTTTATCCAAGCGTCCGAATAATATAAGATAGGTTTTGATAAGTCGATGTGGAAGCCGCCTAGTTCCTTGGATCGGTGGTCCTCGGAGTGACAACCGGACGTTCGCGACACGTGGAACCTTCTTTTGTCTACCTACTCTAATGGTGCCGCGAGATATGCATTACGTCATCGCTACTCGGAGCGGCGATTTATCACAGCTCGATTCGGCCTGATGTCCGTCCTGACACAGCGTAGAAAGCCGTCATTATTTTAGAATAATCTAAAACCGATGGTGATTAGTGGAGGCGGCGCGGCGTCACCTGCGTGAAGGCTCGTTTATATCGCGACCGTTAGCCGCGCTGCGATTCAACGATGCCAACCGACGGCTCATTTCGACTATCCATCACTCATCGCGATCGCCGCGCCTTAGCTTCCGGTGGTTCCAAAGAACCCGTGATCGATGCCCAAACTTTTTTATACAAGCTTTATCCGAGCCTTCCCCCTTCATTCTTCATTCCCCTTTTAAAAAGAAATCCAAGTTTTCGTCAGAATAAGAATTTATTCAACCCCGGATCAGACCATGTGGGTATTAGGGTTGTCGAATAAAGACTCTTCTTGAACAGTTATTGAGCCTCCCGATTTTTTTTCTTATTTTGACCAAATAATAAATTTTGGGCCCTAGAGAGACCTAGACAAGCAATTATTGACTCTATCATATTAGTATATCTATTAGGTTAAAGGATTATTAGAAAAAATTAGTTAGGAGCCTTGCACCTACAAAACAGGGTTTGGCAGCCTAATAAGACGTAAATAAGCCTGTTACCTCCCCTCCCATATTTTCTCTCCCCTACTCATCCTATATTCCCCTACTTCCATTCCTCACAATTAAAACTTTGCTCCCCCTCTATTCTCCATCTTCTTCCTCATTTACTTCCCCCTCTCCTCACTTTTTCTAAACTCCTCATTTTAGCTTACTTCCCCTAGTTCCGCTCCTCACACTTCCCCTGCTACCCTCCCTCATTTTCCTCCACTTCTCCTTTTTCCACTACCCCAATTTCCCTCAATCCCCCTATTTCCGCTCCAAACATTTTCCTGACTTCCCCTCCTCTTGTGAGTTGTGCGCTGTGAGTTGTGAGTTGTGAGTTGTGAGTTTTAAGCTGTGAGTTGAGACTTAGGAGTTTACCTTAGTTCCCCTTCTTGGAAAAAAAATACAACGGTCAAACGCACATTGGGGTAAAAAAATGTCTCTGGACAAATTGATAGTCAGAAGCAATTTTCAACCGATTGAAGAGTTTATTTTTGTTGTTTAAATTAAAGGTCATAAAATTCTACATAAATATTTAATGGCTGCTTTGAAAAAAGTTATTTATTTTAGTTAAATTTAATATACAAGAACAAAAACATTTTTTTTATAAGTGTACCGCTTTTCGAGAAATGCATGGATTCAATCCGAAATACTTATAATCAATTAAAAATCTGTTTAGGTAAGGTATCTAATACCTTGTTGAAATACTGATTGAATTTTGTTATAAACAAATAACTAGCTGAAAATATATTCATGCGAATTGGTAGTGATTTGCTGAATAATTCGCAATACATTTGAACATTTCATTAAGGAAAACAGTTTTTGATAACGTACATGAAAAATAATAAATAATTGTTGTTTTATAAGCAAATTTTATAAACAATTATCCACAGCAGCTATTTATAATTGAATAAATCAAGTTTTTTCTACTGGATTGGCTAAAAATTATACGAAAATGTCACTTACTTATTATCGTTAGTCATCCAATAACAATCGATGATTTTCTAAAGAAAGTTAATTAACAAATGCACTGTCTGGCCATTTAATTGTTTAAACAAAATTTTTATGACTAATTTGAAATTTTGTAGGAAAAAAATTTGCGTCTCTTTAATTCATTAGAAGTATGTTATTTAGTAATAATTGCTCTGTGCTATCGATCGATAATAAATAATTATTTTTTAAGCAATAATAATTAAATTATGCATTTTTTGTCTATTGCTAATTTAATATACAAAAGTCTAAAACAACATTTATTTTATGTACCGGTTTTCAAGAAATATATAGATTCAATCCAAAAACCTATAATAAATGAAGCAACTATCCATAAAAGTTATCTAATAGCTTAGCAATTGTTTAAAAACTTATTGAATTTTGTTATAAACAAATAAATCACTGAAGATGGATCCATAAGAATAGGCCGTGATTCGTCAAATGATTGGCAATATTTTTGATTTAATCCAATAAAAATAATAAATAATTGTTATTTCATAAACAAATGTTATCAACAATAATCCACAGTAGGTATTCATAATCAAATAAATCAAGCCTTTTCTACTGAATCAGCTAAAAATTATACGAGAATTTCACGTACTCATCAGATATAATTATCCAATAATAATTGATGATTATTTAAACAAATCTAATTAACAAATGTACTGTCTGCCTATTTTTACAGGTAAAAACTGGATTTTTACACGTAATAAAGTGTTAATAACTAATTTTCGGACGTGTAGGACTCATACATGTCAGTAACACATTTCATTGTAAAAAACACTTGCTTAAACAAATTTTTATTATTTTAGGCATTTTTAACAAAAAAAACTTTGTTTAGGGCATTAGAATCCTTTTATTTAGTAATTCCTCTGTGCTGTCGATTCATAATTGAACCTCCGGAAAGCAGAACCGAACGAGCGCGTGGACTAGCACAGCCTAGTAGGAAAGGGAGGGGATAACG
>JAAAKG020000001.1:1344039-1368226 GCA_010014905.2 Druon quercuslanigerum | reverse complement strand
AATCAAGTGAATTAAAAAAATTCAAGAGAATTCCAAAGAATTTTGAGTTAAAAAAATATTATGAAATCCAGTGAAATTCTATGATTATATTTTCTGCAATCCTGGAAAATGTATTAAAATACAATGCGAGTTTTAAAATCCTCTAAAATAATTGAAATCCTCGGAAATATTCTAAAATAGCGTAAACGCTTTAAAATCACTTCAGATTAATTAAATTAATTTTTTAAATCCTTGAAATATTTTTAAATGTCTTAAAATACTTCAAATTAAAAGCTCCTGAAAATGCCTTAGAATTTTTTTTTAAATACCCTAAAACCTGAAAAATCCTGCACTTGGTTTTGTATTAAAAATAAATGATTGAAGGACGAATTTTCGTGTTGGACTGTACGGGCCCAATAACAAAATCGAGAAGGGACGTCCCCTCGTTTTCAACTCGGCGAACGTACACTTGTTAAGGTAATTGGTTTTAACGCCAGAGTGCTTGGCGTTCATGCGAATTGCAAACTTTCTCGCCCTATAATGCTCTTATTTATATATTCGCATCTCCTTAGTCGTTCACGATCTGCCATAGAACTAATCGCATTATTTATATATTCATAATAATATACACACAGCGTACACTCTCACCTCGCCCAAGCCACCCTCGCCAATGTCACATTTTTGCAACGGACCTACGATGACGATTCTACTCACCTAAATTATGCATAGTTAATATTTCACTGCGATAATTAATCAATTAGCGATATTTAAGGATAATTGTAGTACCTATGGTGTCTGTTTTTTATTAATTATTTCTCTACTACCTTACAGCAGGAAGCTGATTTTTATTACTGATGCCATTCGCGAGGTGGTCGAAAGATTGAATTTTTTTTTTCTTAAAAACGTGTACGCTTCTCTTATCTTGTGACTTGATAGTTAATAGAGTAGTACAATAATAATATATATATATATAAGAAAATAATAGCCTTTATTTAAAATCTCAGCGGCTGCGCCGCCTTTGGATAATAATCATAATAATAATAACAATTACTATTGCCCTTGTACGGTGCCATTTGCACATTGCCCGTGGTTTATTTAAAGAAAAGAATCAATATTGCGAAGAAAATAAGCATCCCTCACTACCTATTTCACTGGGAGATTCGAAGATTTTAAATCTTGATGACTTAAGGATTTTTTTTTTGCTTCTAGTAGAACCCGTGCAGAAATTTAAGTTTTTATTTAAATTTGCCGCCAATTTGGGTTTTTTGGCTGTTGCCACTACTGTCAAGTTTTTGCACGAGTGATTCCCCTAATTCTTTAAACCAATAGATCTTTCCTAGTCACACCTTCAAGACACCCTGTCCTTTTGCTTCCCTCTCTTTCTAGTTTTTCTTTCTTTTTCTCTCTCTATTCCCTTCCTTCTTTTTCTATCTCCTTGACTCGCATTCTCTCCATCCTCTTTCGATGTTCTCAGAGAAATGCAGTTTTTTCCCTCCTCCCGAGGCACAGTTTAAAAATCCCAGGACCTCGTGGCGCGCGTGAACGTGTGTCCATGTTTGCGTACGCATATAGAATCCGGCAGGACATCATCCATCGTCTCTTCTTGTGGTTAACCTGCAACAGAAAATGGGAATGGTTCGAGGTTAGTGACGCCATGTTCCTTTGTTACTTGCCAAGAGGAAGGGACCTGCGCGGCAAAGCTGTTACACGTACATGCGATAGCTAATACGTAAGAGCACGGGTTATATTCGTCGGTGGTTGGCCGCCGGCAGGAGTGGGTGTCCGTGTTATACCCGTCAAACATATAAGCGCCTGCGCCTGCTTGGTACTGCGGTTGAAACAGAATAGCGATTGAAACAACGCGCTTCGAACGTAAACTAATTATGTTTGTAGAAATTGATATCGAACCGTTTCAAACAATAAATTCCAAATTGTCCGCAACTGTGTCAAAGCACCCACTCAATTCAGGCATTTTATATTACTACAAGTATTTTGATCTGGATTGAATTAGTCATCAGTTAACAATAAAATGAGATCTCAATGAAAATATGCTTTAATCTTCCTGATCAGTAAGTAAATAAGGAAAGAAGTCAGACCACTTAAACACTTATAAAAACGGATTGATAAATAAAAGTATAAATTGAGAAATTAATGATAAACTTAACTTCCTGGACGAACTTTGAAAAGCAGGAAGTGTTCTATGGAAGGTTGAGACGCATTTCCCACGTGTTAGTGACCCATTGATTCCGTGGCGATGAATTAATTTTCCCAGTTATACGTACACGTGTCGCTTCGATAGGCGACACTTGACAAGCAAGGCGATTCCCGATTACAGAAGAATCGAGAGCTCGAACCGGTTTTGAGCCGCGCTGGTGGCTTCGTAGCCACAAGATCGCTTTGGCTTCCTTTGTATCTTCGTAACTGCTTGTTACTAGAACACTTATGTCGTCCAGAAAATAGGTAGCCGCGACGTTTACGCGACGCATATCGCTACGATTACAACGTTTCGCATGGACAAATCCGGTACGTGTCCCATTCGATAGACATTTGCGATAGTTCCCACTGAGCCATGTTCTAGCGGACTTTTAATCCCTCGTGGAATCAAGAACGACCATGTAAATATCAGATGCGAATGCCAGACTCTGCGTATTAAAATTAAGGATTTCCAGCCAAGAGCAAGAGAGAATGAAGTAATTAATATAAAAAGAGTACAGTTAAATTAGCCAGGTAGTCATAAGAGTTAAATAAAGTTTTAGCTTCTTTTTTTAAGTAGTTGATTAAAAACAAGTGGACTTTGAAATTGTAGGTATGAAAATCAGCGGTATATGAAGAATGCTATGAATTCATGTACTCAACATATTTACATAATCAAGTACAGAAAACGGTGACAAATCAGTATAAAGATATAAATTGATATGCCTATCAAAGAGTCCATTAGGCTGATTATTCAGCGTTAGTAAACTTATGAGTGGCAATATTCTTTCTAGGGTACTAAAGATGCTTTCAACAGCTGTAAAACATTAGTAGTGAAAGATGGACCCATTAAAAGATTAAGGTGAATAGCAATTGCTCTAAGTACGTTCAGTAAGTACAGTACCACCCAGAGAGCATTCCGCAAGTTCTTCGACATCAGAGATTAATTCCTGAGCATTGGTAGAGAATTCAAGGGATAGGATTGATGTTAATAGTGATTTTTATGATGGGAAAAAACCAACGATAATAATTCTACTGGGTGCTTCGGTCACCCGGACGTCCATAAATCATCAATGGCTAATTCCACCTATTTCACCACAATCGAGAATGAGTTGGCTGAGGCAAGTTGAAAAACAGGGCAATATATATGTGTAGTGAGGAGTGGAGCACTCAATCACTTGATTCAATGCTTGGCACGACTAATTGACTCGTGGATCTTCTATCGTCTTTACAAGGTAGATCTATTATGGCAAAGAGCTATAATACTTAGAAGATCGCGAGGTGCACGACTTTATCTTTTTCGCTTTCTGGCTTGACTCTGGTATATGCGCGACAACAAATTGGCCGTACGTTACGTTCGCGGCCGCGTGCCTGCATAAATTAGCGGGAAAGGACAGAAAAATATCACTCTCTTGTGCAAGCCAACCACCTCGAGCAATAACTTATGGAGAATCGTTGCAGGAATTAAAGATTAAATAAGAGACATCGCTTGGGGAGCAGGTCTATTTTTAGCTTCATAGCTTAACAAAAAGGGGTGCTGCCAGAATTCTGGAATTAGGAATTGTTCCGCTGGTGAATCAAATTCTTATACTGCTATAAAGACGAATTTCAGATTTCTAGAATCAGTATAATTAATTCTCAGATCGCCATAAGATTTGACGTTGCCTTATTGTGCAGAAAAGTCGAGAGCAGTCAGTGCTGCAAAAAGCACCTACTGGTTTCTCTTGACTACGGGTGGTCTCCAACATTAAGTACGCTCAGGAATCACGAAGACAAACGTCAAAGATGGGATGAAATAAATAAAGTAATTGAAATCCTTTAGAAAAACTTTCATCGTAATGAATCAACCCTCTAACTAAAATAATTCCCCAACAAATGATTGTGAAATCAAAAAAGAAAAAAGTCCCACTGCAGCGTAACGGTACCAATAGTAATGGAATCACGACAATGTAGTATTTTTTGCCTTCTGGTCGTTGGTCTTTCCAAGTGAACGAGCAAGCAACGACTATTGGTGCTGCCAATGAAATATCGTCATACGTAATCGTTTTGTGATTCGCAGTCGCGCATTAAAAAGCAATCCGCGCTCGGTACAGCGAGTTTTCATTTAGCTGTGATTTTTATCTTTCTCGCCAGGCCATCCATCACCGCTTGTTCTGTCGTTAAATGCTTGTGCTTCGGACCGATCAGAACGACAATGTGCAAATTTGGCTCTATTGCGATATCGATTGTTGCCTTCCCAGTCTCGAAAACCGAGAATGCATTCGTTCGTTTGAAAACTTCTCACCTGTCGCTTTTGGGTTGTCGCTAATGGTAATAAATGCAAGCACCTTGCCACGCTTAACGCACACTAAATCCGGATGTTCTCGCGACATTAATTTATCGTCACTTGATCGCAACAGGCTAGCGCTTGAACCATTGAAATGTTGCAATTCGAGAATCTGCAACAAGCTTTCTTAACACTATTGCCGCCACTTAAATTATGACTTCAAAAGTCCCTTTGGGAATTATCATAAATTTTCTCTTATCCTCTCCGAAGGTAATTTTAAACATTCCTGAATAATTCCTCAGAAAGAAATACTGCCACAACATATGTTCTTGAACTGGAATACCTTGTACTGAATGAAGAAGATGAAGTAAATGTAATCAGAGAAGGCGATTTTGTAAATAGTGTAAATGCCCCGTAAGAAGGTGCGATCAAGCATGGTAAAGTGACGAAGGGTATCGTATCATGGACGACCACCAAGTTCCGGACACTCCACCCACTCTAATGGCAATTAAATATCCAGCGAGCTAATTGGCAATTACCACGGGCGTCGAGGTTTACTTTTTCAGCCTACCAGGTAGCCGCTGGGTTTCTTTTATTGGTCATGCGTACTCTCCATGTGTGTGTTCTTGCTGGTGTGTTTTCTTGCTTGTATGTGTCCGTGAGTACCTGCCGGACTGGATGGGTGCTGGACCAAGAAATCAGGGAGATGGTGGTAGGGAAAGACAGGTTGGGGCCTCTGGTGCACTCAAAGTTTTGGAGTTATAAAGCCACGGACTATGAGGACCACGAGGCGGTCCTCGACAGCTAACAGCCAGCAGCCTCGACACTGGAAGAGAGACGAGACGAAGGCCGCGAGGGAGAGAAGAGGCGAAGCGAGGTGACGACAGCGAAAACTAGTTTATTTGGGACCCGACTATAAATTAGGATCAGATCGCCACCAGATAAGGTGGTCCCGGTAACACCCGGGACCCGAAAAACGTCTCCAAGACCTGAAAACTGACGTTGCTCTTTCTTCTTTTTTTTATTTGCTCTTCCATCTCCCATCTTTCTAACACTTTACACACTAGAAAATACTATCCTGCTTTCTACATTTCGGAAACTTAGGGAGTATCGGGTTAAGGCCAGCAGAGGCGTCCACCTGGAATAATTTGGTTTCTTTAAAAATAAACACTGCCATGATCACAGATCGAAAATCTATTCTAATTCAAACCTGAAACCAGAACCCTTTCTTACTTTTAGACTTGCTGTAATTTTGAAATGATCCCCTCAAGTACTATTTGACTATTAGGTTATTCGCACGACCTTAATGGCTCATTTCTGATTTTTACTGGTTTACTTTAGGGGAAAACTAATTGGGATTTAATTTAAGAGTAAACTAATTGAGAAGGGACGCAGGCTCTTTGCGAAGAAACTTGGATAAGTCAGTGTCGAAGTTTCACGGGGACTTCAGGGTTGAGGAGTCAGGGGATATCGAGAGTAAACCCTGAAGATGAATCCAGGGAATCGTTTGTAAGGAAACGAGGGAGAGCCGTTTCGAAACCCCTCATACTCTTGCTTTTTGGCGTAACAGGCATGAAGTCTTCGGTTTCCCAAGGCACTTTAACGATCGCCCAACCAACGCTGATAACTGCTCTCATACCTTTTTCGCCAATCCTCTTGAGTATATAGGATTCTCCGGAAAATCGGGAATCCACTCAAGAGAAAAACGAATTTTAAACGCGCGTCGCGATAAAATTCTGAGAATTTCACCCTCTTTGCAACAGCATTAAAATGTTCATCAATCGAGAAAAAGAAATTTAACTAAACAAAACAAGTTGAGTATTTGAATTAACATCAAGGTACTCGGATGTGTCTATTTCTTAACAGTTTTTATTTGCATATATAAGCTTTAGTCCGACTTTTTATTTCGTGAGAAGATAGTACCCAACAAGAATCGAATGACTTTGCCGGTCCCTAACGCGACAGGTCGAGGTGTGTCCGAGTGGAATAGCTGGATGAGAGTGTGTAAGAGAGAAAGAAAGTAAGAAAGAGACAAGGGGAAGAAGATCGAAGGAGAGAGAAAAGGACGAGGCGAGCCAGTGGTGATTCCATTCACTGATTGAAATCTCCGTCCATTTGTTACTGTCAAGAAGGTGGCGATAGCCTCTCTCTCTGTCCGCAGACTGCCCACACGCTACTCAATACCCAATGCCATTATTATTTCGACGCAGGCCCAGGGACTAACGACCAATCAACTCGCCCGGATATTAATTCCTTATCGATTGTCTTAAGGTGTCCGTTCGACTTTGGAGGCGACTTGAGCTCTCGTCCAGGGCAGTAGATCGTGGACCGTGACTGATCGTGATCCGATAAGACTATACCGTTGCTCTAAAGGACCTACCTTCGAGCCTTGTCTCTTATGTCTCCACTTTTTATTTTTACTCAATGGCGAAATAAATTACTGTACTACCTATCCGCGTGCGTTTCTCGTGTTAATACGATCACGGAGATAGGAATCTACTTGTTCCCTCAACTAATAATAGATCAATTCTACCAACAAAGGGAAAAACATTTCAGAAAAAATAAATAATCAAGATCGAGTACGAATACAAAAAGTGTGACAAACCTTGAGAGACGTGGTGGTCCTCCGTCGGTGCTCATTCATATCCTTAAACGGGAGACACGAACCCACTTCCCATGGTTTGTGACCTGAAACAGATCCACATAGAATCATTAATACACTTCCAAACTTGATTGAATAAAATAAAAGTTCTTCCAACCAAATCACTTACCCTTTATAAAAAGGCTTGAACGCCGTGGTGGCTTCCGTAGGTGGGAGGCTAGCTGTCGTTTGATGCTGATGAAGTATCGAATTCTGCGAGGAAGGTGAGAATTCCTTGTGTGGGGAGTTCTGAAGTCGAGAACTGAAAGACGAAGCGCTACTTGCAGAACCCGAACTCGTGGATAGGTATCCTCCATTATGGTTGGATCCATAATGATTAAGATTACCATTACTGGTGTTGTTGTTGGTGCCACCAGGGCAGTACCCGGTTGGAGGGCCCTGGATCACTCCGTTCGGAGTAGCCACCTTCATGTTGGGAGGTGTTTGGGGTGGCGTATCCGTACCAACTTCGGGAAACCCCGCCGCTGCTGATGAGGAGGCACTCGATGTTGAACCCGAAGAAGAGTTAGGATTGTAGTGAAGCTGTCCTCCAGAGGAAGACGACAAAAATCCCCCGTATCTTGCAGATGCGCTGGAGTAAGGTGCGGTCGCTGCGGAGGATGGACTCATCGAAGCTGATGAAGGCAGTGCAAAAGAAGAGAGACTTCCACCACCAGGAGTACCTCCCGCGCCACCTGAACCAAGCCAGGGTTGCTGGGAATGGTGGTGAGATTGGTTGGCTAAATGATGCTGTTGCTGACTGTAATGCTGCTGCTGATGGTGTAAGTGATATTGCTGATGATGAGGGTGAGAAGGCGGAGGAGGTGTTTTACAAGCCGCTGTGTCAGCTAAAGACCAAATCTTTGGCTTGGTGGCTGGAATGGGGACGCCACCAGCGCCACATTCAGTCTTAATCCCTTCTTCTTTGTAGTGATCGTCGCTACCGTAGCCCTGGTGATGGTGGTGATGCAGCGCATGATGAAAAGGATGCTCTCCTCTGCGTGGATCATCTTCTAGGTCTAGATCATCATCATCATCAAGATCCTTCTCGTCCTTCAAGTGCTCTGCTTTGAAGTGCTCTGGCTTCACGTGCCTCATTGATTCTGTGAACAAGGATAGTGAGTCAACTAAATATAAGCCCCTTATTAACTTATTAAAATAAATTAATGAATCATTAACAAGTTAAAGTATACATCTTAACTGACAATCCATTAGTCGATGAAAGCTTGGCACGTGATCTCTAAGTTAAAAGAGAAGGGTTTAGATTCCATCATGCCATTAAATAATACCGATAAAGATCCGAAAGCTGATCTTTGGATTAAGTCTCTAGTGAACTATTTCCTCGTCACTCGAAATTATAGAGATTTCCTGTAGTATGGAAAACTTTTTCTAACTAATCATTAATTATGATAGTATAAAGAGAGTGGTTTCCACTCGGGGGCAATATTGACATTAATGGACAATATACTCTGGTGTGAAAGTGAGACTTCGGATGCGTGTCATTGTGGGGTTCCACAGATAGAGAGAGAAGGATGTAGCGAGTGTCTCCCTTTGCACCCTTATATAGTTAAGCCGTAAGGGATGCTGTGAAAAAAGGGGCGAAGTCTGCAACCACTTTGGGGCGCGAGAGATTTCAGCTACCCTCGAGTGGATATATCTTTCTCTCTTACACCACCAGCTCGTACTTTCTTCATCCCTCCGGCTTCCTTCTCTCTCGGGGCACTCTAGACCGCTCGGGCCGTCTGCCAGCCAGTCAGTCAGGGGTGAGAATTTCATTAAGAGGTTCGAATGAGTCGGCAGAGGGTTTACTTGATGGGTCGTCAAGCGATAATTCCCAAGCTAGAAGGGGCTGCCGCCTGTACACAGAAGGAGAGACAGACAGACGCAGAAAGGAAGTGAGAAAGGAAGACAGAAGTGGTAAAAGATTAGGTTAAGGGCGCGCGCAATGCCCCTTATAAAGGGAACCTTATGGACCAACTAAACTGATACTACGGCCAAGTCCACAAGTGGCTCTTTAACTTTTGACCCTCTTTTATCAGCCGCTAATCGCATGATCTGCTTCTCCTAGTCAATACCTCTCTACGCCTTCGCTTACACGAGTTTACAAACCTAATTCGGCAGGCCCTACGAGATCCGATATTAGATTGGGGAACACAATAGGATCACTCCTAACAAAAATTCATACTCATATCCCTATCCGGGATCTCGCATCATATTCAACAGCTTCCATCAAAGGACTCTTTTATTTCCAAATGTGCTCCTTTAAAAATCACAAAGTTTCCCCCAAATGTTTATAGTGCTTATGATTCTTCGCAGGACCTGAACTTTAACAGGACATCAATATTGTGAGTTTACGTCGTGTGTGGATTTGCATGAAATCCAGGTGCCAGAAGCGAAGCGAAGCGGACCGATATTGGCCAATGTGTGGTGGGGTAATGGTGGCCATAGAAGGGTCCGTACCATTCGTCTCGCTGCGGGCGCCGATACATCACCGTGCCTCGAACCAGTGCCAGTATCTATATCCATCTACCACGGTGTTCTCGTACGTACATGTATCAGCGAGTATATAGACCCGCGGATGGAGAGTATATTGGTCCTTCGGATAGCTACTCAAACCCGGCCGCACCCTCTGCCATTCCGACCTATACTAACATTCTGAAACCATGCTGTATCCACGAATACCATCAACTACGTCGTCGTCGTCGTCCACCAGGACCAAACCGAAGGCCATTAATCTCTTCGCGCGGCAACCCGCAACCCGTCACCGTGTTTACCCACATGTGAACCATTATGTCCGCCCCCGCGATATAGACGCTCTACGGATATTCATTCTAAATCTCACATATTCGCAATTTCCGCACTAGCGATCGACCGCAATGACTACAAGTGTTCTCTTGTAGAACGTCGAGAATAAATTAGAATTCAGGACCTCTACAATAGCAAAACTTCGAGACTATTCCCTAACCCTAACAAGTTATTAAATACTCGCTATCCGTAATTAAACTTCCTCAATGGATCATTTATAACACTCTTCGCAATTTAAGTGACTATTGTATTATACAGTTTCCTTAGAAAATTAGCAGTGACTGTTTTCCAATTGATTTATCACTTCATGGGACCTTATTCTCATCTGCTCTCATATCTCATATCTCTCTCTATTCTCATCTGAACTCATCTGCTAGTGAGATTTCGAAAATATGTGTCAGTTTTAAAGAGTTTAAAGATCTGATTAATTTTGCTGAAGAATTTAATATAACAATCAGCTTACCACTGTCATCCAAACCTCTTCTGGCATCGTCACCCACCCTTTCACTCCTGCTGTCCCCCATTTCTTCCTTCATATCCTTAGCGTCCTCCGAATCGGATAAAACCGCATCATCATCATCATCAGTTTTGTTTTTTGGTTCCCAAGTCATCTTGTTCTCTTTCTTCAAACGTCTCCTCGCATTGGCAAACCAGGTCGAAACTTGCGTCAAGGTCATTTTCGTAATGATTGCTAACATAATTTTCTCACCCTTGGTAGGGTAGGGATTTTTCTTGTGCTCATTCAGCCACGCTTTCAAGGTTGCGGTTGACTCCCTTGTCGCGTTTTTTCTTCGCGCTGCCATGTCGTAGCTTGCACCATATCTGAAGCAAAAATCATACCTGTATATTATTAAAATCATACTCTAATAAACCAATAGATCTGTAAATTAGTAAATCGATGGAATAGACGTCTCCTATCTCTCTTTCACTAAAAATGATACATTTTTCAGGGACTTCTAAATCTGGCTGAAGGATACTTGAATCTCCCAGGGCTTTGGGAAAATCGGTATAGAACTCGTCGATGCGTGAGTTGCGTTAAAGGCAAGTTGCACGCCCCTATTGCCTAAACTCGGTCGCCTTCTCTCTTTCCCAGTTCACTCTTCAATCTAACTCTCTCCCTTTGTTTTTCCACCTCCAGCTAGAACAACATTCTACAGGGCGAGGGTGATACGCCGGCAAATATATACGGAGAATAAACCCCCAACGGCGGCGTGATTCCATCGAGTTCCCGCACTCACTCGCCATAATGGCGATCCGATCGATTCCCCTCCTCCCCTTCCATCATTCTTTTTCCCATAGAGAGTGCACTGTATGTTCCATAATATACAACTCGACAATCCATCGTACATTTCCGATACCCATAACAGTACTTTTCCTGGCCGAGAATAGTCCATGAGTTGTCTTTTTCCATACAAATTGCACGATTAGGGTTTTAAACTAATATAGAATAGGAGGAATTGATGAAGAGCTTTTAAGGTGAGTTGGCTTCTATAAATTCCCAAAAAAAAACGTAATATTTTCGTTCGAAATTCGTTCAATTTAATATTTTTATCCTAGAAAAATGTTCTACAAGATAAGAATCGGACCTTGGTCTAATCTTCCAAATCCCAATAGTTAAAATTTTGTTTTCACTCTAACTAAGGGACTGATTTCAGAAGTCGAGATTGTCGATAAGCGAGAAAGGAAAGAAAGTGGTAGGTTGTGGTAGACTTGGAAAGAAACGAAGAATGAGGTAAGGTGGTGGTTAAGGTAGTCGTTATGGGGAAGGGGGTGGAAATGGTTTCACCCTCTATTAAACTCCCTTCAGACAAGGGAAAGGCGGCCTCGGTGGATCCCGTCGCTCCTTTTCCAATAAAACCGCGTGGCTGTTGCACGAAAGTGGCTGGGAGAAGGGAAAGAGGGTGAAGAAAAAAAGCGAAAGGAGCCCGAGGCTTCGGAACGGTGAATCGATTGCCGCCATTGTGTTTCACTATGAGGGATTATTTGCTGAAGCAAAAAACAGTAATGAAGCTGCGATTATTTCTTCCCTAGAAGGTCCCGTTTGGAACAGTAATCGGAAGTCAAATATGACTATTCCTAATCAGAATGAGTTTTTATTATTAATTTTTGCTAGACTAGAATTAAAAATCCAGAGTATTTGAGTGTCGGCAGTGAAACTGGTAGATAGAAGTAATATGGCGATATGGAGTAGCTGAGTGGAGGGTACTACTAGAGCGTGGGTACTTCAGCTACTCATTAGGGGCTTTGCATATGGTGGCGTCAACCTCGAAAGGTTAACCAATATTGGCAGAACGCGCGTAATTACGTTGCCGTATACGTACATTACTAGACCGCCCGGAAGTGCAAACGGAGGTATTCCAGGTATCCCAGGTTCCTATCTTCTATCGTACAAGCTAATCTAATACTCTACTCTGTACCTTCCAACATCCAGCCTACGACGGCCATTTGCTCACGCGAACATCTGCAATGTGTAGGCAATGGAGAACCTTTATTTCGACAGACAAGTCCTACCGACCTGCGCATTAATCCAAGACCCACCTACTGGGGGATGATTTTCCTCATTTCAACTAGAAACTAAATTAGTTTTCCCTCGACTGATCCGCCAAATTAAACCCTACCTAGATCCTATCAATATATCTTTTCACAAAACGGTGACACTTGTGTCCTCATTTTCTTAGAGACAAGAAAATTTTCTTTAACCGGTTAAACACCTTGAGGAACACACCATAAGTATAATAGTCTCGAGACTCAGTTTGAAAAGGCTGCACACCCCTTATTGGGTCAAAATTGAGTTAGTACCACGAGCCACTTGTTGACATGGTGAAAAAAGTGCAGGTAATTACACTCTCTTTGAACGAGAAAATCAGCTTTCCCTATCGGGCTTCGGAGGCCTATTAGTGATGTGAAGGAATGCGACCTTGGCTTCTTCTTAATGTTGCCATGACAATAAAGGCTTGTTCCAGAAATAATTATTTGAATTCCAAACATCGCTTGATTTGCACAAAGAATAATAATTGTAGAAATCGGGAATTGGCTTGAAACTTGTTTTGGCTGGGGTCGACAGTCTTTTTATGAATTCAGTAGTCGTACGTTCCCAAACTAGGATAAGAGACGGTGGCTGAGGGTGAGAGAAAAGTGAAAAGGAAAGCAGGGGTGCCGTCACGGCCGGATAGAAATGAGAGTGTGAAAGTAAGAGACTCGGACGCGCGTGTGCAAACGAAGGGGTTTTCATGAGAGATGGCGTTTTTATTGAATAGCCCGACTGTTGCAGAGACGGCCTGGAAAATAGCGCCAACCCTCCTGGACATTTACGAGGCCCGAAAAGAAAAATTGTCGACCAAAGAGGCACGTGAAAAAATGCTTTCTATAACCCCCAGAATCTTCCCGCTCTCTATCACTATAAATAACTAAATTGGAGAATAACACTCCACAGATATAAAAAAAAAATCTCCTCACTTCTAAATTTATCTTATTTGGAGTATTATTCAGAGTTATCTCCAGGGATCCTAAATTTAATCTAAGATGAGCTATAAACAAGTCTCTGACCCAAGAACTCGAATTTTTGCGCCCATCTCTTGAGCAGGACAAAACGAGGTTCCGATGTTATCTGGGGAAAATAACAGCGGTGACGACAAGCTCGCATTCCTTCACCAGTTGGAAAAAAATGCTGGCGGATCTAAGCCTCGTATACACCCACGTCCACCCACGAGTCCCAGTAAACTTTATTCTCGACATAAAACAATGGCGGATCGAGGGGGTAGGCGCGGGGGATGCATACACGCGTGTACAAAGGAGAGGTCGCCATGCACAAAGGACGAATGAGGGAAAGAGGGAGAAAGCGACCTCGTAGTATTAAGCAAGTAAATTAATAGAGGCTCGTGGAGAGGCTTTGCAGGTTGCCAGACTGAAGAGGTGAGGGCCAAAAGGGTGAGTATTCCACGATAAACAATGCCTACCCCAAACCCAGAGAGACACAGAACCCTCACGACTCAAACCTCTTCAGTGTGAGTTTCTCCACTCATATCTTCATAACTTTTTAGCAAATCATTTCCAGAGTAAAAATTATAAATAAAGGCAATCAAGATATTAAGAAGCAAAAAAACTGGGAACTATCAAACACTGCTGCCAGATAGCAGCTTTCTTGCTATCTAGATGTGGAGGAAAGTTTCAGATTCAAGGTATGGATCGAAATTTCTTCAAAAATCCATTTACATACAGGGAGTCTGGCCTCTTTCATGTCGATAAATATGAGTGAATGTGTGGGTGTGTATATGTGTACACGAGGGTTGCTAAGCAAGTAAAGCACCTGTGGGAGTCGACTCATTGGCAGGGGTTGCTACAAGCTAGAAAAAGAGAGAGAGATAGTGAAAAGAAGTCATAGGAAGAATGAGGGACAGAGAGAGATGGAGAAAGATAGGGTTATACGAGAGAGCAGTGTTGAGAGTGGTGGACTGGCGAACAGGAGAGTGCGAGGAGAGAACCCCGGAGGAAGCCAATCAATAAACTCACTCACTAGCTCTCCTACGAAGAGACCTACTACTACCATTGCCACTATCACCATCGCCACCACACTCCTATATTCTCCTGCACTTGCAAGTGCCTACCCAAGCTAGAAGCCTCCATTATGTACGCCCACTCAGCTCTCTCTCTCTCTCTCTCTCACTCTCTCTCTTTATCTCTCTTTCATTCTCCCTCACTCTATTTCTCTCTATCGTGCTCTTTTAACTGAATACAGCCATTTTGTAACCGTTCGTCTGTAACACGTTCGACATGTTCATCCCTGCGATCCAATAAAGGATTTCATCCTTTGATCTACGGCTATCAGGAAATCGAGAATTTTGTGTCGTACCAACAAAGCACGACAATCGACTCTACTGTAGCATCTGAAAAACACTTTTGAAGATCCAATCTATCGAGCATGATTTGAACTCTTCTACAACTAGTCTTATGTGTGATTTTTAATATTACGTTGAGCAACTTTTACCATGTGAAGATTGCCTTGAAATCTGATAGATTTAAGGGGGTGAATTAGAGTCTTTCTAAATTACGAGGTGATAAATTTGTGTTTACTCAAATTGAAACCGAACGGGGCTAAGTTCTGAAAGCATCCGACGTGCCCTTCTTCTTCTTCTTTAATCCCCTTTTCCGGAAGAAGAGAGTGGAAACGAAGGGTCCTAGTGTTGACAGATCTCTCATATATTTCTACTCTATATAAGTCTTCTCTTTCCTTCTCACATTTTTCTGTCGACATTTATAATAAAAAAAACAGTGGAAATGTTGCCGACGTGATAACTCTGGAGGTACTTTGTTTGCTTAATCATTTCATTTTTTACAGAGTAAAAAAAGGTCATCTTGATATTCTCTTTTTCCAACTATATTATGTTATTAGTTACAACTCAGAGATTACATATTTCTTATAGATATATTCTGTTGAGTATTGGTGGCCGAGATGAAGCAGAAAAATTGTATTAATAACGCATGTAACTGAAGTTTTTAGGGAGAAGAAAAAAAGTGTGACGCTCTTTTGATAATATATTAATAAAGTTTTTGAAACAGAAATATCATTAATTAACGTACCCATAGGCAGCTAGTGTTGGATCGTAGTATGTATATCCGGGGGCAGCAGGTTGAAGAGCAGCAGTGCCCCATGCGGCTCCCATATCCGCCGTCATCCCCATCCCCGTCGCGTCCTTCAGTCCGTACGGATTTCCCTGGAAAAGGAAACTAGCATTGATTTCCGCTGCTTCGCCACAAGAGCTTTTCTCTCCTCCAAGAGAAAGGGAAAGTTTCATGCAAACGGATTTTGCTCCCCTCAGCATCACAAGCTTCGAGCCTCTTCAAATTCAAGACACATGTGTTTTAAAAAAAGACCGAAAATAAATTCTACTGAATCTACCACTTTTAAATTTAAAAAAATTTAAAAATCTGGTAAAAATAAACTCTTGGACAATTTCTGAATGTCGTGATCATTCTTGGATGTAGAAAATAGAATAAAATGTTAGGAATTTCCAGAATGTTAGTTTGGAACAAGGTGTGTTTAAAATAAAAGAAGTTCTGTGGGAATATTTAGGGCATCATTAATAAAAATCCTTTCTGCAAGGCTCTCGTTAATTTTGACATGTGAAGGCTGTCGCTGCCAGCGGTGGAAGTAAAAATAATTAATCTAGGAATTTCATTTAATCATGAGTTATTAAAACTGAAGCAAACTCTAATATGATCTGGTAATAAAATTATTATAATCTGATTTACAATAAATCTTCAGCGTTATTAATTGTCATGATTTAACAAAATATGTATAATCTGTTTTAAAAAACGGTAGTTAACTTTATGTAATTGTTTTAAGATATACAAACTCAAATTACAAGCCAAAAATATTATTGGTACTACTTTTAAGTGCTCTTGTTTATAGAAGTATAAATTTATTAAAATCTGGATTATTAGAGATAAATTACATAATTAAGGTTAGCAGCGATCGGAATGGAGTGTATTTTTTCTACATCGACCTTTCCAAAATAATAAGGTTCTATCTCGGAAAATTCAAATTGAAAAGTTCTATCTCGGGTGGCAAGATCTTGAAGCTTTAGAATCACAAATGAAGTATATTGAGAACGCAGCACTCTCAACTACTAATATGCACATCCCGAGTTAGAACCTTTCAATATGCACATTCTGAGATAGAACCTTGTCACTTGAACACGTTCACAGATCCATTTTAAATAATTAAGTTGAGTTTTTTAATTTTAGGAAAAATAAGGAAAAATTTCCATCGAGTGAAGAGGATTTAAAATCCTGTCAGATTTTCATTTGTCTATCTGTTTGCGCAAATCATTGGCGAACTCTAAATAAAACTGATTTCTTTATCCCTAGCTCAGCTTTTTTAAGCTGCCAATCATTTTCTTATAATTAAAAGAAAAATAAGTCGCAGTTTCAGAAAAAGGGGGAATAGGGAACTGACTGTGATCCCTTTAGATGTTATGAAATCAAAAAACAACCCTTTCGTCAACATAAGAAGGTGTTAAATTTTGTTGGTCTACTGGTCTTAATGTGTAGTTTGGATGTTCCATTGTTGTATTTTTCTTCAAATCGTATTGTAAGATTAGATTATGTTTTTAGATGTTGACAGGTAATTAAATTATAAAACGTTTTAAATTGTGTTGGTCTACTGATTTAATGGTAAAAATTTAACAGCTTATTTAATTCAATTACCAGGTGAACATCTAAAAACATCGTCCAATACTTTCCTTCATATCTCTGAAAATTAGCCTCCCAATTTTCAATTGAATGATCACTAAAATCCCTATAGTCAAATCCACTTTTCTTGAAGTTTTGTCGTTTTTTGAACCTAAAAATCAAACGATGGAGTTGAATGGAGTCCAACAAGTTTGCCGACGGCACGTGACCGAGAAGTAGTACGATTTTTGATATCAGGTCATGCAGCTCATCGTAAAACGAGCTGGTGAATGCATTATGGGAAGCGTAAAGCAACGCGGCATTAGGTGGCTAATGGTAGCACAATGGGATATTATTAGGACGGCTTAGAAGCTGCCGTTGTTGGCGCCAGCGAGTTTCGTATTTCAGGTTGGCTTGTCGTCGACTTAACTCTTAATTCTCGTCGGTTCTCCAATGTTCTCCATTTTTTACCCACCCTCACCATCCGTCTTTCTTCCTCTGCGATAAAATGTCTTTCCTTCTTGCGTACTTTCCTTTTTTCCTCATCTTTTATTTTATTTTTTCGACCCTTCATTACATTCCCAATGTTTCAGACACGGTTGGGCGAGGCTCTGAGGCACTGATTTTTGAAAGACGCAACCTTGGCATAGCATTGATCCTAGAGTCCTTTTTAGCTTTAGCTTTTAGTTGCTTAGCTTTAGCTTTAGCTTTAGCCATGTGAGTGCTCCTTTAATGGCGAACCACGGGTGGTCCATGGCTCAACTATTGTTACGACTGGAAATACCCGCATTGGTCACCAACCGAGCGACTCTGAGCCTGCCAGTGCATTATGCGTGTCACGTGTATATAATCCTCGAGCATGTATTTTGCTGTATATGCACGGTCTACACGTGTAGAGTGTACACTTTCTGGTGCGGTTTTGCTCAAAAAGGAAATGCGATTTTTGTTCGGAAATCAGGAGTTTTCATGAAAGTCTGTTTTCTCTTCATTTCAATTCAGTCAAACTATGTCATCTACAAAATCCTCTCTCTGATGGCATATAAATCAACATTAAAGATTTGTATCAATCTGTTTTATCCATCTCAAACTAAATTTCAAGGAGTCAAATTTTTCACCAAAAGTGAAAATTATTATTGAAAATTACAACTACATTTTCATCTTCAAAATACACAAATATAGAATTTTAACAAATTAAATTTTAGCTAATAAATTAAAATAAATATTAGCCCAAAATGCTCTCAAATCAGGGGAAATAGGGTGATTTTGAACTAAAATAGAGAAATAATAAGGGGAATGAATACTTTCAAATATAATAATATATATGTAATGTATGTTTCCAGTCGGAATATATTGCAATTTTAAGAAAATAGATTATTTTTTTATCAAAAAAGATTAATTGCTACCAAGAGAGATGAATTTTTAACCCAGACCTTTTTTACAAAAACATGAATTTTTAATCCAGAGAGACGAATTTTTAACAAAAAAGTTAAATTTACAACAACAAAAAATACTTTTTAAGAAAGATATTACATTTTTAATAAAATAATTAAATTCTCAACCAAGTAGTGGAATTTTCCATAAAAAAATATTCATTCCCAACAAAATAATAAAATTTTCAAAAAGTTAATTTTCAACGAAATAGTGAAATTTTCTATCACAATAGAAGATTACATAAACCAGTAAAATAAGTTTTCAATAAAACAAAAAGAGATGCATTTTCAACCAAGAAAGATGAATTTTCAACCAAGAACTTTTCAACCAAAACATGAATTCCATCCAGACAGAGATATTGAATTTTTAATGAAAGAATTAAATTTTCAACTAGTAACAAGGTTCTATCTTTATCAAAATTCAAAAAGATACTATCTCGGCTGCCAATTCAAAAAGGTTCTATTTCAGCGGTCAATGCAAAAAGGTTCTATTTCGGCGGTCCATGCAAAAAGGTTCTATCTCACCGTTTTGTGCAACAAGGTTCTGATTATTATTATTGCGACGGCTCAGATAGAACCTTGTTGCACGGAACGCTGAGATAGAACCTTTTTGTATCGGGCGCCGAGATAGAACCTTATTGTTAGCAGCCGTCGAATTATAATTATAAACTGTTGAATCTTTATCTTTAAAAAATTACATTTTAACAATAAAAAACGAACTTTCAAGCAACATTTTCAACCAAAGGTATGGATCTTCCTCCAATTAAATGAATGTTTGAAAAAGTAGTTCAACTTTCACGAAGTAGTCAAATTTTCAATCAAGATTATTTATTTCCTACCAGAAAAAGTCGAATTTACAGACGAATTTTCAACCATAAATGGATTAGTTAAACTTTCAGTACAAAAAATTATTTGTTAAACAAGAAATAAACGAATTTTCAACAAAATTCTTAAATCTTCAGTCAATAAAATGAATCATTAATTTTCATTTTCTTCTATTAAAAAAAAAAAATATTTTTTCACGATTATGCTGTGTCACTGCAACGATTTTCAAACTTCTGTTTATTATTTTCCTCATGAAAAAATTAATAGGAGCCAGGTAACAGGTCTAACTTTATCTAAACCGTATAGTCTGGAATATATTTTCAAGCTCAGGAGTGACACTGATCAGCTAAATACACTCATAGTGAAAAATGTTTTTTTTTCAAGTTTAAAAAAAAAAATAAAGGTAATCCAGTCAGCGGCTGACCAATCTCCAATTAGTGGGTAATCAGCCATTAACTAGTGGCTGATCAGCCAACTGATAGCGACTGACCATGTGGTCTGGCTTGGGGCCAGAAGAATATTAAATAAACATTTGCAAACTAAAAGTAGTATTTAAAAAAATTATTTTTCATCTAGTCTGGAAATGACACTAAGCGTTTTCTATTATTTGAAGAGTCAACTTGATCTCAATGGAAAAGTACCCGACTGGCAATAGGAAGTTCTGTGGTTCGATTCTCGGTGGAGCGACGAAAGTAGATCCTTTTTCATACAAAAAAAAATAATTTTTAAAAGTAGACAGCTGAGAACGGTGAAATTAATAAATCGACCTTCTCCCACCTCAACCCTAGATTAGAAAGAATGATGCCGTTGAAAGATTAAACAGCATAGTCGAACGCGACAACAGTAGGTTTATCGAGAGGTGGACATGTCTCGTGCAGAACTCCCTCATAATGTTGAGGGGCTCGTGACTCTAATTAAAAGGTGAAAAAGCTTGTCGGAAAGAAAAAGAGGTTAGATGCTTGAAGGTATCAGTTTGATTAATGTCGGCCCTTTGCATGAATTATTGCACATTTTACGGTTACTTACACTAATATTCTACTCTGTAGCACTCGCGCATTAAAGATCATTATTCATAATAATACCTTGGCTACGAACAATTTACTAATTGAAAGTTTGTCAGTAAATGGTGTTGAATTGCAAATAGGCATTTGATTTAGCTTTTCATTGTAATTCTGTCAAACATTTGTAATTCTAATCTAATCGAACAATTGAAATATTCAAACTGCGTAAATGCAGTTTTTCACACTCTCACGCTACGTTTGCATGTATAATTGTATAACATTCGATCGTCGAAAGCATATAATTTAATTACAAGAAAGGGTGTGCAACATTGACGCAATGAAGCCGTAGTCAGTTTTGCTGTGATACCTGACTTTTCAGTTTTGCCTCACTCCCAGAGCTGTCGTAATCCACTCAATACATTTTTAAACATTAAATTAATAACAACATTATTTATTTATTCTATTGCTATAAATAAAGAAAGTCTAGCTATAAACTACCAACAGGGTGTCCACTCAGGTTTTAGAAAGTGATTCCCGGTTTTCAAACATTTACCTGTAGCCATTTAAATTTTTTAAGTCATATACAAATCATACCAAACCTGATGCAGAACAATTCTAAATTTTAGGGTTCACAAATTTTTAAGTATGCAATCAAAATTGAACAATTTTACATTTCGAACAGAAATTTAACAAACTGGAAACAAAGCAATAAAAATTGTTAGACTATTAAGACTTTCCTTTTGATTTTGTACATACATAGTGAAATGAAAAAGCCCACTCTATTCCTCAAAAGGTTCTTTACAATATTTATCACGGTTTTATGGAAATTAATTTACTTGAAAATAATATGCACAATTATTTTTTATCATTTATTTTTTTAATTAAACACTTTGCTCAATAATATTACATCAGGAGATAACTAATGCGAGTTTGTATATTTAAAAATAATGAACGTCCCGATTTAAACAATTACAAATGTAGAGACAACAAAATAAAAATTATCAAATTTATCAAATAAAAATAAAATTATTATGCAATTAGTCTTTAAAGTTAATGATTTGGAAATGAGTCAGAAAATAAATTTATTGTCAGTTAACAATTTTTCTCCTTCTCAAAATATACCTGGCAGTTTCGCAGTTTTCCTAGTTTCTCGGTGGCTACTAGGGTGGACTTGTTTTTCTTTTTTTTTAAATTGTTGGCACTTGAAGCTTCTCATAAGACTAACAAGAAACAAATTGTGCAAAAACGATTAATTTGCATAACCTTTGTAGCTTTAATTCAAATCAATCGTCCACATAGGAGGATGATCTCTATGTGATGCTTAAAATACGCTGATGTGAAATAACTTGAAATTCTCAAAATATACCAAAAAAAGTAAAATAAGGAACACAATAATAGACACTGTGACCAAACCCAAATTACGATTCCAACTTAAAAATCGTTCCATATCGAATACCGGGATTATTGATTCGAGTATAATTTTGAATTTTCCCTGGACTGTAGTAACAAGAAAGTTGTACGAAGGAATGGAGCATTACCTTTTTTAAAGGCAGGACCACCATGCACGTCGTAAAAGGCCTTCTCTTTCTCGTTGTCCTTATTGCCATCCGCCCATTTCATTCAATGCTAATCCGATTCTTATTATATTATAATGCCCGTCGTAACGACGCACGACGCTCGCCGCGTCGTCGAACGAATCATCAGAAGCACGCGCCCCTCCGACGAAAACCCCATTACCACCCTCAAGAAACTACCCCATACAGACAATTTCTTTAATTTAAGAATAGTACCATTAATTTCCATTAATTATTCCTTTCAAATACAGTAAAAACCTCATAAAAGGCTTCCTAACAATGAGCTCATAAACGACTCACGAAATTACCAAAATGTGATCTTGATGTTACCGAACTCTAACGACATGGAAAATGAAGATACACCTTTTTATTTTATCTCTAAGGTGAAAGCAATCTCCCGCTGCTTTTTTCCGAGGCAATAACGCGATTCTTCTCGTCAAAATGCTCAAAATTCCCGTTGAGATATTTATGACATGCCGCAGCTGGTTTCACTTCCTCTATACGAGCGAATGATAATCGTCGCGTGCTCGAAATTGCGAGTCGCTGAAATTCCACGAAACAGGTAGTACCAACTTAACAAACGTATAACCAGCTTCGTGAAACCCTTGTGTGATGAGCAGCCTTGGTAAATTGATAACGATCGAAATCGTGACTTTCGATGTATCGACGCATCTTTCGCGACAAATTGTCCCTCCTCTGTATGTTTTCATTCTTAATCGAGGACGATAATGGCCCTCTTATCGGTACAAACATCTTCCTCGCTAATGATGACTAAGTACAAGAAATAAGAAAGTCAGTTAAAATTAAATCTCTTAATGCAATTCTTGCTGACAATTTTGCAACTAAGTAATTCTTTCATTAACATACATATTTGAGGTTGTCACAAATTAACGTATTTGAAAAGGGAGAAAAAGTTACTAATTTATAAGCTAAAAAGGACATTAAAATAAGTTCAATTTTATTATATCAGGCCTGAATAGAAAAATATTGAAATTTTAACAATATATAGATGAATTTGTAACCAAAAAGATTAATTATAAACCGAACTGTTGGATTATCTACTGAATGAAATAGTAGCATTTTCTATTGAAGAAATTTTCAACTAAACATGTCGTAGCTAAATTTTCAATTTAAACCATTAATTTTCAACATAAAAAAAATTTTAACCAAAAGAGATTAAATTAAAACAAAATACTTGAATCCTCAACTAATACAGATAAGATTTCTGTTAAAAATTTTAATGTCTAACCATAAAAATTTATTTTCTACCAAAAAAGTCGAATTTTCAACAAAATACATAGAATTTAAACCAAATAGTTACATTTTCAAATGAGAAAATTAGCTTTATACCAAAAAAGAGAAAATTAAAAAAAAACTTCTACCAAAAAAGATGAATCTTCAACCAAATACATAATTTTTAACCAAATAGTTGAATTTTTAAACAAGAAGATTAATTTTCTACCAAGAAAAACAAAATATCAATTTGCAAAAAAAAATTTAATTTTTAATCAATCAATTTAATTTTGACCATAAAAATTGATTTTCTACCGAAAAGAATTTTTAACAAAATACGTACAATTTCAACAAAATTTTTAACCGAAAAGATTATTTTTCTATTACAAAAATAATATTTTAACTAAAAATAAAATAGTTCAATTTTCAGTTCAAAAAAAAAAAACATTTGCAACAAAATAGTTTAATTTCCAAAGAGATATATTTTCAACTAAATTGATGAAACAGATTACTTTTTATCAAAATGTTGCATTTTTAACACACAAAAATTATATTCTAACAAAAGGACAAATTGACAACAAAAAACAGAAAATTTTAAATAAATATTCAAATTTTCAACGAAGAGGATTAATTATTTACCAACAAATACGAATTTTTAAAATGATACAGAAATTTTCAATCAAATAATTGAATTTTTAAATAGTTAAATAGTTAAATTTTCAGCTGAATTAATCAAGTTGTAGAATGTTTATGTCAAAAATAAGTATTTTTAAACAAAAAAGATCAATTCTATTAATCAAATATTTAATAGTAGCCTTTTCAATAGAAAAATATAAACTTTAAATAAAAGTAGTGAGATTTTCTAATTGAGTTTTTATTTTTTGTTAATTTTTGATTACTAAATTATAAGTAACAATATGATCATTATTAATAAAGTAACATAACTTTTTTATAAATTTAATTTACTATGTACTACAGATAGACTGCTCTTTAACTTTTGTTTTCAGTGATTTGCATAACTGAAAAATCCCTAAATAAGAAATGTTTTTGACCCCACCCCATGCAAAACA
>JAAAKG020000001.1:1313208-1343939 GCA_010014905.2 Druon quercuslanigerum | reverse complement strand
GTGAACGTGTTATTTAAATAAATAACGCGAGAATTCCAGATCAATCTAAAATTTTATAACCCCTTCCTCACACTACTGCCCTCCCTACCGAGTGAGTCACGCCTACCCCGAAAGGGAAACGGCTCAATGGTGTAATAATAATGTTTCTCTTTAAAAGTTAATCTTCTTGTCTAAAAATTATTCTTGTCCGTTAAAAATTAAAGTATTCCATTTAAATATTATTCATTTTAGTTGAAAATTCATCTTCTAGGTTGGAAATAAAGATGCTTAGTTAAAATCTGAACTCTTTTGTTACAAATTTTTTGTTTTATTAATAATTTCTTGTATTTCAATATGAGCTATTTGATTAAAAAAATTTTTCTCCTTGGATAAAAAGTTTTTTTTTCAGAAAATTTGCTACTATATTGAATTTTTTTTTCCTTTTTGGTCATAATTTTTTCTTATTTCCACTGAAAATGTTTATATAACATTCATCTTTTTGGCCATTAATTATTTTATGAAAATATTCATCATCTTAGCTTAGGTTGACAATTTATCTGTTTTTCAGTAAAAATTAATTTTGGTTAGTTTAAAAATTCCAGTATTTCATTTAAAGATTAATTGTTGTTGTTGAAAGCTTATGATTTTGGTTTAAAATTAAACTATTCCAGTTGAAGATTCATAATTTTGATTGAAAATTCATGAGGTAAATTAGAAATTAATTTCATTACCTAAAAAATATGACTATTCCGCTTTCGGTTAAAAGTCGATTTTTTACATTCGAAATTTAACTATTTGGTTGAAAATTTGACTCCTTTGATTAAAAACTCAACTACTTCGTTAAAAAATTCATTTTTTTTAAATGAATGCTTAAAATTCAAATAATATAACTAATTTTTTTTAAACGAATGTTTAACTTTTCCATTTTTGTTAAAAATTGATATTGTTAATGTTACAATTTTATGGAAATTTTAAACTTTGAACGTTAGGCTTTTAATTGTTCTATTTAAAAAATGATTAATTTGTTATTGAAATTGTTGAAATAGAGATTCATTTTTAAACCAAAATTGTGAATGTTATTGTAGTAACACTAAATATTAATTGTTAATCATTTTTTCAGCATGAAAAAAATTTGTTATGCAATGTTTTGTTTAAAAACTTAACTAATTACTCTAGTTTTAAAATGTGAATATTATAATAATAGAAAATATCTTTTGTTTATATTATACTGTTTTTACATATTTTGTATTGCAGAAATAAATAATAATAATCAAAATATAAATGTTCAGTTGAATGAAGAAAAATGAGAATTTTCTATAAAAAAAAAACATTCTTAGAGTGAAAGTGGCAAAGATTTAAAAAAAAAAATTTTCCTGTGAAACAATGATTAAAAAGTAATAGTTTGGCATAATTTAAATAAAATGATAGTTAATTGCAATAATAGAGAATTTGAATTTACAAAATGGATACAAATTCCAGGAGCAGGATTCGAGGAGAGATTGTATGATCAGTTTCAATGGATTTCAGATCTTTTCTTTTTTTTTAGAGAAAAAACTATTTCTTGAGTCTTCAGTGATGAGGGCAGCATGAAACTTTTCAGAAAACAAGTGAAAATTCGAATTTTCCGATAGTTCCCCATAAATTTCTGACGCTTCTTTAGAATTTATTTTTTAATTTAGAGCAGAGTTTCTTCCGATTGCGGATAGCTACTTAATTTCTTAGGGAAAGGAATGGATGGAGAACTAGGAGCAACAGAGATTTCTTTATAAACTTTATAAAGTCGGGGTAAAATGATAATTCGAATTTTCCTATGGTGGCCTATAAATCGCTACCGCTTCTTCGAAATTTATTTTTTCAGTTAGAATAAAGTTTCTTTGGATTTCAGATAGTTACTGTTTTAGAGGAAGCAAAATGTCTAGATAGCCAGGAGCAACAGGGAATTTTTTAAAAACATTTGCAAATTCGGGTGTCGAGTAAGCTGACCCACAATTTCCAAATTTGAAAGAAAGTAGAAACGGTATCAATTTTGAATTTTCAAGCTAGGAATATTTTGTTTTTTGTGTATGAGCAAGAAACTGTGGTACGTGGTACGTGTGTACGTGGTGGAGAGTCCAGAGAGTGGTTTACAGCACTTCTACCAAATCGTAAATATCATTCCGCCATTGCGAAGGATCGGATAGGCCATCGCATAAGTTATTATTGCCATCGCGAGGGGCAGAGGATAGGCGAGTGTCTTTATTTTTTATAAAAGCTTTAAGTTCTTGATTTACGATTTTACAGTCTTGCAGAGGGAGGTGGAAGGCAGGTCAGTACTTGGCTAAGTTGAAGTTAGTGGATGCCATACCATGCGGAAGGCTTGCACATGGATTCCATAGCGTTCGCATTAACGGTACCGTTTAGTGGATAAGGCACATGCTTATATCTCGGATGTGCATACTTTGCATTTCAATTTTCACTCGATAAATGTTTCAAGTAAATTAAAACCGCATTTAAAATTTGTTCAAACATTTTACAAATAGGACACGAAATGGGTTGAAAAGATATTCTGATTCTTTAGTAATTCCTTAGTTTATCCCAAGAAGATAAATATTTGTATTGACTATGAAAAATGTTTTTTTTAAATAAATCTACTTTGAATTCTGAGCCTGCTCGCGGCATTTTTTGCCGAAAGCATCGATTGGCTATTTTTCATTGACGTTATTCTTCGCGGGAACATTCAAATGATCCACAGTATGCGAATTTTATATTTTTAAATTAAAATTGTATTTAAGAATGAATCCGAATGTATGAACGTCTGAACGGCATTACATGTATTATTATAAAATAGTATGCAATTACAAAGAGAAAAATTATAAAAGTGTCACAATTTCAGTCATTTCATTTACTGCTAAAGGGTCCGCAGTCTAAAACTATTAACTGAAATTTTTATATGTAGTTAATATCCCACAAGTGAAACTGTAAAACTCCTTTTAGTTTTTTAAAATGGATTTTCGAAAATCGCGTTTTGGTATATAGAAAATAGGTCCGCGGTCTAAACCTGATAACTGCTTATAGCGTCTTATGGGAAATCCGTGCTTTTTCTCATAACGGTTCAGTTTCCTGATAGAATATGCCCAGGAAAAACAATAGAAAACCAGCGGTAAAACACTGCAGATAACATGCTTAGACCGCTGGACCTCTTGTAGATAACATATCAATAGCTTTCAATTTTCATATAACGTTTGATTTTGATTCAAATGTTATAAAACTAACGTGAATTATTCTTCTCTACTAAATGAACAAAAAACATTGTACAGCTTAAAAAAATATTGAAAATTGAAAAAAGCAACGATTTTCCTTAAGACTTTCATTCTTTGTTTTTATTTTTAATTACGATCGATTCGGCTTTTATTAATGTTCAGATTTTATTTAGAAACTTGGTTGGTCAAAATCGAAAAAATTAATATGGCGGCTAAAGTGATTGGTTCGCATCCGGACATGTCACGTCTGCGTGAGCGCGCCCAAAGAGGTTTTTAAGTAAAAATTATTACCGTGAAAAATATTCCTTTCTCCATAACTTTGTTAATTCCTTAGAGTTTCTAAAAATAGTTTTATCTTATTTCATGTGATATGCCTATTTAACTGTGATTAAATTAATCGTATTACGATTGCAGGCTTCACACTCTTTTCCCCGTTCCCCTATTTTTAAGAATTGCTCTTTTGCCCACTGTTTTAAAGAAACATTCCCTTTTTCTTGTTTTTTGTTCATATGTGAACAGAAATAACAGAGCCTGATAAGCAAATCTAACTATTTTTGGTTAAAAGATCATTTATTTTAATGATAAGTCTAGTATTATATTTTGGTTCAGAATTCATTTCTGTTGGTTAAAAATTCTACTATTTGGTTGATAATTTAATTATTTTTTTAGAATGCAACTATTTAGTTGAAAGGTCATATTTTTGTTCCGGGACATCGCCATAACACTTTGATAATTAATTTTCCTAATTGAAAATTCAACCATTTGGTTAAAAAAATAACTTTTTAATTGAAAATTTATATTTTTGGGTTTCCTATTGAACAATTTGGTTAAAATATTTTCAAAAATTTAACTGTTTTGTTGAACAATCGTCCTTTTCGATTTTAATTAAAAAATTTATCTATTTTGTTCGATAATTCATCTGTCCTGGTTGAAAATTCAACTGATAAATAAAAAAAATGGTTTTTGACTTGAAACGTCAACTATTTATTTAAAATTTTACTTTTTAGTTGAATATTTACATTGTAGATGAAATCATGAAATTTTTAAATTTAATTTTTAATTTAAATATTTTTGGGTTGAAAATTGAACTTCTTGATTGAAATTTTTTTCTTTTGACAAAAAAGTTCTGGATTGAAAATTCGACTTATTTGTCAAAAATTCATATTTTTTTTTAATCGAAATTCATCTTTCTTGTTTGAAAATTCAACTGTTTTCTAAAAAATGTAGTTTTTGGGCTTGAAAACTCAACTATTTGGTGGAAAGTTAACCTTTTTTTTTGAAAATTCATATTTTTGCTGTAAAAATGTATTTCTCTTTTAAGGACAAAAAAATTGATTGAAAATTCAACTAATTTGTTAAAAAGTAATCGTTTATGGTCGAAAATTTGACTCGTTTTGTTTAACTGTTTAACTGTTTTGTTGAACAATAGTTCTTTTAGATTTTGATTAAAAAATTTATCTATTTTTTTCGATAATTTATCTGTCTTGGTTGAAAATTCAACTGATTATTAAAAAAAAATGGGTTTTCACTTAAAACGTCAACTATTTATTTTAAATTTTACTTTTTAGTTGAATTTTTACATTGTAGATGAAGATTTATATTCTTGCGTTGAAAATTGAACATCTTGGTTAACATTTTTTTCTTTGGACAAAAATATTCTTGATTGAAAATTCGACTTATTTTTTAAAAATTTATCTATTTAAATAAAAAATTTAACTGTTTTGTTGAACATAAGTCTTTTTGGATAGAACATTCGTCCTTTTGGATTAAAAAATTCATCTTTTTTATCAAAATTCATCATTCTTGTTTGAAAATTTAACATTTTTTTAAAAAATGTCGTTTTTGGACTTGAAAACTCAACTATTTGGTGGAAAGTTAACCTTTCTTTTGAAAATTTATATTTTTGCTGGAAAAATGCACCATTTGGTTTAAATTTTATTTCTCTTTTAAAGACAAAAAAATTGATTGAAAATTCAACTAATTTGTTAAAAAATAATCGTTTTTGGTCAAAAATTTGACTGGTTTATTGAAAAGTCGTTTTTTTCTTTTTGGACAGAACAATCGTCCGTTTGAATTCAAAAATTCATATTTTTTATCGATAATTAATCTTTCCTGGTTAAACATTCAACTGACTTCTAAATAGTCGTTGTTTGGTTTGAAGATTCAACTGCTTGGTTAAAAAAAATTATATTGTTTGTTTTAAATTTCATCTTTATACATTAAAAATTCAACCATTTGGCTACAAATTTAATTATTTTGTTGACAATTTATTTTGCTTGGCTTGAAAGTTGAAAGTGCAAGTATTTTAATGTAAATTCGACTATTTAATTCATAATGAATTTTGTTTTTCAAAATTCCACTATTTAGTTAAAATTTGATCTTTGTACGTTGATTATTTAAGTATTTGGTTGAAGTTCAACCATTTTGTTAAATTTAATTGTTTTCTTAAGAAGTTAATTATTGTAAAAAAAATCATCTCTTTGCTTGAAAATTCATATTTCTTAGTTGAAAATTCTACTGCCTTCTAAAAAAACTCGTCGTTATGGCTTGAAGATTCGACGATTTGGTTGTTAATACAATTGCTTGGTCTAAAACCAATTTTGTTCCCGGGGTTAAAAGTCTACTGTTGTCTAAAATATTCGAAATATTCTATTTGGTAGAAAATTGGACTTTTGAGCTTTCCATACTGAATTCAGTATGGTACCTAGACATTAAAATGTATTCCCCTATTTTAGTGAAAAATCGCGGTATTTCCCCTTTTTTGAGATCAGTTTGGGTTGCAATGTCTGGTATTCGTTTTTTGTTGTATTAATAATCAATTATTTTATGTTTTGTTTCAGGTACGTTTTTGTCACTACTCTACTAAATCTTCTTAATTGGGGTGAGAAAAAAACAGCTAATATCTATTCATAATTTCAACTATAAGTTTGCAAAGAATACCTAATCATTTTCGCTTGGAACCAAACTCTAATATTAAATAAAAACCTGGCACTAAATCTAATAAACGTCATCCCGCGGTTTGGAAATTATCGTCACGTCTGAGAAGAATTCAATCACATGAAACATCCGTGTAACAGTTTTTTTCCCGCCAAAAACTGGTTGTCAGTCGCCCTGGAATGCAGGGAAGACCCAGCGCGAATTTCTCGAATGACAATTATTCAAAATCGTCGATTTTTTGCACGGATTCTGATTGCGGGCCGGAATGTGCATCGACTAACACTAAGAAGGGAAAGTCGAGCATCCGATGATAGGTTAGAGGGTTAGACTATGGAGGAAGAGTAAAATAAGAGCATAGAAAGGCACGCGGCGCTTGGTTTTGCGCCTATCCGAAGTATGGGAGCGCTCAATTAATTTCGCAACGAGTTGCACATTCGTCTTCCAGTGCCTGCAGCTGGGCTTGAGCCCGGGGAACCCCCGGGGTGTATTTTCCCTCAGACGTACATCACCAGTGTTACACTTAGAACACTTTATTGCGCCTTTGCCCTAGCTTCTTCCTTCTCTGCCTGAATCGTGTAGCTGTTGTGGTTTTTTCTCTTACAGATGTATTAAGTGTGTATTCATTTTTCGACGAAGGAGACAAACTTTCGAATATTAATGGCTTCTCGTCTTTTAAAAAAGAATTTAATGACGATTCTGCTTAGTCTGTAAAGATAAAATTCTTAGGAGCATTTTTTAATTAGAATGTCTGGTATTCAGTGACAACATCTACACTGTTACACTCTTAGACATTTCTTTAGGAATTTTCAGAGACGCGTCACCTAAAGTTTTATGTAGAAACCGTTTCGAAATTTTCTCAAGAAGGAAGAGAAATTTCAGCAAGGGCAACTGCTGCATAAAGCTGCAGTCACATGTTACATTGTTAAGACATATATTTGATGAAAATTTATGTTAAAATTAATGAACCAATGGAACGCCAAGGCCCGAGTCGAAATTAAAGTTCTTCCATTTCTGCGTGTTTAGAGCGCTAAAAGAGAATTTGATGAGATTCTCCTTTGATGCTCGTAGGGTCTCCATTTATTTAACCCGCTGTATTGTGATTCGCATGCGCGACAAAGCACGCGATTTTTTGTAATAAGAAAAATATCAATTCAAATATGCTCTTCAAAAATAATCGTTATTAAAGATGCCCAAATGTTAAATCAGTCAACCTTCTTACATAACGAATTAAAAAGGAAACTATACTGCAATTTTACTGAATACAAGCAATTTGAAATCGCAGGTGAGAGTACCATTGGATAGCATCCCCTTTCAGTATGTTTTGAGCAGAAGAAAAATGATAATATTTATCGTACTTTGTTCAAATCCATCACATGTTAGAAATGTATGATAAATAATTGCATTTTCTTATTATAATTTCAGACAAAAACCGACGGCCTCTAATAAATGATACCCTGATTAAGAAACTTATTAAACTCAGTAAAATCGCAGTACAATGTGATTTTTAATTTGTTACTGAGAAAAGACAAATTATGTAACATTTGAGTATGTTTACTACTTATGATTTTTAAGAGCATTTCAACTGCAATTTCTTTTATTTCAAAAAGCACACAAAAGTATTCTAAAATGTAAAAATAATAAGGTTTTTATCATATTTTATGAAAAGAAAATAATTTTCTTCCAAAAGTTTTTTTTTATTGTTCATCCCTTTTGTGAGAAATGCAGTTTTCAAACAAATGCAAATATTTCTTATGAATAAACGAGATAATCCTACTAATATACTATATCGATATAATAACAATAATTAGTATAATAATAATAGTCCTCACAAATTAAATAAGTTAAAGTTCTTGTAAGCATTGAGGCCAGTCTATTCTCTCCGAATGTTGCAATTTCCTCAGAACGTACGAAATGCCCTGTTGAGGTACCCAAGAAGAACAGCTTGATCCTAAATTTCTACAGTTTCCGATGAATTAAACTGATTTTCAATATCCTAATAAGGAATTAGTGAAAACTGATAGTCACCTGTTTGTAAGGCCGAAATTTCGCCTCCATCCGCCACGAACATGTGATCCAGTACAGTTTTATCTTCTGAACATTATGTAGTTTTGCAGAAAAAAATGCAGGAAATTTTACATCAAATTCAGAAAAAAGACGTCACATCAGACCCTGCTAACACAAAACGTTATATAGACGTTTAAAAAAATACAGTAAAACGTCTCTTTTCAATGTTGAACATACCGTCTTAAAAACGTCTCTTAAACGTTATTTTAACCGCAAATTTTTTTTCAAAAAAGCCAACAGAAGCTGATGGACACGTATTAAAAACGTTTTTAAAAAGTCTTTAATAAATAACTAATTAATAAATAAAAAGGATTAAAATAACATGTATTTCAAAGAGAATGATTTTATGGACTTTTTCGAAATTTTTAGAATTTTTTTTTATTTAGCTAAAACTGATAACATTTTTCTTTAAGAGAACATGGAGGTTTAACCTCAAATTTGAAAAGTCTAAAGGTTATCTTCATGCGTCAAGATAATTTAAACAAAAAAATAATTAGAACTGTTAAATGAAAATATAATTTTGAAAACTACTTACCTTTTCGAAACGTCATAAAAACGTTCTATTAATTGATTTGGTAACATTTTAATGATTTTATTTTGCATGTTCTTTTTCTCGTTTTTTGGCTTAAATTATTAGAACCTAATCAGAAAATAAAAAAATATTTTTTATTACAAATTAATTTTTTTTCTGATTTAAAAGTATACTATCATATTTTTGGTTCGAAATTTATCGTTTTTTAGTTAAAAATTCAACTATTTGGTGGAAATTTGAACTATTGTGTGAAAAATCATATAATTAGTTGAAAATTAATCTGTTGTAGTTTAAAATTCTTTGTGAATTGAAAATTCAACAATTTTCTTGATTTTTTTTCTCTCTTGTATGCAAAATCTTTTTTGATTCAGATTTATTCTCTTTTCGTTGTATTAGCTTTCTTGGTTAAAAGTATAACTGTCTGGTTAAAAATTATTCTATTCTAATTGGGGATTCAAATATTTTGTTGAAAAATCGTGTTTTTCTGTTCAATTCAACTGTGTTTGATTTAAAAGAAAAATATTCTTTGCTGGAAACTTCAACTATTGCATTTCTCATCGACAAATTATCAATTTTTGTTGAATTGGTCTGTTTTTGATTTAAATCTTTTTTTATTTTGTTTGATTAAAATATCAACCATTAAATTTTTTCTTGAGAATTAATCTTCTTTGATTAAAAATTCAACTGTTTTCTAAAAAATTCGTATCCTGGTGTTTAAAAATTAACTACCTGTTGGAAGATGAAACTATTTTTGGTTAAGAACTAATGTTTTTGTTTAAGAATTACACCAGTCGGTTAAAAATTTATCTTGGTACGTTTTTAAATTGTAACATTTTGTTGAAAACTCGTATGTTTTGCTTGAAAGTACATCTATTCAATTTCAAACTTAACTGTTTATTTCATAATAATTTGTTTTTTAAATTGAAATATCTGGTCTGAATTTTTATATTTGAGTTTTTTCCTAAAATAGGTAAAGTAGCAATGTAGCGCAACCAGACAAAAAGTTTTTTGGACAGACTTTATGTCTCAAATATTTAAAAAATGGTGCTAATGTTATTTTTCAACTTTTAATTTTTAATTTCTTGATTAGGACAGTTTTGTGTGAAGAAATTTTGCGCACTTTCTTATATTTTATTTATAATTGTTGTCTAAAATTTCGAAACTTTGCTAAATTTTGCGTTAATAATTTAAAAAATGTATTTGAATGGAAAGTGGAAAGTTACTTTTAAATTGGTAAAATTTTTATCAATCTTTCATACAACATTTTTGAACAATTGTAGGTAATTAAGTTTGATCCGTTAAGCTGGTATTTTCTTATTCAAAAATCCCGCTAGGAATTTTTTTCTTTTTGTCTGAAAATGATCGTAGAGTGTCGCAGGAATGAGTTGTGAAGAATCCACAAATGGTTTATCATTTTTTTTGCCTGAATAATCACAAAAATATGGCCAATCAATGGCAAAATTCCTCGGTTTATATTCAAAAGCTTGTGAGTTAGCAGTCTTCTGGGGTTCGAATCTTCAGAGTTGCGAATTTATAAACTATATTAATTAAATCGCCCCAAAAAATTTTGTTTTTACATTGAAGTTTGAAATTTTCAGAAACAGTTGGTAAAAACTTCGAAGTGTTTATTAAAAGTACGAGATATTTCTATAGTTTTCTCATCGAAACAAGATGAAATATTTCATCTTTTGAGGTGTTCGTAGCCCTGGGCTGAAACCCTTATAGTGTCGGCCGGGTGTCCGTCTGTCCATCGTACTTCGTTCCAAGAAGGAGAAATGAGGGTAAATAAGGAGAACAGAATTAGGAATTATGAGGAGTGTCGTAGTAATGTGTTGTACCCGAACGGCCGACCTTTGTAAATGCGTTACAATGTTCCGGCAGTTTACTAGAAGCGGGAAACACACGAATAAGCACGATCGCGAGCTCACGTCGAGCAACAGTGGGTCAAGCAACTGTTACTTGAACAATGCTTATGAAAATTAACAGAGAATATGAATTATCTTTAATCAAAAATGTTATGCTACGTTATAACTGATGAAGTGAGGAAAAATTTGGGTTGAGTAGTGGGAATGAGTAGAGGGGTAAGGAAGAGGAATAGAAGGAAGAAGTGCGGGTAGGCGAAATAGGGGAATGTAGGGTGAGTAGGGGAGGGAAATCTTGGGAGGAAGATGTTCGAACGACTTAATTAACGTCTTGGTAGGCTACAAAAATCTTTTTTATAGGCGCGAACTATTTTTTTACCATGTGTGATCCCTGAAATGCTGAAACCTTAATAAATTCAAATTATGCGTTCCAGCAAAGATACAAAATAACTCTAGAAAGTGCATAGTTTTCTTTGAAATGAAAATAGAATGATTGAGTTTATAGTGTGTGGAGTGAGTTAGACGCTTTAGTTTGCCAAAGCGATCTATTTTATTGTGCGTTGAAAGGGGCATCTGAGAGAAAGGTGCAAATTTGAGAATGAATATCTGGTTGCATCGAGTGAGCTGGGTAAATCGTCGAGACAACCAGATGCAGTCACGGAGCATATAATTTGAAGTAGTGAGAGACTCGTAGGTCAGAGTCTTGATGTGGCGAGACTAACCGATGCACGGCTCGTTGCCGCTGTCACCACGGCACTATCTCACACGCTCGCCCTCTTGCAGGCCATGAGCCATAAGGTACCTCTTCTTTGGGACTTCGGGTCGAACGGCTTTCTGGAGACACAGTGCGGGTGGAAAAGAGGGCATTACGAGCGCACCCCCATAACGCACGAGTGCTCGTCCGAGGTTCGCCAACCGAGCGCGTATTTATTAACCGCGTTCGTCGTGCCGACAGTTATGACGGGAACAGCTTTTATTTCTTTCCTCCAGCTGAATCCGTTCATACGTTTCTATACTGCGCCCTTCGTCGGCGATCCTTAGCAAAAGAGAAAACCAAAAGACGTCTCCTAACATGCATTCCTAAGAACCAAATAATTTTAAAAGTAATATCATCATTAAAATGAAAATAACATTTAAAAAAATTGATTTCAAATTGTCATCGAGAAACGTGAGATTAGGAGTTTTTTAATACACAGAACAATTGTCAGGGTGGCGATTTGACGGGCCAACCGGGAAATGACCGGGAATTTTATAGACCAGGAGAAAACCGAGGAATGACCGAGAATAGGATTTTAAAAACCGAGACTTTACTTCTGATCCAAGCAGAATCCTTGCAAAGGGAATATTTTAAAGACGTCAAACTGGGCTTTAGAAGACAGGAGTTTAAAAAATCATTGTTCCAAATAAAAGTACGTCATTTTTAAAAATTTCCTTCCAAATTTTAGAAAAAGAAAGTACTTTAAGTAGTTTTTAGAGTAGAAGAAGTATTTCGAATAGGAAATACACTAAACTCTCGCTTTCTGTCAATTGACGGGGGTTGACTTCAAATGGCCTTGGACTGATTTCGGGGAGGCCGAGAACTGGGTGACTGAAAGCGAGAGTTTGGTGTATTCCTGAATTTTAATATAATTTTTATTTTTTTATTTTTTCGCTCTGAATTTACCTTATTTCTTGGAAATTCAACTACTTGCTGTAAAAAGCTAAACAGTTTAACTGAAAATTAATTTTTCTGAGGGGAGATTTATAATTTGAATGGAAAATTCGTCTTTTTTAAAAAAGTTAATTCCAGTAGATAATTTAACTATGCCTGGAAATCCAATTTTTTTGTTAAGAATTAGATTTTTAACGGAAGTTTGTGGGAAATTCGTCTTTTTTGTAGAAAATTAATTTTATTCGTTGCAAATTCATCTTTTTGGTAGGTATAAAATTGAAACTATTCCAGTTCAAGATTCATAATTTCAGTTCAAAATTTATCAGAGAATTTGTTTTTTATTCTTGGTTGAACATTGATTTTCATAATTTAAAACCTAATTACTTACTAATTATTATTTTATTATTTTGGTTGACAATTTATTTTTTTGTTAGAAAAAATTTTTTCTTTGTAGTTCAAGTCTTTTTTAGTCTTTTTAAATTCAATTATTCCAGTTAAGGATTCATCATTTTAGTTTTAAATTCGTCAGTTGCCATAAAAATTAATTTTTTCAGTAAAAACGCAACAATACCATTTTCTGTGGAAAATTGATTATTTTTCTAGTTCAAATTCAATTACTTGGTTGAAAAAATGGTCCCCTTTGATTGAAAATTCAACTATTTCGTTAAAAGTCACTTATTTTATTTAAAAACTCTATGTTTGGTGCAAAATTCATCCTTTTGTTTGAAAATTAATCGTATTGTTTTAACATTAATTTTACGGTTAAAAATTTAAGTATTTCAGTTAAATATTTATCATTTTAGTTGGTAATTCATCTGTTTGGTTGAAAATTTCACTATTCCAGTTGAAGATTCGTAATTTTATTTAAAATTCATTTATTTTGCAATTTTTTGTTTTTTTTTTGTTTTAAAGGATGCTTATAAAAAAAAGTTATGATTTAAAATAAATGTTTGCGTTTTGCGACAACTTGAGAAATTTTTTTAAAATTTACCGGGAAAAACCGTGGAATGACCGAGAATTTGAAACCGTCCGCGGAATCGCCACCCTGATTATAGTTATCCAATCACTTTAAATGTCACTTGATATAATTTTTTGAAATAATGTCAAAATGAACGAGTTAGTTTTAAAATTCGTGTTTGTCATCCGAAAGTTGAAATTTTTTTATTATCCTTAAAAACGCGACACTCGAAAATACTGTTCATATTTTTTTTCTAACTCATTGCGGTGATGGATTTTGATAGTCGAAGATCAGAAAATAGACTTATTTGGGTTCAAATAGAAAATTTAACTGCTAAGCTTGGTAGACGAGATTCAGGGTCAGTTTGAACTAAATTTGGTTGTATTTCGAAAATATAACTTCTTGTCATCGGTCAGTCGAATAAGATAATAATATTTTCAATATTAATTGTTAATATTTTTGTTCTGTGTTACTGAAGCGTTCTGTTTTACTAATAGCGTTTGATATTACAAAATCTAACTTCTTTACAATGGTTGTCAAAATTTCACGGTCAGTGTTATCTAAATTTGATTGTGTTTCAAAAATCTTAAATTTTATTTTCTTCCGATAGTCTAAAATTTAGTTTATAATCGTTTTCTATCTCTTTGGGGTTATAGTTTTCGGTAGCCGAAGACCAGAAAAGATACTCGTTTTCGGTCCAGTCATAAAATTGAACTTGTAGGTTCGGGATCGCTAGTTTGAGTGTAAGTTTCCTCCAAATTTGGCTGTATTTCGAAAAGCTTCCGATGGTCAAAAATTCTTGTCATAATTTCTTCCGACGTCGTTTACTATCTGAAGACCAGAATTAGGACTTTGCTTCGGTTCATTTAGAAAATTCGACTCCTGGGTTTGTGAGAAATTCAAAATTTCAATCACTCAAACTTGTACATGAGCCCAAATTGAAAATATTAGTGGTAGAACAATTGTGAGGGCTTCTTTTATAATCTGTTAAATTTTTACTGTCCCGCTTCTGACATTTTTTAATTCTGAATAAACTTGGTTCGTAAATGTTAAATTCGACATTTTATGTTTCAAAGTCTCGAAAGAAACATTGTTCACTGAGGGCTGCTACTTTAAAACGTCTACAATATAGAATTTATTTCATTTTGGATATTTAATTTTCAATTGTTCTGCATGAAATTTGTAACGATCGGGAATATTGTTAAGAAGTTGGAAATGACTACGTTCATTAAAATTCAAAAATACGTACGTGATACTGATACACTTTTAGACTTAAGTTTGTTTGGAAAGGTATTTGGTAATTTTCAAGAATTACTCTCTGTCTTAAATAAAGAAAGGAAAATCAGTGAAGAAAAATAAATGAGATGTAGCTTGAATGTCAATTCTACCATGAAATGATTTTAAAAGTATTTTTCCGTTCGTGCTTCTTCCCAGAAAGGGGAAGAGATTTTTCGTGACGCCTTGCGTCCACCCTTTTCCTATCGTCAGTTTGTCATCCGTCGAGCAGCCGGACTCAGACGCGATTTAGAGTTAGACACCTGCCATCTAGATTTCAGAGAAGACCACATTTAAAGCGAATATTAATAATCAAACCTTACTTCTAAAGTGGCTTGCGTTTAGATTTTATAAATAAAACCGCATCAATCACCACAGGAGAAAATTATGTCGGAAATTATGAGATCGATTGACGTAAGCACTATTAAAAATCACTGCTGGCTTTGAACCACGATAACTCATCAAATAAAAAGATAGGGCATTTAAAAAAAAAAACAGTTGGAAAGCCTATGAAATTCCACGTCTAGTAATGTCAAACAGATTTTTTTCAACTTTTCGCATGACCTAGAAAAATTGTAGCAAAAATCTGAAAAATGTACGACATAGAGCCTAAAATTTTATCTCAAATTTAAGCCAAAGAAACTTAAAAAATCTTTATCGGTTCCCGAGATACGATTAACAATGTTCAATCGTATCTGAGTTGAGTTTTAGTCGACGATGACGGTTCTTAGCCGGTCTGCTGCTCGCCTCCTTCGTTGAGGCAGGACCGAATCGGCGACGCACAGAGATGGTGCTTGATTGGACTCTCTTATACTTTTGATTCTACTCATCAGTAATTTTTATTTTAAATTATTGTCAATTTTAAAAACAATCTTTATTTCTTTAAATTATTTACAATTATTTCAATTCAGAATTATCCCCACATTAAAGAATAAAAAAATGATGAACAGTTTCTTTTATTTCTTAAAATTTTTATCAACTAGAATATTCATAAAAATTTTGATATATTCTTACGAGAGTACACTACTTTTCAAACGAATTAAGCAGCTGTCATTGATGCGAAAGGTGGCTGCTTCGAGGAGTCCCGTGTCTAAAAAGTTGCTTTCTTGAATTGGATCAAAATATTATTATTTTAAAGGGATTAGATTTTATTTTAAAATAATAATTATAGTTTTTGAAAGTTTCAAAATTTGTGGAAAAAGAATATAGATAACTTCAAGACCAGTTTTTCAATTTCTAAGAATTTAAAAATATTTTAGGTGATCTAAATTTTGCAGAATGTCAAGAGAATAAAAAAATCTCTGAATTCCTGGAGAAATTTAAATTCATTGTATTTAAATGAATTCTAGGAGTACGTTGAAAAAGATTAACAAGCCTTTTTAATCGTTTTCTAAAAATTTTAAAAAGCGTGTAAAAGATTCCAAAGAAAATTTATCAATTTTGCATTACTATATAATTTTAGAAAAAAATTAACATGTTTAAAGGACATTGAGAAGTTTTGAAAGGATTCAAAAATAATTACAACTTGTAAAAATTTATAACGAATCTTGTTAGATTTCACGAAAATGAAAAAAATATATTAGGGTCGTAGAAAAAATTAAAATAATTTAAAAACAATTAATTTTAACAGATTCCTTGAAAATACTTCTAAACATTTCAAAATATTTCTAAGATTGTAAAAAAATGGAAAGATGTTAAGACCATTTTGAAAGTTTTTCCTAATTAAAAAAAAAAATTCTGGAAGAAGTTAAATAATTTTTAAATATAAGAAGGTTTAGAAAGCCAAAGAAACTTGAAAAATCTTCATCAATTCCCGAGAAACGAATAAAAATGTTAAATCGCATCTGAGTTGATTTTTAGTCGACGATCACGGTTGTCGGCCGGTCTGCTGCTCGCCTCCTTTGTTGAGGCAGGACCGAATAGGCGATGCACAGAGATGGTGCTTAATTTGGCTCTCTTATACTTTTGATTCTGCTCATCAGTAATTTTTATTTTAAATTATTGTCAATTTTAAAAACAATCTTTATTTGTTTAAATTATTTACAATTATTTCAATTCCGAATCATCCCCATATTGAAGAATAAAAGAATGATGAACCGTTTTTTATTTTTTTAAATTTTTATTAACTAGAATATTAATAAAAATTTAGATATATTGTCCCATGTCTAAAAAGTTGCTTTCTTGAATTGGATCAGAATATTATATTAAATGAGTTACATTAGTAAACCTTTTGGACTGTTTTTCATATAAAAAATTTATTTTAATTTTTGATATAACTTTTGTCCGTTTTTGTTTTTTAATGAGAAGTTGCTGGTCTCGTTAGTGAATCAGTTTAGTTGTTTTTTTAGTTTAGTTTAGTTTAGTTTATTTTAGTTAGTGTTTTTCATATACATAATTTATTTAGAGTTGAGCTACCTAATTCGTTTTATTAATATTCTAGTTGATACAAATTTTAAGAAATAAAAAAAACTTTTTATCATTTTTTTATTCTTTAATATGGAGACGATTCTGAATGAAAATAATTTTAAATAATTAAAAAAAAACAAAGAATATTTTCTTAAATTTACAATAATTCGAAATAAAAATTACTGATGAGCAGAATCAAAAGTATAAGAGAGCCCCAATCAAGCACCAACTCTGTACGTGGCCTATTCAGTCCTGCCTCAACGAAGGAGGCGAGCAGCAGACCAGCCGCGAACCGCGATCGTCGACTAAAACTCCACTCAGATACGATTGAAAATTTTTAATCGTATCTCGGGAACCGATAAAGATTTTTCAAATTTCTTTGGCTTAAATTAAAGATAAAATTTCAGCCTCTTTGTCGTATAATTTTCATATTTTTGCCACACTTTTCCTAGGTCATGCTAAAAGTTGAAGTCCAGGTGCAAAATATTAGAAAATCTAGAACTTTTTTTAAAAACTTATCACGTGCTGTATTCTCTTCAGGAGATAAAAAAAAATCCTGTTTGACCTTAATAGACGTGGAATTTCATAGACTTTCCAACTGTTTTCTTTAAAATGCTCTCTTTTTTTTTGCGCTGAGTTATCGTGGTTCAAAGCCAGCAGTGATTTTTAATATTGCTTGCGTCAATCCATCTCATAATTTTCGACGGTAGTGTATACCAAAGGAAAAATATTATTAATGAATTCTGAAACAGTATTCCTAACTATTATGACGAAATATCTTTCCATTTATCATAGTGTATGTCTTTGTCACACTTGGTGTCATTACATCCCCTAGTCCCTAGTTTATACACACTTCTGATGATATATTCAATTTAAGAATCGTGTAGGGGTGGAGATAAACGCCAATCGTCGAGTCTAATCTGACATCAAGCGGCGAAAGCATAAATCTTGGAAAACCATGAAAACCTATGCATATAAATGGCTCACGTGGGCGCTGAAGGGTGCTCGGGACTCTCTTTTTTCAAGCATCTCGAGATCTCGAGAATACCGACAAAACATCAAGGCCCTCGTGAGTGGCCGTGGCACTCGAGCATTGTACATATAGTCATATATATGTATATATATATATATATAGGATATTACGATGGTCCTCAGAGTATCGGGCATCCCGTCGAGAGCCACTCGAGGATGCGTTTGAGAACGCCAGGGTCCTCAGTTTGCTTGGAGCTCAAAATAAACAGCGGGTTCGTGCCATCGATGGCATAATTCATAATAACCACCTGGGATAGCTGCTCTCGTTCACTTTATGGCTTCTGCCGAACCTCCTTCCGAGTATCTGGCATCTTCCTCATCATCCTTGAAAGACATTGACGTATTGCCCAGATAAATCTCTTTTTTCTAAACTTTTAACTCTTATGTTTTCTTCTTTGAAAATTCAGGGCAATTACAAACTTCCCCTGATGATAATTTTAACCCCAAATTAAACTTGCTCATTCTAGATAAAACCTCTTTTGATCCTACTGGCCTGCACATACTGTAATGATGTTACCAACCGTTAAAGGGGTAGTAGCGATTTTCACAAACGTGCCATTTTTCATTTGGCTTTGTTTTAGGAGATAGTTCATATTTAAATAAAAAAAAACATTAAATTTATGCAAAAAAGAAGAGAATTTTAAAACCGGCAAGAGAGATTTTTCTTAAGAAATAAATAAAGGTTTATCCAAATTGGTAAACCTTCAAGCCAAGACGAATTTTCGCTACAATAGTTGAATTTTCAAACTTATATTTATGTTATAAATTTATAAACCAACAAAAAATTTTTTACCATAAGAGGAGAATTTTATAAAAAAAATATCAATTGTAAAAAATTGAAAAGGTACATTTTTGGTTAAACAATTAGATTAAAAGATTAATTTTTAACAAAATAGTTACAATTTCAACCAAAGGGATGAATTTTTGAACTAAAAATACCAAATCTTTCAAACAAATTGTTTAAATAATCAAGCAAAGAAGAATAATTATTTTTAACCAGAAAGTTGCACTTTTATTTTTAAAAAAATGAAATTAGTACTACAACAGATGAATTCTTAAATACAAAAAAGCATTTTTTTTGTATAATTGAAATTTTTTAAAAATATTTTGGCTGACTTTTCAGATAAAAATATACATTCTTAAACAAGAAATAAGTTTCTAAGAAAAAAATTCAATTTTCAATCCAACAAGACGAATTTTTCCAAACAAGCACGATGAGCTGTTAACAAAATAGTTGAATTCTCTACCAAATAGTTGCATTTCTATCTAAGAAAGATGAAATTGATAGTAAAACAGCTGAATTTTAAATTTAAACCAAAATTAAATTTTATACGAAATAGTTAAATTTTTGACAAAACAGCAGAGCTTAAGTATGGCTTTTTAACAAAACTCTTGATTTTTTAACAAAAGAGTTGCATTCTTATTCAAGAAAGATAAAATTTTTTCTGAAACGTATGATTTAAAAAGAAAACTTTAAAAAATAGTTAAATTTTCATCCAAAACAGATTTCAGTTCAGTTTCAAACACCCAAATAAGAATTTTAAACAATAAGTTAAATGTCTCCTAAATAATCGACATTTTAACCCAAAGGTATTTCTTTTTAACAAGATTGTTAAATTGTCAACTAAACAGTTGCATTTTTGTCCAGGAAAAATCAAAATTCTACTGAAACAAGTAAATTTTTAAATAAAAATGGCAAATTTTCAAAAAAAAGAGTTGAACTTTCATTCAGTTTTCAATTTATTCTTCAACACAAAAATACGAATTTTAAACAAAAATTAAATTTTCTAGAAAATAGTTGAATTTTTAACAAAATATTTAAATTTGTATCTAAGAAAGATACAATATTTCTACTAAAGAAGATGAACTTTTAAATTAAAGAGGCATATTTTCAGAAATAAAAAAACAGTTTTCATCCAAAACAGAGTAAAATTTTTAACCCAGTAAGTTTTTTGACTAAATATGAATGTTGTTTAGGACCTTTAAGAAATCTTTAAACTCTGTGTAATAATTAAAATATTCGGCAAATTTTGTGAAATTATTAAAACCTTTTGAAATCTAAAAAATCATTAAAATCTTTACGCAGTCTTTGAAAGTTATAGAAAATCTCTGTGAAATATTTTAAATCTATACGAAATTTTTGAAGTCTTTTGAAATTTTTTATATCTTTGAGAAATCATTTAATTCTTTGTAAAATCTTTTTGAACTCTTCAAGAATCTTTGGGAAGTATTTCTAAAATTTTGAAACAATAGGTAATATTTGTAAAATTATTGAAATCTTGGCGAAATCTTCAGGAAATCATTGAAATATTTGTGCAATATTTTTCAATCGTATTGAAATAATTAAACCGTTTGTGAAGTATTTGGAAACTTCATTAAAATCCTTGTTAAATGTTTGTGAAATCTTTCTAAAAGCTTTGGAAATCTTTATGTTATATTAAAAATATTTGTTAAAATTTGTAAACTTATTGAAATTTTTGAAAAATTATTCTAATCTTCATGAGATCTGAGTGAAACCTTTCTGAAAGCTTTAAAAACCTTTATGAAATCTTTCTGAAATTTTTTGAAATCTTACAAATCTAACAAATCTTTCTGAAATACTTTCAATCTAACTTATATCTTTGCCATACCTTCAAAATCTTTGTGAAATTTGTTGGAAGTTATTAAAATCTTTGTACAATCTTTAAAATCTAAAGGAAATTGTTGTGGAATAATTGAAATCTTTATGAAATCTTTTTAATCTATTTGATATATTTGCGAAAGATTGGTAAAATTTTTTAAACCTTCAGGAAATTAATTTTTAATTTATAAATTTTCTGCAGCATCAACTTTGTATATAAAATTTAATTATAATTAATTTTACCTTGTAAAATTTATTTTGAAGAATTCGAAAAAGAATTAGAAGATTTTTAATAATTATGAAAGATTTGAGATTAAATTTTTTCAAGGTTTCTGTGAAAATTTGAAATGGTTTAGATTTTATTTTGAAATAATAATTATAGTTTTTGAAAATGTCAAAATGTGTGGAAAAAGAATTCAAGACCATTTTTTCAATTTCTCAGAATTTAAAAATATTTTAGGTGATCTGAAATTTTGCAGGGTGTCAAGAGAATAAAAAAATTTTAATTTATTGTATTTTAATGAATTCTAAGAGTATATTGAAAAATATTAACAAACATTTTTAATCGTTTTCTAACCATTTTAAAAAGCGTGTAAAAGATTCCAAAGAAAATTTTTCCATTTTGCGTTATTATATAATTGAAAAAAAATTTAGAATGTTTAAAGGATATTCAGAAGTTTTGAAAGGATTAAAACATAATGAAAGCTTGTAAACATTTATAAAGAAATTTTGTTAGATTTCACGAAAATGAAAAAAATACATAGGGTCGTAGAAAAAATTAAAATAATTTGAAAACAATTAATTTTAAAAGATTCCTTGAAAAAACTTCTAAACATTTTGCAACATTTCTAAGATTGTAAAAAAAATGGAAAGATGTTAAGACAATTTTGAAAGTTTTTCCCAATTAAAAAAAAATTCTTGAAGAATTTAAATAATTTTTAAATATGAGAAGGTTTAGAAAGTCAGAAAAGGTTAAAAAAAAGTTTGTCTCAAGAGATTTCAATGCAAAATATTTCGATTTGGTAAGATTTAAAGAATAAAATATAGTCGATTAAATTTAAGAAATATTTAAAGGAAATAAGGAGATCCAAAAAGAATTTTAAGCTTTGAAAGATTTAGAAATTTATATTTATGAAGATTTAAAATGAAGTTTGGAAACTTTAAAAGAATTTTAAAAGTTTTCAAGAGAATTAACAAATTTTCTTATAATTTCTGGGAAAATGTAGAACATTATTATGAGGCAATTTTTTTACATTTGAATAATTTTTCAAAATCTTAATTGATAAATTTTTGAACAAAAAAAAATATTTTTTAAATTTTTATAATGTTGTGGATTTCTATTAGGTATACGTCAACTAAGAATTTCAATTTGCGGAATTCTAAGCTCGCTACATGCAAATTAAGAAAATCTAAAATAGTCAATGTTGCTTAGCTGCAGCATTGGCCATTAAAGGTTTCAGAAAAAATTGACTCAGTTCAAAATATTTCGAGGAATTCAAGACGTTTTAAATAGTTTAGAAAAATTTAAAAACTTGGAAATTTTCACAAATGTATCACATATTTCTTGATTTCTTTGAAACTTTTAAAAGTCCCATATGAAGTATATGTATATCATAGTTAGAGAAGAATTTGGAGCAGTCCCAGAAGACATGAGTCACATTCTCATATCCTCGTAAAATCTGCAAAGATTAAGATTTCGAGGTTTAAAGTAGGGTTAAAATTTTCACTCGGACCTCTCGGGAAGATTTTCAGAAGGAAGATATTCTCTTGGAAAAGACACATAGCTTTGTAAATCTCTGTGATGTTTCGAGTCGGTGGAGCCACTCGTTTATCTTGCTTGACGAGGAAAGGAGGAATTAACGAGGAATTAATAGCGGAATCCTAATGACAAACGATGCCCTTCCAGCCGCGCTGCCCTAATTTGTCTAATTATTTCACTTAATTCCCCCCTACCGGACTGCTGCATCGTCGAGATTTCGAGCGTCGCTTAACGAAACGAAGCTAATTAATGAGACCATTAGCAAGAAGCGTGCTGGTAGGTACGCATCTCTATAGTGGCACGAATCGCGAAGGCTTCCGCGGAAGCTATGCGAATCAAGAGATCGACCATCCCGAAAGATATCGATAGCTGGAATTCCCTGATGCGACGTGTCCGTTCACCAGGGCTCAAGCTCCCTTCTGTATTCATTCTTGGCTGAAGATAAAAGATTTAATACAGAATCATTTGAATCTTTGCCTCGAATAGAATCATTTTCTTTCTAAACGGATGTGCCGTGTGGATCCGATGGTAGCATGCGCGGTTCGAAAGGGTATGACCGGGTACACTGCGAAAAAAAGTCTAGTAATCGCAGCAAAACCATTTGGTTGAGCAGTTTTTCTTGGCAGAGCAAAATTTTGGTTGTTAGCACAAAATTATTTTCTTGAGCCTTATTTTGTTGTCCCAAACCAATTTTTGTTTTGCGAACAAAACTGTTTAGTTAGACTGACGAAATATGCAACCACGCATGCGCACTGGTTCAGTGGGACCACGTGATCACGTGTGCAATTTCATTTCCAATATGGCGGATAATACCGGTAAAGTCGCGTGTTCCGACATCTGGATGCGTGCTGTTTAAGTAAGTAATCAAAGTGCTTTGAATAAACATCATGGATTTATTGAAGTTATCTCGCTTGGTCGAGATGTAACAGAAAATTTAAAAAATTTACCGAACTCTGCTGACTTTCAACCACTATTACCAAAATTATATCGAGCTTTGTCCCGGATTAAAATAAAGAGTATGAAGTACCAGCAAAATATTGTCATAAATTGAGACTCCGGATTCTATAACCACACATCAAATTTTCCTAGCCGCTTCAGGCCGCTGGAGTTGTCCCCTGATGACTTGAAAATCAGTTTTGGAAAATTAATTTTTTTAATACATCACTTTGTAGAAAATGTTATGGTGCATCTTTTTTCTCTCGGCAAAAAAATTGTATCTTGTACCGATTCTGTAAAAAATCAAAAAAACTTCGTTTTTCAGACCAGAAAATTTACTGAATATTTTCACTTCAACTCGCTGCGAAAGACAAAGTTCTTTATATTTTCGGATAAAAATTTAATACCCTGTCTTTCAAACTATTTTTAAGATGATGTGCAATTAAAAATTTATTGATTTTGTTAAATAAGAAAGTTATAAATTTTTTTGGAAATTAGTATCAAAATAACGTTAGATAATTTTCAAACGCTTCGTTTATCGAGGGAATTTTGAGTAAGCCCAAACTTCCAGCAACAGAAATGCTTGGTAGGATATAATTAAGTTTTCTCAAAAGTTTTACTTTGATTGAATTATTTGTTCACAAAATAGGATCATTCAAATAGCATTGACCGAGCACGTGAGGGTCGGTAACTTCGCAGCCCGGTTGCATCGCGCTATTTAACCCGTTAGAATACAGCTATGTTTGTATACAATGTCCTTGAAATAGGTGTACATTAGAAACATAATGTAAACAAAAAGCGACGGCATCTTGAATTCATTTTTAAGATTAGCTAGGAAAGTAGTATACATCTCTTAAAATTGAGAGAACGCTGTAGTTGGTTTCTAATCAAATAAATCTATATATATTGAAAATGAATAACTAAAAAAGTAAATTTTGAGTTTGCTAGAAACTCTAACTGGAGGTAGAAAAATAAATAAATAGAAAGAAAATAGGGTACACTTTCTTTAAAAAGATAAAAATCTCAATACTTATGACAGTGAATAAAAAATAAATTATTGACTTTGAAGATTATTTTCTTTATTATTTTAATTTCCTAAAAATTTGCATAAGTAATATTTAGGGCATATTTTATATGCAAACTACCGTAAACTAGAGGAAATAATGGAAACAGGATTTTTATATTGAGTAACAAATTAAAAATATTAAGGATGTTTTCAGTACTCAATCTTTAACTTGATTTCTGAAATCAAAAAAGGTAGCCATTGCTAAGTCTAATAAATTTTGGAAACTAAATATAAATTTACTGGAGAAAGAATAGTTTAAGATGTAATTATTTATTTGGAAATAGTTAATCTAAGTTTTCCGTTTTATTTTATCTTCGGAAATTAGCCGTAATGTTTATTTAATCTCTATAATACTGTATCAGTTTATTATATTCTTTATAAGATTGGCTACGATACTGTTATTACAAAAAGTATTTATTATGTTGTACACCATTTTTATCTTATTAGTAGTATAATTACTAACAAGTTTAGTTTGAATAAAAACCATCTACAAAATTTTTAAGAAAAAAATAAGTTATTGGTAGATAATTAAACTTTTTGGTTAAAAATAAAATTTTTTGTTGAATATTCATAATTTTGGTTAAAAACTCATTTGTTGTTGTCATCAATTTGTGTTGTGAGATATACTTTTCTGAATGTTTGTAATCACCCTTGAAAAAGGTATATACAATGTAAGATATAAGTATTTAATGATTTTGCAAAAAAAAATAATTGCTTGTAGTTTGATGTTCAAATTTTAACATGACAGTGTACACAAATAAGTAGACGAAAATAATTCCAATCCAGAGTCGAGGGCTGTGGTCGAGGAGGTCGAGACTCCGAAATTGTCACCTATCACACACTCGATCAATGCTATTAGAATGCTCCTATTTTGTTAACGAATAATTCAATTAGAGTAAAACTTTGCAGAAAACTTAATTATATCCTACTAAGCATTCCTATTGCTTAAAGCTTGGGCTTACTCAAAATTCCCTCGATAAACGAAGCGTTTGAAAATTGTCTAACGTTATTTTGATACTGATTGCCAAAGAAATGTATAACTTTTTTATTTAACAAAATAAATGAATTTTAAATGGACCATTATCTTAAGAATAGTTTGAAAGACAGGGTATTAAATTTTTATCCGAAAATATAAAGAACTTTGCCTTTCGGAGCGAGTTGAAGAGAAAATATTTAGTAAATTTGCTGTTCTGAAAAATGAAGTTTTTTTTATTTTTTACAGAAACGGTAAAAGATACCATTTTTTGCCGAGAGAAAAAAGATGCGCTATGAATTTTTCTTTAAAGTAATGTGTTAAAAAAATAAATTTTCGAAAACTGATTTTCAAGTCATCAGGGTCCAACTCGAGCGGCCTGAAGCGGCTAGGCAAATTTTATGCGTGGTTATAGAATCCGTAGTCTCAATTGCTCTGATATAATTGATGTTAACGGTTCGACACAATATTTTTATTTCATACCTTTTATTCAATTATTCGTAATTTATGGTATTTTTTATCAGTTTGATGTGGCGATTGTTGTTCTCTCAATACTTGAATCAGCTGTAAAAAAAAACTGCTTTGTAGTAAAGTTATTGACTAATTTATTAAATTGTAATTTAAACTGACTTTTATTTCTGAGTAACTTGTTTCGATCACTGAATATAATTACTTAAATTAACTTGTTTAATTCAATGACACTTATCGAAATAATATATTGCTTTGAAAGTAAACATAGCAATAATTACCATTTAAAGAATAATTACATGACTTTAAACTGCAAAATAGTTGTTTTTTACGACTGATTCAGGTTTTGAGAGTACAAAAAGTATATTTTTTACCTAAAAAATATTTAGCTACACTGACAAAACTATTGTGTTTATACAGCAAAACAATTTATTTGAGACAAAAAAATAATTTGTTTGACCTAATAAAATTTTTTTGTTAGGTTAACAAACAAATTTTGTCAAACCTACAAAATATTGTATTGGGGTGACAAAAGAATTTCGATGCGTTAACAAAAAAATTTGGCTATGCTAACAAAACATTTTGCTTGGACAACAAAAGGTCTCAACAAAAAAATTGTGTTGACTTAACAATATAGTTTTGTTGCACGAAGAGCAACAAAATTATTTTGTTAAGCCAGCATCATTTTTGTTATTCCAGCCAAACAGTTTTCTCAGTGTAGGCATTGAAAAAGTGCCCCCAAAGAGAATTCAATGTTCAGTCCGCCATTTGACAGTGTACCATCAAAAATAAATTTTCCATAGTGGGAAAAAAAAAAACTTTTTTGGTTGAAAATAACGTACAGCCCACAAATATTAACCGATTTGGGGAAAAAATTGAAAAGAAGCTGATAAGATTTCTAAGAGAATTTTTGAGCCTGATTTTTAAAATAGGCTTTTAATTTTGTTATAAATTTTTGATACAATGAAAAAACGATTAAATAATTTTAAAAATTTCCCACTAAGTTGAAGAATATTTGCAACTTAAATAGGCGACAAGAATATATTCTTAATGTTAGATGGAGGCCCTTTTACCTTAAGGGCATATGACACAGCGAAATACCTATATTACTGGCTTCACTTTATCAGTTCATTGCATTTTTTTATCTGAGAACTTTTGAAACAAATAAAATATCGACCTGAAACTTTAGAAAATGCGATATAATGCAGGAAAGTACGTTTCCGAACAAATTAAAATTGGGAGCCTTTTTCATATATTTTATTCTGAACCTCGAAATTTTTGAACGTTCGGACTTTTTTTATTCATAAAATATCGGCCGCAATCTTTGAGAAGTGCTACAGCCGATAGAAAACTACGCTAAATTACAAAATTTAATAATAAAAAACGTAAAAAAAAATAATTTTCTACTAAATCTTATCCGGCACACAACAAAGGACTCGATTATGAATTCCGTCGATATCAGTTAATAATGTTGCACGAAAATCCGAACCCTGGCGGCCACTAGACGAGGCTCTAACAGCTGGCTCGTCCTACGTTGTAAGTCTTTTGTTGTATGGTGGATAAGATTTAGTTGAAATTTTTTTTTGAGTTCTTTTATTATTAAATTTGGTACCTTAGCCTAGTTTTCTGTTGATCTTTGCATTTCTCAAAGTTTGAGGCTGATATTTTATGCATAAAAAAGTTCGAAACTTAAAAAAATGTCGAGGTTCAGAAAAAAGATATGAAAAAGGCTCGCAGTTCTAATTTGCTCGGAAATAATTTTTAGTGAATTTCCTACCCAAATGAAGTACTTTAACGTACTTTCCTGTACTCTAATGCATTTTCTAAAGTTTCAGGTCGATACTTTATTTTTAAACAAAGTTGTCAGGTTAAAAAATATGCAATTAACCCATAAAGTGAGGTCGGTAATATAGGTATTTCGCTGTGTCACATGCCACTTTTCTTTCAAGCGAAACACTCAATGCCCAAAATTACAAAAAAAAAGATCGGATCTGAAAGCACGTGGCACGAAACTTTAAAAGAAATTATTAAACAGAGCAGGGCGCATTTTCCTTTGCGCATTTCGTCTTCCGCAATAATATTCTCATTTAAAAAATATTTTCTCCCTTTGTTTAGAATATGCCTCTAAGAATATGACGCTCTTAATATTAGAATATCGTTTTTTTGTTGCACCATGAAAACTGTTCAAATCGCCTAAGTTTCACAGAGTAACATTAGTTAAAGATATTCCAATATTATATAATAAACCAAACAAAAATTATAAACAAATTATTTGTTGAAAGAATGTTTTTTACTATTTTTCATAATTTTACGTTTTTTATTTTGGATAAAAACAATATAATGATGAATAAGTTTCTTCTTGCGATTATTATTGTTAATAATATAAACAAAATGTAATAAAAAAATGCATTTTCCTGAAGCTGCAGCCTTATTAAAAGAATAAAAGTAATACACCTAAACTGAAAGGACTGAGATTGGAAAAAAAAACTTTTTCGTCGAGATATTAACGGGACGCCAGAAAATGTGCGTCGTCAGAGGGTTAAGTTCCCAATAATAAAAGACTCACATAAAAAAAATTTTTCTCGACATATCAACTAATCGTGAATGTTGCTTAATATGCTATGAAGATCTCAATTAGACAGTCTGACATCGAACAACAAAAATCTTTCCGTTGAAGATGCCCCAATAATGCATTTGTTTTCTAAATTGTTTAAAAAAGACATAAAATTGATCAGTAAATTATGAATTATATCTGAAATTATCATGAAGATAGCAACTAAACAATTTCTCATAGAAAAAAAACGAATTCTTTTTTTTACCAATGCTTTATCTATGCTTTCGTTTATTAAATTTGTTTTAAAAAATCATAAAGTTTATCAAATATTAATGAATGTTGCTGAAATTGCCATAACTGGCATTGAAAAAAAACGGATTTTTCTTCCGACAAAAGCGCGAATAATGCGTTTGTTAATTAAATTTGCTTGCAAAAATCATAGGATTAAGAAAAAGTGTAGAAATGTTTCTAAAATGTTATAAAGTTCCTATTTTAAAAAAATGACATCGAAAAAACGAATTTTTCTACAAATATCTGATTATTGCATTTGTTTATAATATTAGAAATAATAGTCTCAAGAAGAAATTTCTCTATCATTATATTATATTATCATTTAGCTAAGTTTTCAAGAGGAATAAATAACCTATTATTTGTTCAAAACATTTTATACGAATTCAAAACTCCAGTATTTTGTATTACAGTTTGTAATTTTATTTAGGCTCCTGTAACTTTCAAAACAAAAATTTTAAAAGATATTATTTCAAGTATTTTTCAAATAATTTTAGATTTTTAAACAATTTTTCTCCCCTTGTAAATCGTGAAAAGTAATTATTATTCGGAATAAATTATACAAAGTTGATGAATGTTCATATTTTTAAACAATTGTTTCTCTCTAAAATCGTAAAACGTTATTATTTTCTGGAAATAATGATACAATTAAAGAATGTTGAGAGCAATATATTTTTAAAGGATATTTTGTAATTATTCAAAAAACTTTTATTTTTATAAACAATTTTTTCCACTTTCAAGCGGGAAAAGTAATAATTTTCTGAAATTAATGACAGAATTAACAGATTTTGAGAGCAACATTTTCTTCTAAAGGATATTTAGCAATTTTTTAAACCATTTTTTTTCCCGTAAATATAAAAAAGTTATTCTTTTCTGCAATTAATGACAAAAATTGACGGATGTTGAGTGAAATATTTTTAAAAGAAAATTCAGTTATTTTTTTCTCTGTAAATCGTGAAAAGTTATTCTTTTTGCAGTTAATGATACAATTAATGAATTTTCCAGCTAATATTGTTTTGCTTAAAATATTTTGCAATTATTAAAAAAAACTAATAATCATTTACTGGCGCCTGTTCATGAGGAAGGAAGGTAAAAATGTATTGCTCTCAATATTCTTCGACTGTGTAATTATTTCAAAAAATAATAACTTCTACGATTCTATAGGGAGAAAAAAATGCTTAAACCGACGCAAATTGTTAAAATAATTGCCAAATATGTTAAACCAGAATTACAATACTTGACATTCATCAACTTTGTCTAATTTATCTCGAGAGATAAAAATTTTTCACGATTTAAAGCAGCAAAACATTCTTTCAACAAATAATAATTGTTTAAAAAATTTAAAACTATTTGAATATTACTTGGAAATTCATCACTTATCGATTAAAAATAATTCATGTTCAAAAAATAACAAAAAGGACCGTAACAATAATAGTCCTTTGGGGAACTATTTTTTGGTAAAAAAAACTGAGATAGCACTTGAGTTTTATCATACAAACAAATTTTTTTTTTAATTTTGCATTTTTTTGAGTTTGAATTTCCCACCAAAATTTGTTCGAAGAATTCATGCGCGTTGAGAATGGTTAAAAGATGTTCTGGGCATTTTTTAAGATTTTTTCTAAAAATAGAAAGAGAGAAAGAAATAAAAACGGAAAAGGACTTTACGGCCAACGGTTTCAAATTTTGACAAATTTTTTTTTTATTGTATGCTTTCAAATCGCTGACTCAAAATTTTATTCCATTTGGTGGCATTTTTGGCATGCTTACTTGGTTTATACCCTTTTATTAAAAAAAGTTGCTCAAAGTTCCGAATTATTATTTCTGAAATTTCCAATTTTGAAAATAAATAAAAGGATGCCGGGAATATGATTCAGTGACAGGATTTTAGTACAAAATTATAATTTCGATAAACAAATATAATTTGAAGTTTAGAACAGGGTCTTATTCCCTTTTCGAAATCAGAAATCTCGGAAATCTTTTAAAACGTTTACAAATCTCTTGAAATCTTTAAAAATCATTAGAAAATTGTTGAGCTCTTTCAAACTGACCAAGGATAATTGAGGCGTCGGATGCAAAAAGGAGATATAGAATTATTTTGCTGGAGTGGGGAGGCCCCTAAGCTCCTGAAAATG